>OY720634.1:136897919-137268221 GCA_963169105.1 Ceriagrion tenellum | reverse complement strand
AATATCGTCTGATTTCAGTGGAGTGATGGATTACAATTCTTCATGAATTTTCCTGAGAGATCAGTTCCTCTCTCCCAGAGCGATTTTCTGTCCCAATGAAAATGGAATTTTTTTCAGTGATATAGCAAAATTCAAGGATGTAAAGAAGTTATCTGAGGCTACATATCTGCATTTGTTCAGAAAAGGCTGTATGAAATGCATCACCATAGTTAATAAAATGCAGAGATTATTTGGATTACATCCATCTTTCTCCAAGTCAGGAAACCTATTCTGCAGAGAGTTTTATCAGAAATATATATTAAAAAAATAAATGAAAAATACGAAAACCAATAGCCATGAATGAATTTTTATAGTTTAGATGCTAAACACTGAGTTAATGGGCCCCTAACTTTGGTAGGCATGAGTTGTTCATCTGCTATCATATTTGGTCCCACTTTTTAATCCATTTAATTTTCAATTAAATGGATTCAAACAGAGGAAGCCAGTATCAATAGTAACAAGTTGTTCTACTCACAAGTCTTATTTATTAAAATGTGTTTCATTGCCTAAGCATCATATTCAGGTACAATGGCTTTCCTACCGGTAGACAATTCAGGGGAAACAAGTGGGAAGAAAACTTTGCAGTTTTTATTGATGTAAAATGATATTCCCCCTCATATTGCAATTCATCTAAAAGGAAAACAAAAAGAATTTATCAGTCTGCAACCAGTTTTAGCCAACTGATTTTCTATCACATCTTAAAAACCTCATCATCTCATAAAAGTGGTTCCTAACCATCATGTTTGTACAGAAAAGAAATCCAGTGACCCCAAGAAATATGACCGCAAATGGTGAAGCTCCTTTTCGTTACATCCATTCACACCTTAAGTATATGCTGAGATACCATTTATGGTATCCGAGGACAAGATATTGGATTGGATTTTGGGGAGGTGATGTGCAGCTAAGGTCATTTGCGCTATAGGGGACAGGTAAGGGAGGAAGGGTGGAAAGGAACCTCAAGTAGGGATCGGGTTTCCTCTGAAAAATATCCTCCTCTGCAGGGATTTGAACCCTGGCCGCCCATATGGTTAGCCAGTACTCTAGCCACACCCACCCTTTCCCCCTTTCTATCAATATAGGTCAATCTCAAGTACAGTATGGCCCAGCTACTCTTAATACAGTACATTATTATAATAAAAGTCGCTACTTTTGATGCAATAAAATACAGATACGATTTAGTTACTGCTTCGTATTTTCATGAAGTCATGCGGAAGTAAAAAGAAATTAACTCCATCGACTCTATCCTACACCGTATGCGCTTTAGCAATGCGTATTTGTAACAAAACAATGCATATGCATCAGGATACAAGCAATTAGGGGCGGCACGGAGTAAATTTCAGGGTCTTAAGAGATTTAAAAGTAAATTTTCCAAATGGATATAATATTCTCTCAACTTATCCGTTTCTTATCCGATTGTGCAAAGTAAGGTGGCCGAAATTGGCTCTCCACCTGTAAAATTTCCCGCATTTCATTTCAGATTTATAAGTAAATACCAAAGGAAATGTTTTTGTTTTCTCGTAAAACTTGGCTAATCGACTTGTAATGAGGCACAAGTAGGTAGGTTTAATTTTTAAGAGGAATGTAGAATCTGTGAGTAAAGTGTAAGAGGCTACTTCAAGAGAAATATAATTGATGATACACATTATAGATGAAAAGAGGGCGTAAATGATGGAGGACCTGTTCAAGTATCATGATTATATTTCCAGATGTAATGTTGCACTTATGAGGAAAGGGTTCAGTTGATTCCCCCAGTATGTGGTAAGGAAAAAGTGAAAGGGTAGGAAAAATAAAGGAGAAGTACGAAAGGGTGCGAGATGTTTTTAGTGGCGAGGGTCAAGTGGCGCTGAAGAAAGTTGGAGGTAGGGCAGTTGGTACGAATGAGATGTAGACTTGAGTTATACCCTCGTCCACGAAAGATGTTTTGGAGTCAGTTTGTAGATGAGGCAAAGATTTAGATTATCTTGACGTTTTACTAAGAGTTTACAACTTAAATAATTTATGTTGTACGGCGGAAAAAATGAATTCGGAATTTACCGACAGTGTTTAGGACCAACACGAGATTGGAATAGTGAAGCAGATAGAAAAGGTGCAAAGAAAAGCTGTCCGTTTTTTGTTAGGAAGGTACAAGATAAATGACAGCGTGACAGCGATATCAATAAGCCTGGGCAAGGATAGCCTAGAGGAAATGCAATCGCCAGATACATCTTTATAAGGCGTGTAACCAGGCCGCAGGGTGGAGGAATATAAGTGTCATGCTTCGGAAACCAAATAAAACTGGGAGAAATAGTCACAATTTCAACTTTCAACCTTTTAAACGACGAAAAGATGCAGAAAATTACTTTTTTTAACCGAACTGTAGAGGATTGGCATTCACTTCCTGATGAAATCTTACACTCTTTTATCAAACCTTGGAGAGAATTTGATAGGAAATCACATCCATATTTGAAAAAGATAAAATAGTAAAGTGGTATACACTCGCATCCGACTATTTTATTGGCTTTGCAAGCATATTGAACTTCATAAGTATTTGTTAAGTTTGCATTTTCATTAAATTTTGTTGAGTTTACATTATTATTTAATTTTGTTGCGTTTAAAGATAGTATCTTTTGATATAATTTTATATTACGAAGTAAGTAAACGTCATCACCTGGCAAATGCCTAATGTTATGTTGTATCGAAATAAATAAATTTAAAATAACTACACCGCTGGCTACCTGAATAAAGAGGAAATAGCTACTTAAAACTGTCCAGAGATGTTTTTACAATCAACATCGTCTAACAAAAAGTTCAAATGAGGGTTCATTGAAAATATTGAAAGAATAAAGAAAAGTGAAAAAACAAGTCTGCCTATAAATTACGCCATCCTTTTTAATCCAGCCTTTTTTTTTAAATTTTAATCCTTGACTCCAGCTGCTCGGTTCCAGATATTCCACTGCTTCGAAATAATTTATTCACACTGGATTCAGACAAAGAGGACTCACTCTCGAATAACTTTTGGTCTTAAAAAGCACTAAAAATCAATGCACGAAGGCAACAAACATTGCAATTCCCAACAAGTTTGATAGTTTCTTGGCACTGATGTGCTTTTCGGCGGCGGCGACGTTACCGGTTCAGGAGGGGCTCGGCAAACGTCCTTACGCTTCAAGAGCAGGTAGATTAGAAAATAAATGCTGGAATCAAGGGAATCTACGACTATATTCTGCGAAAATAAATGATATTCAAACTGCTATCATGTGGAATTCATGGAAAATATTGCATACGTGACCAACCAACCGGTTTCAAGAACTGTTAAATAAAAATCTGAATGACATGCGGCGTCCCATAGAAAAGCGTGATCTAATCATTTTCATTCCTCAATTATACATATAGGTTGTACACTAGAGTTACAATACATTTACATCAAAGTCGGAGATGACTATTAACTGAGAAATTACTGCAGCATTTTAGGCTCTTCCCGTGGATTTAAGCTATGTTAATTCTTGGGTATATACTCGCAGTCGCAGTCTCAAGACGCGAGAATGTTTGAGATTTCATAAGTATGTTTCTTAAGTTAACTTTGTTTCCTTCCACAGATTTATTTTCTTGGTACAATATGTTTCGACACAGTGGTGTCATCATCAGGTACAAACTCAAAAAGATTTTTGAGATTTCATATTAATGGAGGTGATCTCGTGATAGACATGATACTGAATTATGTTATAGTGTTCTTTAAGCGCATTTTTTTAGACATTAAAAAATATTTCATTCACTACAGTACAGTAAATGGGAAATAATTTACTTCAGCTACGAAATACTTAAGCTCAGACGGGAAAAGGACGGAGGAAGGGAGGGTACTCTCTTTTCCTCGATGAAAAGCGCTACCGATTTTCGCACCTTAGGATTGCGGGCCTAGTATTTTCTTTGTTTCCAAAGCTTTCCAAAGTAGCGCGGGAAGAATCCAGATATCTGGAAGGCAGTGAACTCTCTAGAATGGTGGAAACAACATCGCTGGAAAGAGAGCCGGTTTAACTACCAAAGACACTGCGCACACGGGGAACATTTACTGAGCCAGATTTGCCCTTTAACCCTTTCGTTTTCACGGAAACTACAATTTTCCTTTTCAGAAAACTCGCGATATATTTAACATGTTGGAGCCAATAAATCGGCACCTTGAGCATTTTAGGCCAACCAGATGAAGCCAATATATTGGGACCTTGAGTGTCAAAGGGTTTATGTAGTGCGCTCGGCCATGTCGGATGAAATGACGGCCATGAAAGGTGGGCAAAATTTCACCACTGTGTACACATAAACCGGCAATAACCAAGTGAAGAAACAGTTAAGAGCGATTGACTGATCTACGTAAGAAACGAATGGCATTCAGGTTTTTTTTTAGCGATAGTTAGCGGTTTACTGAAACTATGCATTATTTAATGAGTTAAATCATCATCATTACTACATTTACTATCGTGCTTTTCAACAAGAGAAACATACTCGTAAATCATGTATCTGTGCATAATTACTCAGGGGAATACATCATAATGTGGACGGAAAGTAATTGAGCAATATCGATTTTTCACACAAGCTGATTAATTTTATAAATATTTAACACTTCCACTTAAACATTTTACTCAATAATTATAATTCACAATTAATGATAACTACTGACACACCAAGACGCCGAGGGTTTGTTAGGGTAGGGGCGCCAGTGGTTCGTAGGAATCTATATCTACAAAATACCCTGCAAGCAGCCGCATGGGCGTGTGACAGGGACTGCTAGGACACCAGCCGTATAAAGATGTAAAGGATAAGGTTTTATGTAGTTGAGATGAAATGAATGTATAATTATGGAGGACATTATTAAAATTGAACCAGTTTTCTCGGGCTAACGGCAATAACTATACATATATGCTAAATACTATATATGTATACTTTGAATTTGCCAATTCACAAAAGAAAAGGCGAGATGGATATGCATGTGTTTAGTAATCCTGAAGATCCTATTATGCAATGTTATTTTCAATTCAGAAGCAAATGACGGCGGAGGTGAGCACAAATTTCCAGCCAGATTGCTAAAAAAAATGTTGAATATGTTCCCGCATCCACCAGATCAAGATTACCGCCAGCAATGGCCAGCAGATGGCATGAGATTTGTTTATTAGCATGGTTTAAACTGAGAGAGATACCAAGCCAGTTCTAGCTAGCCACTTTCCGCGCCAGCCGTGGTGAGCGGAATGTCACCGCGTGTGTGGCTTGACGAAGTTTTCTGACATCATGAAGATGTTGAGGAGGATGTGGATATTCTCGGAATCTACCATCATCCATGAATGAGTTAAGAGTTCCCGTCTCGCCATCTTCACCAAAAAAGAAGCGCAGCGCGAGACACATTTAATTATTCAAACTCCACCTAACCGCAGCGCGCAAGGAGTTATTGCAGCGGGGAAGGAGAATATTTAAGGGGGTCTACAAATGAATAACGAAAAAAAATGACTGAAGCGAGCGGAAAAATCGAGAGGGGGAAAACCTCCCACTTTCTTATGAACTGCTCCCTTGAGGTGATCCAACACGCTCGCTTCTCTGGTGGTTTGTGGGCCACGAGAGAGGGTGCGGGGAGAGGAGGTCTAATCTTTGACCCACTGCCACAAGGGGGCTCCCGTTCGCTTCCGCGGCCGTTCCTCTTCCATCCATCTATCTCCCTTTAATCTAGGCTGGCCCACGAAACACAAACATTAATTTCCCCGCGCCAGTCCGCTCCGTCGAGGCAGCATCTTTGATCATCTCTCACGGGGCCACCGTCTCCAAAAGATGGAAGAGGTAGCGCGATCCTTCCTCGCGTCCTTCGCGAATTCTGGAATGGTTTTGCTGCATCGTGGGAAATATTCTGCGTCATCCTTCTCGAACACTTTCCCGCAGGGTATTTTTTCCACGGAGGGCCGCTATATGACCTTGGTGTATGCACTCCTTGATTCACGGGCCAAGACGTTTGATCACTGTAGTTCTAAGTTTAGTGCAGACTTCCGCTGCACCAAATTCAAGACGGTTAGAACTGCGTCACACAAATCTGGACCATTTACATAAGTTACGTATTGCTGGAATATAAGCTATAGCATCCGAACGGTGATCTTTACCCAATTTATACAAAATTGCAAGGGCCGTGCATCTCATTTTCTCCAATGCCATTGAATGCAATTCACAGGAACAATACCTAGAGCTATTTAATGGATATGACTGAAAAACAATGTTCACGTATTTTGTAGCTCTCCAAATTTTAGCTGTATTGAGCGCTGGTATTGACAATAAACCATGGCATGTTATAGAAGGGATGTATATAATATAGATTCAGCTTATGTCTTGTTTCAAAGGTTTTAAGAAGTCTCATAGCCATGACCAATGTACACGACACATTTGTTCTGCCTACTTCCAGTAACGCAACCCTGTATCTAGGTTCAACAAACTACTCGCGATGGTTAAAAGAAAATAGAAGTTTCCGAGATCACACCAACATCCTGCTCAGACTCTTTTCGCTTGGAATTTCCTAGGAATTAAATAGTTGCCAACAGTGTAGAAGCAGGTATAGAAGCAGGAGGATGATGAAGATAGCGTAAGATGCTTTGAAAAGAGTTGAAAATAAGAATGTGGTTAGAGTCGCAAAAATCTTTTAAGTAAAATTTCATGTCACACCACTGTAATTTGATATTACCTTCATGGATGAATAGTCAAACTACAAAAGCAATTAAGTATTAGAGGTAAAACGCAGAACATAAGCTACACTTTCTTTAACTAGGAGAAAAGAGTGAGTTTTTCCCCTATTCATGACTTCTTCAACTTTAAACTAAGCTATTTTTCTATCGATTAGTCTTAAATGTTGCAGCAGTCAATTTTAAAGCTACAATGTGAAAGGTTGATAACAGCGGCTGTTAAGCATGGCATTAGAATAAAGGCATGAATGAAGGGCTCATATTGGTAATAAAATAGCATTACACTCAGATTTCTTTTGAGGAAAATAAAATAAAACGGAACGAAAATAACCTCTGATGACAGTAAACATCAATGATTAAAGTTTCAAAGCAGGACTTTAAGCAATATCACGAGGATTACAGTTTTAATATCCCATATGAACGCGACTCAATGTCGACAAATGCATATTGATAGCGATTTTAATCGAAGTCATGATTGGTGGCCAGATTGGCCGTTCGCGTTACCATGACTACCTTGGTTGATCGTTTTCCATCTTCTCCCTTTTATAGAGGGCATTACGGGCCGCTCTCTCCCAAATATGACACTGACTAAAGAGCAATCCAGAATGTACGAAGCTATGAGACTGAATGGAACAGTTTTATCAAAATATTTTAAAACCATAACTAGTAAATTTTACTCATCAATCCCCATCATTGCTCACCACGGGAAATTATGTATGCCGAAAAGTCGTGAAGTTCGGGGTTGATCTCGATGAAAAATACTAGAAGACTAAGTGAAGCACCATCGGCCAACTTCACCGCATTTGTCAATTACAAGTTGAACACTTGCCTCTTTCTTAAGGGCCTGAAGGGATAATGTGCCTCATTTATATAAATAGCCATATTTTCTGGCTGGTGACACGTATATGGAACTTAATATGCAATCATTTGATAGGACAGCATGACGTATTGTTTTGACGAGCCACGCTTATTGACCGGAATATCCCAGGCTGAAATTTGGGTGATTATAGATATTAGAAAAACATATGAGCTTCTCTAAAATTAACGGAATCAGCCGACTAGTAGGAAACGATGAATATCGACAAAGAAAAAGGACAAACTTAATGTATTTCATAAGTCGTATTTCAATGAAACGACACGAGTTTCGCCTCACTGACATGGCATACTCATATCACTGAGCCATGCCGAAGTACGCCAAAATTCGTGCCGCAACACTAAAATGCATTATGTAGTACAGCAAATGTTATTTTATGAACATGGTCAGGATACATTGTTATCACATCGCCAAAGTCACAGCCACATAAGATAACAAGGATAGAAGCTACTACCCGTTACTTAAATAAGCAAACCACTTTCTGTGCGACTGAAAACCAGTAACTCGTAAATTTCAAGCAAAAATTCTCATTCACTACGCTTACCAATCGATCTCAGATCGATCTGACCGGATCAGCTTGGTATGGTAAATATAACGAGCTAGTAGGGCATAGTGGCTTCCATGTTTCTAAATATCAACGACAAAAATTATTTATACATGATATGGAGTCCATAAAAATGACTGGTGTAGGGACAAAAGGATTTTATAGAGGGAGGCAATCGCTTTTCGGTTTTTAATGATCAGAGTTCAAGTATTGATTGAGTTTTGGTAATGAATCATCTCTTAATTCACTGAGGAAGGTCGGTATTTTAATGCTGTGTATTAAAGAACATTGAGGACTTTATTCCACTGATTTTCAAATTTCTATCAGTTTTAAGGCTTTACGTCGAGAGATGTTGGGTGTCATAAGTGCTTACTGGATGACAGATTCGAGGCTCTCGAGAAACGGTTGTGACTATTTCGTCTTTTTAAAGGCAAATATAATTGTAATTCATAGTTTTCTCGTTGATGCTGCCGAGTCATCAAACGGGAATGCAGCTAATTCTTTGCTTGCGCTGTAGATACGCAGGAAGCTTAACACAAGGAGGCATCACACACTGATGATGGCTGAGAAGTAGATTAAGCACGTTTTTTTGACTTAGATATATACTCCAACCCTTAAGTGAATGCGTGCAGTAGGAGATGAAGATCCCCGCTGCCTCTAGTGAGTATATAAGTGTCCCGTGTTAGAGATAGAGAAGGAACTGTACCAAGCTTTCAACCTGGTGTAAAAGTGTACCCTAGATGCACTGCGGAGTTAAATTTGACGCATCGGAGAGTCCCTCATTTCTCTTGTAAGCGCATATCGCTCAAATATTGGGATACTATTTTGAGGATGGCATTTTGGAGCAATTTTACGCAGAGAACTGCCGAAAAACTCACAATACTCCTTTTTTAAGTAGTGGATATTATCTTTCTTCTGAAAAAGTGTAAATTTCGCCCCCATGCAATGCTTTCCTTCGAACCATTAAGTTTATCTTTCACGGTAGCCATTTTTTTCAACCATGGGTGGAGCTGAAGTGATATTATAGCTTCGAAGAAAGAAAATGGTGCCAAGTGTGTCGCTGGCTCTTGATAAGGGTGAAATGAATGCATTTCTGGGATTTTAAAGCTGAGTCACCAAAACCGCTCGTCGGGAAATAAGTCAATGTCTTAACATAGAGGAGAAAATAGCTTCCTTCCCCAATGAACGCCATAACTCTCACAGTCTCCACTACGCGCCGCTCAGAAACTCGTGGTCCCAAACTTTTGCAGGCACAAATAACCGTTCGTGAATTATTACCAAAAATTTGGCATGAGAGTCGCCGTAAGTCAAGAAACACTATAGGTAGCGGCGTCTACGATGTAATCTTTGATACACATGCTGACACTGGTCATTGTAAAAGTGATGTCGTCATGGCGATGAAAAAATACTATAGAATAGGAAAGAATTTTTTTATGAAAAGAACTGCCCATGCATGATACAGGTTTAATCTAGTCAATAATTTAAAATAATTTAGACAATATTAATATAAATACAAGGAATAACATAATTAAAGGAAATCCAGCAAGTTGCGGCATATTTTTTTACGAATACTCCGCTCGCAAAAACAACTTTTTGGGTTTGGTCACATCAGAAGCAAATATTAATTCATTTACTCTCAACAAAAGGCTATTTTTGGGAAGTATTCACCAATCAGAACGCTAAGAATAGGAATAAATCAAAAGTATTAGCAGTAAAAACGGAGATAAAAATGATCAGGAATAGCAGTACACTGATTATGTACATGCATGGGATAAGACAATTTAAAAATAGCTCGAGGATTGTGAATTATGGGTCAAGTTTTTAATTTGGATACCAGATAAAATATGTAGCACAGAGTGGCCAACATGTGATCGCTGCTACTTTCAACGCCTTTCAAGTGGGATTTTGAAACTTGGTCTAGAGGGGAAAAAGGATGAGAGGATAGCCGATTTTTCAAGGAATGGGTTAGGAGCTGGATGGAGAGGATGAACCGATTAAAAAGGAAGGCCAGTAATGAAATTTCTTAGGTTGCAGGGGAGAAAAGGGATTGGTAGAGAGATTTGGAGGAGGTTGTGGAGTGGTCAGTGGGAGTAATGATTGATAACTATAGTCAGAGTGATGAAGAAGAGGATGTTGGGCACTAATGAAAGGGATTAAAAAGAGAGGGGAATTTTGAATGACGTGAGAGGGAAGAACATATGGAGATTTTTGAGGACGTGATATCGAAAAAATGCAGTAATTAGTGACATGATTGCATTATAATCCTCCCACGTTGTGAGAGATGATTAGCGAAGTTTCAACTGTCTTCGAATCTAGCAACAATGGTAGAGGTCCTATGAAGATGATGACAGCGTGATTCATAAAATAGGAAAAATTCTCAGCACTTATTATTTACGTCAAAGGGCCACTAACATGTACGTAAAACGTAAATCTCAAAAAAGGTCTTCCCTTTGATCATTTAACTAGGGACGCATTCATGCAACGAGAATGCAGCTCAAGCAACAGTAGAAAAGGGATACTTTTCTTCGCTTTTGTGACCAGCGGCTGTGTTTCCACTTAACAGATATATACATTTCTAAGGTAGAATTTCATCCACAGCTCTGGGAAAAAACACTCTTTTACAACCCTTCCGACCGTGAGCTCATAGCAAATAGGGAGATATTTTAAAATTTTTTCACAGAAATTATTCTTCATTCACGTCAAAGATTGGACAAGGCGTTAAAATACCGACAACTAATTCTAGGAAAAAGCATTTAGAAAGAGAATATCGCTAGCCTTAATCCTTCGCCGCTTTTCATGGGATGAACTGACAATGTACTTTCCTTCGGTTCCTTTGCTGAGATTATTTTGAACCCAAAACCTCAGAAGAAAACTCAGCAAATATATCTCACTAACATGAAGGCAAATACCAAGGGTAATGGATTAAAGTACAATAAACTACTTACACAGGAACGGAATGAAACTCAGTGAAATTCACAATTAGGGCTCTTAGACGGTCGAAAAACTAAAAATCATGTAAGCCATGGATCAGAATTCTGGGGAACATTGTACGTGAAGTAAAAGGCGCTCTCATTCACCAGCATGAACACTACTCAATTGCTCTCGAATCCCAGAAATGGAAAGGAAGTGAGACCATTACAGGCGATCACTCTATGAAGAAACCTTTTCGTAAAAACACTCAATCACTCATCACAGAGTTTACTCCCTGCCCAGCACTTGCTTCAATAATGGGGTCGAATACGGGGGTCAAATGGTGAAAGTTTTGAGCTGGGTAAGGTTCAAAGGCGATTTCTCTGAACCTCGGTTAAAACACTCCGTAAATGCATGTTAAAAATAGCACTCGCCTTTTCGTAGGTTGGCTCGGCTCGCTAAGGCTCTCCACTCCCTTTTCTTTTACGATAACAGATAAATTCCCTCGTAAGTTATTATTTTGATGTCCTTCCTTCTTTATTTTTGTAGTATTAATTAGAAAATAGATTATTTACTTCCGCATCAATTACATCACCCATTCTTGACAACTGTTTGGGTTTTCCATCGGGTCAAACTCTCCATCTCTACCGGTGTTTCGATGTATCAGCTGTCCAATGCCGTCAGAGCATGTCGTGATTTGCAACTGACCAGGAAAATATACACTGGAAAAAATTCACACTAATGCCTGGCAAGCAATAGATCTTTATTTAAATCTCCCCATTTTCAACCATTTCAAACCGAATTTACATAACTTCATGATTTTTGACAATTTGTCGAATAATTTAGGGAAAATGTGTAGAGTAATGATTTTTCATGCGAGGTAATTATAGGTTGGGCGATTTCATGAATACAATCATTTCATAAATTATCCAAAAATTTGCCTTCGACACCTGGCATATTTTCGCTCCTATTAACAAATATTCAGAGCCTTAAAAACATAGAAATGTCCACGTGATTACATTATGAGGCGTACAAATAATGTACATGGGGGAGCATGAGCAGGAGTCTTTTGTCGAAATTACTTACATTTTTTTTTCTGCTATGTCAAAACATGTTAAGGACGTTCATATAAGTATTGTGGAATATACATTCACCCTATCAATCTTCCTATTCTTCCCATTGCTTGCAATTTCAATCAAAGCTTGCACGAGGCTGTTGGGCATTAGTTTGTACTCTTCCACTTCGTTGTTTATATTAACCATCTTTTATCCCCATTCTTTCGCAGGACTCCAGAATTGATTATTTTTGCATCCATTTTGTCTTCATCACTCTTCGATTACCTGACATTTTCATAGCCTGCAATCCTCTCCATTCCTTTATGGTAACCATCCAAGCATCATTGCCATATATTTGTGTGCTCCATACGGAAAATTCGGCGTTACGGAGTCAAAAGATGGCAAGTCTTTACCTTAAAAACACGCGAATATATTACACCAGTAAACAACCGAAAGTTCTTCATTGGAAAAGTTTGGGAGGTCTGTTAAGAATGATAGAATCATTTTATTCTTCCATTCAGGTCCTACTGAGTCCATTCATTAATGGCTCAAGTCTTGCTCTTGAGAAAATTCTCGAGAAATATCATTCACCAGAGAGAGATTGAAAGCCATGCGTAATCCGAGCAGGCGTGTTTTGGGAAGAGGCATGGTTTAAATTTCCTACCACCGCCATTATTCAAGCGAAATGTAAGCAGCCTGGTCCTCAATTCTCTCCACTCGGCGAGTTACGCGTTCAGTTAAGGCTGTTTTCGGATTCATTCGCCTAAATCATAAAGATACTTTTTGCTCATTGTAATATGTAAATATCATTAATTATTTTAAAATTATATTGTTTTGGGCATATTTTCATGACATATTTTACTTAATTCCCACTAAAAAACGCATCCTAATTAAAATATTCAATGTGCAGCATTTACAGATCAAAGTATTTCCGAATAAAAGGAAATAAGTATTATTGAAAAACACATCAATCCACCAATAAAGAAGCCCAAGATTCGTATAGAAGATTTAATGAAAACTCTTAATTTCAGAAAGACAATCTTGTTGGGCAAATTCGGCTACAAAAGAGCCTATTGAAAACAGTATTGGAAGGAGAAAGATAATCGAAGAATAATTTGGAAGACTAATACTTTCATAAGGAAATTTTAAGGGACTATAGATTGATGAAAAAATGAAGAAGAAACCAGTTGGCTGAGATTTGATTAGATTGTTAAGCTTCAAGGAAAATATCACCGAATTGATGAAGATTTACTCACAGTGTGGGCATAAAAATAATAAAAATGAATGAATATTCATCTGTCTCTCGACGAGGACGCATCAACAGCAGTTAATGTAATTGTCTGGGCTGATGGTTTACCCATGGTGTCGGGGACGAAAAATCTTCTACTCTCGCAGTCAATAATCTCACAAGTTTGCGAGTAATATGACAAAATTTATTCCAGTTTAAAGGATTATACATTTGTATGGAATAGCCCAGAAGTTTATTGCCATGTCTCGGAAAGTAAAGAAGCTCCACCAAGTTGATGGCACGTACATACATCGCAATGACTCCAGGTGCATCTGTGCTGTATAGTCCGCACCTCCCCCCTAGCGACTACATTTTGCGGCTTAACTGTAAAAACAGTGCCTGGTCGGATTCTTATCTATAGCAGGAAGTATACATAGATGAACAACATGAGAGTACGGCGGCTCGTTATTTAGCGCGTAGATGTGACCTGAAAACGAAAACAAAAAATTCAAGGAAAAGGTTCGCTGAGAAAGGAGGTGTACCTTTTAGAGGAGAAGACCAACATCTGAGGTCATTTTCGCCAAGAAGGATTATTGAGGTTAGGAGACGCCAAATTTACTTGGAAAATAGAGGGCGAGCAAAGAAAAAATAGGCATTAACGTAAAGATAATCTTAGCAATACTCACAAAGGGATCACTATGTTTATACCGTACAATAGAAGTGCTCTCAAAGTATCAGCTCAGTACCAATTCGGGATCGGTTTGAAAAATTTTCGAAATCTATGTAGTGATTTTCTGTCGCAACTGGTATGAAATAAATATTATTTCAAGAACCTGATACAAAATTTAAGTCAGGAAAACGCTCTTCAAGTTAATACGCGCCAAAATATCGTCCACATATAATTCAGACTGGTAGAAATAATGGATATTTAGAAAGAAAATCAGTGGTTCGGGTTTTTTGCTCCATTGCGAGAGTAAATTGAAAAAAAACTATGCCAAGAGGAGATGGGACAGGTGGATAAAAGCCACGCAATATTTAACGGGCACCGCAAAAAAGCCGAAAAACTGGCTGTAACTAGCTGTAGAAGGGCGATTCTGGCTGGCACGTGCCATAGATCCAAAAGACGACTAAGTGTGAGAACTAAAAAAGGGAATAAAATACAACAAAGAGCCATAGATTTTACCCACGCGGCAATGAGACGGCTCACTTATGTCGGAGGAAATGTTTTACAAGAAAAATAACAACCCGGGAAAGGACCTCACCATTGCTTCCGTCGCAACGCATATTGCAATGGGCTTAATCTAGGGCAAATGACCAAAATACGTCTAAAAAAAGTGCAGCATCAGGGTATTGCTCCACGTTGCACATAAGTGGAATTTATTCACCTCCGATTAACCTGGAGTTTAAAAAAAACGTGGTATGGTTTAAGTTGAATGGCTAAATTTAGCTGAAAGACAAGAACCGCAGGCTCAAATTATTGCTATTATCGAGCGGAGTTGGAGGAAACAAAAAGTGGAAGATCTCTTGCCAACTTGAGACCGCTTTTTTTTAAGCCCGGAAATAAAATTTATCGCCACAAATGCGCATTAGCCCCCTTAATTTCCACGGTGGCCTAGTTTGGTGCTCACTGGAACCGCATCCGCGAATCTCCTTCAGCATATCACGTTCAAAGCCGTGAATAATTAGATAGTTTACCAGGACCTCGCCGGCAACGGCGGTTTCAACGACCTTCGCCAACAAGTCCTTGCGTGCTCGGAATTTTGGTCGTTGGTGTTTTTTTTTTAATCGCTTCCATGAGCACATAAAATAGAATTTCACTAAAATTAGAGCACATATGAAAAATAAAAGGGTTCCACGAAAGTAGATAAAACATGATACTTTGTTAAATCGTGCGACTAATTTAGAAGAAAATGAAGGCTTCCGTAATTCTTTTCGTATTCCTTGGTTTGAATTTCACAAAAAGTATGTATGCTGGAAAAAGTCTGGAATACATACCCAATATAATTTTTGAAAGTTTTCTAAATAATGACGATCACTTCATTTTTAGGCACATAAAGCATGGTTTTTGGCAGAAATATCTGCCATCGACCAAGGTCAGCTTTAGAGCAATACCTAAAAGTTTTTGCAATGGATTTTTCCAGTCATTAAACAACTCGTAGTCACCGAACTCCCTTTTGCCAGTTACTTTCTTCACCAAGTCTTGACATTGTTTCATCAATTAATACCTACAGTCCCCTTTCAGATGGCCTCAGCGTCCTCTCTATTCACACAATCCTCAAGATTTTTTATCCTCCCATAATTTGTAAATAACTCTTCATATTCTTTTTTAAACCTCTGATTTTATTCCAGTGTATTTCACCTTACTTCCCTCTATATCAAGCACATCTTTGTTTAATTTTTTTTCAACTAGATTTGTAACGTCAAGCTCAAATCAGCATCTCAAGTGCCACCAATCAACTCCACTCACTCTACTGTTTCAAATAGATTCCCGGTTGTAATAATTATAATTTTAAGCCTAACGATATGTTCGTAAATTCTCTTTCGTATTTTTCTGAAAATATGCGTTTCATTCTTTGCATCTTACATGCATTTTTTATGTCAGAGTACTCTTTGCCCTTAGCAGATCCTGTTATGTTTTAAGTATTCTCAATTTTTTTTCCTATGGAACCACTGAATTACCTTTTTTTATGCTTTCAAGTAAGTACAGACGCCACCATGGATTGGTCCTTCCGTTGTTAATGCTCACGACAAAGTAAAGACGTTTTATTGATTAATGACGATTTGAGAGGACAAAAATATCCCGTTTCACAACATTTACTAATCAACAATCAACGATCAATCAACTAGAAAAATGAGAGGTAAGCCAGGCACTACTGACAGAGACACATCTAGGATTGGAAAGTGTCATAAATTAAGGTACTTATCCTGTTCGGAGAAGGTGTAAAAAATTGCCACGACAAGTCATTTCCACACAACTATCGTCTACTGAATTCAGAGCATTCCACTGACTAAAAGGTACATTCTTATAGATATGCAAGGTAAATATTCCTCAGCGCTTTTCTACAGTCATGAATGCCAATTACTTCAGTCATGCCTTCCCTATTTATCCTTCCTCGATTCATCTCATCTTTAATCTCTAGCAATTCGCTTGTCCTCCTTTCTCTCCGTCTAATTTTCTCCTCGACTCTCCAGGCAAAAGTCTCAAACCAGCCTCCTTTGGGTCCAGGTTTCTAAATCATGCAAGAAAACTCTTCATAATCTTATTCCCTCATCATTTTTTGGCAGCTTTTCAAATATTTACAGTACGCGGTTCCATATTCTTTTTCCAACACTGTTCTCGATAACTGATCGCACAAATCCCATTTGTTATCAATATAACTGAGTGTCTGAATTGTTTTACCTGTTCCAGATTAAACTATCCTTTATGATAAACTATGCGCACTCTATTTGCACTAAACATTATTCCCATTGTGATTTGATGATTAAAAAAAGAAAAAATCCTGGTAATGACCTGAAATGAGCTAAACTATTTTCTTTATCTAGCATAAAAGAATTAGAAGTTTTCCCCTAAACATTCATGAAATCAAAATTATGTTCAACACAAATACAAGTCGCCAGTTGTCTTAATTGAATGTATAGTAATAGCACTTATTATATATTGCTGCTTTTAAATGCTAAAATCTCAATGTATGTCGGGGTGAGATATCATACATATGTGTGCATGTGTGTTGGTGAAAGAATATGTTGAATATCTAAACAAAGTAAACATTTTTGGGGAAACTATGCGAATACGTCTCGTTCAGGATATTTGTATAAACTTTCTTCCTTAACTGAAGATATATGTATATGTCTGAATCAGAAGTATGGACTGACATGCATAAGGCATTTTGCATAGTGCAATTAATAGAAACCGCAGAACAGGTCTGCCTAAGGGGTTTTCAAATATTTTCGGAGTTTTTAGTCTGTTTTATGTTATATAAATAAATTATCTATCAACCTCCTTTCATATAAAGTCAAAGATTATAGGTTTTTCACAAAACTCCATTAGAAATAAAATCCGACACAGCACCAAATTGACTTTAATCTTGATTACACAATGGGTCACACCAAAAGTATACACCAAAATTGAGAAGCAATGATTTCGAACAAGACTTTTAGTATTCATTCGCTACTACCTCACATTTGCTGGTAATTATGCATTAAAAGGCTGGCGCGTCAATTCTACTCTCAACTTGCACAGAGGGGATTCGGCAGGGAATAATGTAGGTACTCAATTCACGTAATCAAGCGGTGCTTCATCAATTTTTAGCCGAACTTGCAAAAGACACTCAAGAATTTAAAGCTTTCATCGGATCGCAAAGTCAGCCCGCGCATGCAAAACAAGCATCCGACTTAGCCCGAGCAATCTGTCTCTGGCACTCACAACGGAAGCTTCTCCGCTGTCGAAGACAGCCGCTGCTGCGTCTGAATGATTAAGGAGCCACCTTCCCTCTTTGCCAGAGCTCTCCCTTCCCCCCGTGACCGAGAGGAGCCGTTCTCTGCAAAGAGGGAAGAGATGGCAAAAGGAGACAGCCAATCGCTCAACAAAATCGAGGCGGGAAGTCTGCATTCCCGTATTCGATTGGATGTTGAGTCCTTCGAGGGTCCTCTTGGAAGCAAGGAATGACGACGCTAGGGTGGACTTCCGCGTTGTCTGAGAGAAGAGGGTTGAGAGATTTTGAGAGGAGAAAGATGCCCAAGAGCAGCGGTGCCTGACGGCCGAAGGTTTGAATCTCGCATGAGAGCCTTCATCCGCTCTTTACTCGTCCGTGACTGACGTTTGAAACCCACCACCCCTCCATCAGGGGATTGTGATTCCAGATGACAACGTTCAAATACCGATAATACGCTGATTTCGTCACCAATCCTCAAAGGAATTTCGATAGTTGTAGTGGCTAGAGTACTAAATTCATCGCCGAGTTCGTATTCTGACTAAGGGGTGTTTGCACATGAATTTTTTCTAGAAAAACATTTCACCATTGTGTAGAGAATTGAATGAGGATAATGAAAAATCCAATTTTATGCGGTGAAAAAGGAATGGTTATATCGTAGCAAAGAAAATCGCTAAAATATCGAAAATCACTGCGGAGCGAGATACAGTTTGTGACGTAATTTTACCCATATCAAAGGCGGCAGGCACCGCGGACATATAACGCGAACTCAGCATCTGCGGCGTGAAATACCCAGGGATACGAGTAAATAACGTCACAAATTGTTTGAGGGCGGTAATATTAAAAGCTGCCTTTAAGCAGCCATAAATTACGCATATAACGCCCACATGAAATTATAATAAATGCTTTCGCGCTCTGGACATCATGCTATTTTTTTGATCAACCCGTATCTGTGAAGCCAACGGACAGATCTCAAAACTTGTTCCTCTCCCACCTTCTCTCGACCTTTCTTTCTTCGTAAGACGAATTTAGTTACCAACAATCTCTTCTCATCCAACACTACGTGGTTTTATGATACATACTGTGGTATATTGATCTTAGGAAAAATCACGCAAAAACCTTAATGAGATTGACAGAAGGCTGAATACAATTTGTTGTACTCAGCCTGCTATCAATCTCAAGCCCCAAAGATGCAGAAATAAATCTGCGAAACGTTGATGGTAATAGATTATTGAATTCATTTAAACGACCAAGCCTAATCTTAACAAAATGGGACTAATATCCCGTAGCTTAGTTTCCCATCCGACGGACGGAGTACTGCATTTCGCATTTGCAGTGCTCTCCATTCGGCAACCTAGTTGTGATCAACGCTGCGAGGAAATATCTCAGCAATAGGGCGATTGCATGATTTCACCTGAGATCAATATAAATATGTAATAAAAATCTGCGAAGTACGAAGTAATTCTGTGAAATTTTGGCGGAACTAGGTTATTGAATTCATTTACATAACCAAGGCCAATTCTCTAGAATGATTGCATTTACGAATAAGTCGTCAAAATCTACTTACATTAATGCTAAGATTAGGGTAAGGTCGACGGCTTGCTTCTTTCCACCCTTCTAATAATCCTCCCTTTACCTCTAACCCACCTATCAATTAAAGTAGAAAGATGTCATCTATTGATTGTCTCCAGAAATAACCATCTTGTGTTAAACATCTACATTGACATATTATCCACAAAGCCACCGCAACGACGTATCTGCGGTGCAAAAAATATTACATGCACCAACCTGTTCGAATTTACTTCTTTTTTGCAGCATTTCTTAAACAAACATAATTTGCGCCGTTAGAACAATATCCTTTCCGTCAGTATCAGATTCGTGTAACTTAAATATTTGATACAGCATAAAGCCAGCGTTTAACATTCGGTGATGAGACTCTAGCCATGGCTCTCACAGTGGTTATATGGCACTTTTGATTTTTTTAGTTTTAAGCAAAAAGGCAGCTTTATTTTTTAAATTGACGAACTAAATCTTCCTGAGCGGATTTTAAAACGCTCAAAGAGTATTTGAAGAGAGGCCTAGCCAAAGAGTAATCATATCACTCTCTTATAATTTTGTCAAATGATCTTCCCGAGATTTTTTCGCTGATTCCCAACCCCTTGAATGCCGAGTCACTATGGCTTGGAATGCGTTTTCCCGGATACTGATCTTAAGTGGTAGTTTGCCGGAATCAGAAGAGAAGAGACTAAGTCTTCTAATTCTCCTCACCACAGCTTTCGGATTCGGGTTCCGCCGGGTTTTTTTTTTGTCGCCACCAAGAACATGGGAGTTTTAGTAAAGTTCTGTCGGTTTGGCAACGGGTGACCTGAACGCAGTCACTTTAATAGGAGTTTCTGGGGATCGGGGACAACTGGAATCACATGGAAGCCAGGAAAAAGAAAAAAAAACACTCATCTCAACTCACTTCGACCTCTACACCCTCGTCATTTGTAAATACTTCGGGTTGATAACATTCCTTTAACAGAATGCGCAATTAAGTGAGCACCCAGCGTTTGCTACAGAAATTATATTATGACCATTATCAGATCGTAGTCATCTTTCACACTGATGAAGAGAATGCCTTAAGGAAAGAAGGTTTAACAGATGTTATTGATATTGATATTATTATAAGAAACAAATAAAACATATTGACCACACCCCTTTGTGAGCTTCCACATAAATAACATCATAATGAACCGCAGGTAAATCAATATATAGCCTACTATAATTGGCACCGTGTTCATCTGCTGAATATAAAACAATACAGATCATCAGAACTGGATCACATGCTTTAAGAAATCAGGCTGGATGATACGCAGCGTATAGTTTATTTTCTCGAGAAGGCTTCTGTTAAGATTTTGTGGTACTGATAACTCACTTCGCATTATTTTGAGCGGAAATATTAATGTCTCCTTTTCTGAAACATATGTACTAAATAGAAAAATGAATATTGAGGCCGGGACAATAGTATTTGTTTCGCGTGAAGTTCAAGTCAAGAACTTTGACTTCTGCATTACATTGATATACATAACCGTGAAATTAAGGCCCGCATTGAGCAATTATGTTTAAGCCTTCGTGCGGGCTTCTATTAGCTTTTGCGTTCCTCTTAAAGCTATTCGCCATCAGCTGATCCAATACCCCGAGCATACGAACAAACACTAAAACCGAAATGCATGCGCAAACATATTTTGTCGGCAATTATGAACTCATCTAGTGCTGGAGTAAGATTAATCAGGTCAGTCGTCTGCCGGCAGTGCGGCTATAGCCGTCTGTTCTCTGGCACAGCCCGGCAAAGGAACTCGTTCACATTAGCCACAAGAATAATTGCGTTCATGTTGAAGCGCTAAATATATAGCGCTACGGCATTAATTCGTAATTGGTTTTTCCTATTCGGATAATATGTGGCCTGAGTTTATTATGTGTTTAATGGACCTCGATGTACATTCACGTGGCACTCATTCGACTCTGCAAAAAAGAGATGATAATTGGCAAGTCGCTCAATCACATTTTGCCAATCTAAATTCAAACTTCTAATACAATGATTATAATGATGTTTATCTGTTTAATGTACGTGGGAGTCCTAGAGAATCACTATATTTAATGTAAATGTTAGCATTCATGAGATATTTAAATGATCCAGAGGGAGACAAAGGAACTAAGTGTAGCTTAATCTATTAAATAAGACGTAATATACTTAAAATACAAATTTTATGATCTAAAACAGTCAAAAGATATCCATCTGAAGCTTCGGTCGAGGAATGAAGGTGAATTTCAATAATTAGAACACTTAAAGACGAGTAAAAAGTCACAAACTGCAAAAATCGAGGTATATTGAGCGATGTTTCACTGCATGTAAAAATTAAACGATTTTTTTTCATTGTTTATAAACATATTTCAACATGTTCTTATTCAATTTCTTCCTAATGATACCGAAATATATGCCTTATATAGAATAAATTTTTGTGGTATTTGCCAAAAAAAACAGTTTTCCAAAGGACCAGGTACGGCAGTTCATTCTTATGAGGCATCTAAAAACAATGAGTAAGTTTTCGCGCACAGATCACAGTAGAAATATAACTGCGTGGCTTGTATGTTTTCTCAAATATTGAGCAAATTGATACCAATGGTAAGACATTGCTATCTTGTACTCTAGGGCTATATTTCCTCGATTCATCTCATAATTGCTGAAAATATCAAATAAATTTCAAATCTTTTCTCTATTATGACCAGAATGAGATTTTACTAAAAAACTAAATTCATGGAGTAAGGCGTTACTTTGTGGAAATTCACAGCTTAAAGCATGGCGAGCAAAAACACTTTATGCGATTATGTACTTGTTTATTTCCCCGCCGATTTCGACATCTACAGAGATATTTTCAAAGCGCACCGACCTTATCATGCGAAGAGGTCAATGTACCTTGAAAATGACGCTGTAGACCTCGAAATCGATCGGGGATATATGCACGAAAGGTATCGTACCGAGTGTTTTTCTTCATCATGCTTATCGTTGGAACTACCTTAAAGAGAGGCAGCTCTCATCTCAGAGGGCACGGTGATTCCCTGGACAAACTGGCGCCAAGAGAAGCACAATATTCAGGTAGGCCTGGGTGTGTCCCCAAGCCAATCGACGGAGTTTGAACCCGAGTTCCTCCTGTTAGTTGGAAGACTCTTTTCATGCACGATAAAATATTTAACTAAGGTGCTTCTCTCCATTTAGGCTTTAGGAGTCATTTTTCAAACTTTAACTTCGAAAGGCATCCAATATATCCTCATATTTGCCTCTTCAATAGATACTTCATTTACAAATCCCTTCATCTTAACGAGAGATTATTTAAATGAGCCAGTACTTTTGTCTACATTGTCTTCATCACTAATTCACCTGTAATGGGTACAACATAATTGTGTTTAATCAAAACAAAGTTTAGAACTGGAGGTGTTGCCTGAGAAGCTTCATCGGTTTTAGTACTGGGTAGGAAACCGTGGGATCTTGTTTCAAATAGTGGTTTTTCTAAAAGATTTTCTTCAGTGAATTTCTAATACCCATGAGTTACATCTATTTTTTATACATTTTATTGATTGATGCATAGGTAATTTCTGCCGTGCGTCACAATAAAACGTAAAAATATTTTTTCCTATGCTACTAAATGAACAAAAATCTTTATAATTTTGGTCAAGGACTTGGATGCAGTAAAAGAGATGAGTAGGTTGAAAGAGGCGTCTAAGTGACAACCGCACTTCATTATTTCGCTAGGTTACGATAATGTGGTGCCTTTTTATTGAAAAAGCTAGTAGATACGCGGGTATGTAACAGTAAAATTTGACGCAGGTTTAGCGGAGCCACCTAAAACGCAGATTTGTATCCCCTAGGAGCATGGAGACTACATTCAAGCTGTATTAAAAATTTAAAATAGCTGAGAATTAAGCAACAACCTTCGTTTTTCAGCTATCGCTAAATAGACAAAAATATAGGACAGAAAGAGCTATTAAGGCGCAAGAGAAGTAGCGATGGGAGAGAGAGAATCATGATTGACGATAGAATAATCTTTGGCTCAGATAAATTTTTAATACAGAATGGGCCTTTGTATTCCATTCCTCTTGCATTCATTTTGTATTCAAATCCTCTCGCCTATACCATTGTTTTCATCAATAACTGTTATCATCACCACTAGCCAAATTTATACCATGGTCATTGTGGGTTGTTTGCAGATACTTCAACGTCAGTCTTGTATTCGAGCTGATGTTCGCCCAACGAGCCTTAATCCGTCACTACTGACGACTCAGCGGCTTCTCTAATGAACCAAGAGGGTCGCAATCTATTTATCCCCCACAAAGGAACACTTGGGCTGCGTTGGGTCTTTATTTTTTCCGAGTGGTTTCTAATGACGGAGATGGGGAAGAGTGGAAAAGGAGAGGAGGTTGAGTGTTAAACTATAGCGTGGGAGCGGAGGAGGGTGGGTGCAACTCGACTCAGGACAGTTTTGTGTTTCTGTGTTAGTGCGTGGGTGTTCTTGGGATGTCATTGTGGTGAACGGCGAGGAGGGGGTGTGGCGGCCGAGGAACCCATGGGTTAGAAAGATAGGAGGGGAGACGGACGGTGTTCCAAGATTTGATGGATGGTCGCTTGGATGAGGCTAGCGGCCACTTCCCCATTCTAGCTCCACTTCTATTTTGCAGCGACCCTCCCCTATCGAGGAAAGGAACGAAAGAGGGGCCAATTAATCTTCGTCCCGCCATTATTTCCTCCTCGGAGCTTCGCGTGAATGGCGACCAGGATTAGACCTGAGAGGGAACCAAGGGAGTCTGTAGAATTGCCGAGGGAAGAAAGGTGAGGCCGGTAGATGCTGGGATTCGATCGGAGCCCAAAATCGAAATTAACTCTCCAAAGTGACCTTCAAAAGGTTGTTTAACACAAAAGCTCATTTCTCCAAAATCGAGGCCCTGAGCTCGAATCCCGGCAGTGGCGGAGGATTTTTTTAGTGGATTCCTGATCCTTAGTTGGGTGCGGAGTGGAGAGCTATTTAAGTACTCCAGGAGAGGCTGAGTACTTCGTCCATCGTATGGGACGTTAAACTGTGGTCCCATTGGCACCTTTCGTTGAGAAAAATGCCGACATCGGGTGTCTTCTCCATGTCTCCTTCTCCATGCTTCAAATAATTCTTTCCCTACAATTCCACCTAATCTTGGTGCCGAAAATGATCTTCACTGTCGATCATCTCTGTAAATAACGAACCAGACAAAGATGATTTCAGTAAATCATATGATACTTCATTGAGAATACTTCACACTGAACCGCAAATAAAGAATAAGTTGGTGTATTTCATGGGTTTGATGTATTTCTGAATTCGACCTCTGTTACTGAATGAATCACTTGTGTAAAATTCAAAGAGAAAAAGATTATTCATCTTAATGGAGACCACATTCTTTTTCTTTGCAAATTTCACATAAACATATATGTTTTGTTCCAGCAGTAACTTCGCCACAGCCATTGGTTCGGCTTTTTCAGGAGCTGTTTGAGTTTTTCGGAGGCAAAATACTCATTCCCTGCCTCACTCATGTACATTTTAGGGATTCGCACTATTTTGTATCAGTTTTGAAATCCAAATATACGCTGAAAATGATATAATGACTGCAAATAGCTGCACTGTTACAACTTCAGGTACGTAATAAAATAATTTAGGAGCAAATATTTTCACCATGCGCGGAAAAGGCTTTCTGAAGTGTTGGCTTTCATTATTATTTCACTAGGAAGTAAACACCTCACTGTTTCACTTAAAATATCAAACGTTTTCACACTGTTTAGCAGATTAGCCACAATAACCTTTTACAGCCAAGTTTAGAATTTAACCTATCCTCAATCCCTCTAATCTCTACAACGTCCGACATTGCTTTTTTAAGAACTTCGTTCACATGTATCTTATTTTGGAAAATTATGAGCATTGTTACCTCTTTAGCTATTGCATTACCGTATTAGTCAAGATATTTCCTGATAGTATTGCGAAATAATTTACCTTTTGGGCAGCAGAAATGAAAACACAAGATAGACGAGATACTACTTAGTGACGCCACAAACATCGTATCCCAATCGTTGGAGGAGGAATTTTTGAAAAGTTCTGCCATTTATTTCGGCGACCATAATGCCTCACGCATTTTAACAGGAATAGCTTATGATGATTTATTATCCGTATAACGTTAAAATGACTAATAAAATGCTTCGTGACAATATACTGCCTTAGTTTCCAGCAAATAAGTTTCCTAAAGTCACCCTTTCAATATATTTTTTTCCTCACGACTATTGGACATGTATACATAGTTTTAGGTTTGCATCATGCCCTCCATGTCAGGCTTAATCGTGTAAAGTTTGAATTTTGCAAGTAAGTGAGGCGTGCGGCCTTGAATTCAAGTTTATTCTTCACTATTCACTTATCTCACAGGATTAGAAACATCTTCGTGGATATAAGATTCACATCTTAAAAAGCTAGTAAGTGTTTCGTTATACTCGAAAGAGCAATTCGTCATTGTGAAAACAAGTTGCTGAGGTAATAAAATATGTAGTTAGGCCAAACAAGTTTATATGAGGTTTATACTGTAAAGTATGTGAGTAGTACATATAGGTCATTTAAGTGTAAGTATACGAGTAGAAGTAAACGGCTGTGCGAGGTGGCAAAAAGGGTATGTGGATTGTCGCGTCATATTAGTCGGGTAACCACAGATTTAATAAAATTTTAGTGATAATAAAACATCGAGCAGTTAATGAACAATTTTTTCCAATGCTATCACATTAGAATCGTTTATGAACAGATTTTCTTAAAACCGTGAATATCTTCATTCAGGATAAGATTATGTCATTGCAAGTGGAGCATGGCCCATTGGAGACTTTCTTGAGGCTCTTCCTTCAAGATAAAATATTGCAAAAACTAGCAGAGAAAGCCTTTAGTTTAACGAACGAAATGAACAAAATAAGCTCGATAGGTGTTTATTAGTCGTTGTTGAATTTGTTCGAGCATAGTCGGAATAGCTCTTGGTATCCGTAGCCTAGAGCCACTTTAAGAGACGAAGCCCGCGGCTCCTGTGCTCACGGTCCATTAGGAATGCACCCCGCGACGCAGATTACTTGCAGCAACCGTGAAATGACCGCAGTCCAGCTTGGGCGTTATCTCCCAAGCAGTTCCCCTGTGGCCACAAGCGCGCGGCCGTGACTCGTCTTCGCAGAACACGCATCCCGTCATGCCTCAGCGAATTTGTGCGACATGTCGCGTCATGCCTGAGGATGAGGGCACCCACTCCCTCGGAGCCTCAAATGCTATACGCTCGCTTCCTAGGAGATGCACGCTACAAGATGGGTGTGGTACATCCCTTCCCCACAGAGATATCTTCTTAACAACAGAACTGGACTCTGTAAGCCTGTTCCGACTCCACTTTCGCAATCTGGTCCTTGGTCTTCCAGCACATTTTCTTCCCTGATGGCTTTTACTCCGTAGCTATTCTTACGATTTCCCCTCTTCCACAGTGTATTTTCAGTCCATTTAGATTTATATTCTCCCATTTTTTGTGTATAGGGTAGCACACATAATTCTTCCTTCATTTGTACTCCATCATCTATATGTGCAGATATATAAGACTCAGCCAAATAGTAGAAGCAAACTTCTTGGGCACATTATGATACATGATAGCTTCCTGAAATCTGAGGTTACCACATTTAGGAAGAGTCAGAGCCAAGAATTAATACACGAGGAAAATTACTAGTGTTGTTAAAATGAAGACTCGGGGAATTCCGCGGTCAGCATGAAGGTTAACCCGGAGTAGAGCAAATGAATCTTTTAATTGACGTCCGGTCACGACTACATGACGTTCAGCGTAATCCCCATTTCGTAGGAAACAACGCCATGCTCTACTGCTCATCCATGTATCTTAATATTAGGCAAGATCAAGAACATTTGGACTACACCGGACTACATGACCACACTCTAGCATACACAATGGAAGAAACCAACTTTGCCCTACTAACCAAAGCCCTTATCACTCAATAACAGTCATCAGCTATAAATTACTACCCCATCGAAAGGAAAGTGACAATATCCGCATATTTAAAACCAAAGTAAAATATTATCTTAAAAAGCTCTCGTATAATTCAATGTTCGAATGCATGGTAGAACAGTAACCAGATTTATTTTCTTGTTTCTGCTCACCTTATATTTTGGGGAATCAGCTTTACTTAGTGCAGCCTATAAGCTGTTAAGATGTCATATCTATTGACCAATATATGTGACCTAGGTGGGCGTTTTGAGATTGCATAGGTGGCTTTATCTAGCAATTTCATATGACCGAATTTATAATGCATTAAATAGCGTAATTACTCAGGCGATCCTGTTTCCTTAACTTCATGATTTCGGCAGCCATTGTCAATGAGTGTGTGTATTTTGCAATAAATTTTTACCAGTCTTATCTTCGGGCATCCACATACCCACAGAGCCAATATATTTATTATGATTACCATACAATAAATTGTCACGACCTGAGTATCGCTATATCAGATAACCGATGTGCCCGCGAGAAAAGCGTCTAATATTTTAATTAGGTACTCCATTAAATAGGAATTTTCCATGGGAGACCGTCACGAGTTCGTCTCCGAGTATCTTAGCCATATTTAATTCTTGGCATTATAATTGTAACCACCGAGATCTCTGCGGTGTTTCCCTTCAAAAACAAGAAAAGTTAACTTTTCCTCTTTTTAAACTACTAATGACCCTGTTATCATCCACATTTGTTAATTTTTAAGCTTTATTTTTGTAAAATAAATTTAAAACTCTGAGGATAGCCAGTATTTTTATAAAATCGATACCCATTTCATCTAACGGTAGAAATCATCACGAGGTTGGTTTTGTTTGCTTTGAAAAATTTTAGATTTTCCCGGCGTATCTGTTCGAAAAAGGTCTCTAGGTATTCCACCGGGTAAGCAGCACCATATCTTCCGACGCTTTGGAGAACGACTTGCTCTTAATCCTTAGGGTTTCTGAATGCCATCTCCTCCATTTGACCGGCATATATACTCCACTCCAAGGGGTCAGGTTGGAAAAACCACAGTTGAGCTTGTTGTATTTTTGCTTTTCAGTAATTTTTCCCGCCATAGAAAATAGTTCCTACATTATATAATTCCTAATAACAGCAATGAACACTCTAAAGATTGGCTTCTAGAGTTAAAGGTCACAGACCCCGGATAATATAGGACGTGGTGAGTTCTCCAAGAAGTGATTCAAGAAGGATAAAAATGACTTCAAGAGGGCTTCCCAGTTTGCGATCGATGTACGGAGGGTTGGTATGATCGTCCCTGTTGATCCGACCGCAGACACGAGTTACACTCCCAGCGCGAAGATCCCTGGTCGTGTTGGCGTGACGTCACCCCAGGTTCCTGTGAGCTTTTTCCAGCAGCGGATTGGAGGAACTCGCGTTAAAAAAACTTTTCCCAGTTTACTTCCTCTACCTCAGGCGTGATAATCCTCCTAAGGAGGGTTCAGCACGCGTTCTAACTTTACCCTCGTCGATATGTTGCGCAAGATAACAAAGTTTCACGCCTAACAGAGTCGCCTCAGCCCCCCCTGTCAAGATTCCCAGTTACGCCGTGATTTTCAAGGGCGACTGAGAACAGCACTCGCGGGATGAAGTCGCGGAGAGAAGGTCACCTAGTCTTGCCAAAACTCACATCATCCTCGACTCTTCTCACTCAATCTAGAGGAAAACAGCGTAATCGTTCAATGAAAAACAAAACAAAATATTTGTAATATATCAAAGGAATGATCGACATTAAAATTCCATAGAGTTTATCGAATTCAGTAAAATACACTAGGAAGTAGAATGCAATGCTTGGTATCACCGTTAAAAGGCTATTAAGCTTCGTGAATGGGGAACAAAATATTTTGGTAGGAACCGTTCAAAATCCTTGTATAGCTATAAACGATGATTTTTCTGAGAAAGGTCTAATTTATCGACGTCAATTACAAATGAGGACCCCAGAAGTCAAGGGGTCTAAGTAACAAAACCATTGTTTAGAGAAAACTTAAGTCAAAGTTGAAAATGTTTGGTAAAACCCACTAAGTAGTTAAGAGGCATTACCCTAGATAGCAGCACCTGTCAAGAAAATCACTTGGATCCCTTTACCACCTAAAAGATATATATTTTCACATCCCTTTCCTGAACCTAACTTGTTTTTTTCAAAAATGTCACATAGACCCCTTGACTTCTGGGGTCCACAAATATAAAATTAACCTTCCAGGTGTTACGGTAGCTTTTATCTTAAGAATATTACATCTTTAGTTCTAAAACCAATGCTAAATTGTTTTACATTTTTTAAACTCTCGTTATTTTATACATATAATCTAGTAGATCTAATTGCCAACCCTCGGCTAAACTAAACATTGTCTGCAGCATTTTACCGTATGCCTTAGGCATCCGTTGGTGGACATGCTAAGCTTTCTGCATATTGTGACATTGTCATCTTTCTTTTTTCCTTATTTTCTTGCTCATTATTACTTTATTTACCGGCGTTATTCCTTTCTAGGTTAATCGTTCAAAATTACATAAAAAAGAAATTGTATAACAGGTTTTTAGAACTTACAGCAGAGGAAATGCGGTATTTCATGGAATTTCATTTCATTTACAAATGTTTTTCCCTTGGAGTGAAAATTTTCTGCCTTGATAAAAGCATGTTAAAGAAAAAGAATGTTAAAAATTCTAGATGATTAAAGAATGATGATATTAGCCGCTCGCAGCCAGCATAATTAGTCATAGTCACTTTAAACAAATAAGGAGACATACTCAAGCGACAGTGACCAGCTGATGATAAATATGTATGCACAATTTGATTATTACACATTATTTCAATTCTTATACCCGAAAATTTTGTGAGGAGAATGGGCGAAGTACGATTCTATGAAAACCTAGAAAGTGAATTGGGTCAAGGAGTGCAAGGGAGCAGGGAGAGGAAAACTCGATGAATTTTGGGAAGGGAAAAATAATTGTGGAAGTAACTAGGAAAGACAAATTTTAGGGATATGATTCTGCAGAGTGATCGCAAAATAACGCATGGGAAATTAGATTAACGGGAATGTAAAAAACGGATGTGATAGAATCATAAAACAACATAACATAACATAACATAGGGCTACCCTGGAGTTTATAACACTAACAACATAGCAAAAATTAAGTTCATTAATTAAGATAAATTTGATTGGGTGAGTCAATAGGCCCTCGATAAATGACCATTTGAATTATGAATAAAAATGTTCATTAACTCATTGAAAAATAGTTTATCATGCCTTTAACTAGAAAATCTGTCGATTTTCTTTTGAGGAAAGGAATGCAATATCGATAATAGAATAAATCACCCGTTGGTCACACCGTGAACACTTCACCACACTCATTCGATAACAAAATACAAGATTTTCCATATTGCATATCCCAAAAGACGTTTTTATCGATATTGACAATTTTATGAAAAACTAAACCAAAAGTATCTTAAATAATAACACATTCAATTTATTCTACTGAGGTCAAGGATTTTAAATACGTCAAGCATCAGTAGCCAAGAATCGACGTCAAACTAAAAGTCTATGTGTCATCATGCGAACTGCCGCAAATTTGTGTGACAAGGGGCGATACCTACACCACCATAATCATAAAGATGGCAGGGATAAAGTATGGCAAGAGGGCATGGATGAATACTAATATAAAAGTTATCTTCACAGGTGCCTAGCATTTTCCGTTGTAGTCATTAATGCTGCGTAAGGAGAAAGAACTTTTCGTCTATTTTATCGACAGAGTATATGATTAATTTCGTTACTTTTCTCAGTTGAGCTCATAGCCAAACGTGCTATCTCCAAGTCTTCAGACTCCTTCCATCTCCAGTGTCAAACTCTTTATGTTTGAACGGAGCAGTTACTAACGTGGCATGAAATTTTCCTTTGCATTTTGTTGATTTTGCATGTAAAGTAATGATGTGTGGATTTATCAATGCTTGCAGCGCACTCGAAATGTAGTCCAAAGGATGCGATTTATCTTTCAGATTTTTACCCGAGAATTTTCGCACAATTTTCACTAAATATACCTTGTATTGTTTATACAGCAACGTATTTACTTCAAGTAAGTTTTCCCCACTGACCAAAGGTCGCTAATTTTTTAAATCCAATTTAATGGGTTTATAATGAGAGATTGCAGCAAATTGTCAGCCTATATAATACTTTTACGGCAGGATTTGGAGTGTATACCGCAAATACAAATGTATAAATTACTGAAGACCCATCACGCTTCCTTGAGTGACGCCCGATGTCACTCTGTACACGTCCGATGCACACAATCGATACTGCGGGATATCGATGCTTAAGCCAAATGGACACCCTAATCTAGACACCTCCACTCTTCCTTGCCATCTCTGACTCCGGGACTACACTCCACTTCCAAGCCTCAAATCGCCGCGCTCCACCCACTCATCACGCTGTCACCGCGCAAGTCAGAAAGGCGATTAAGGAGAGAATCGGAGGGCGAGCGAGGATTGATTGAGCTGAAAAGCGTGGGAGAGCGGTCGGACCCAAAGAGAGAGAGAGAGAAGGGAGAGATGACGGATGGAGACACTAGGATGAGAGGGTCGTGATTGATCGATTCCATTGATACGTCGGAGACGTCGATCTGGAATCATGAATCGAAGTCCGAAAAGCGGTGATTACCCCTCGGGTGCCTCGGACAACGGAGGCGCTCTGACAGGCGCACGGAAAGGGACCAATTTGGAAGGAGGGGACACTCCTCACTCGGTTGATGCTGTCACTGCTCACTCTCTACTCTTTGTCCATCCATTGGCCTCCTCCGACCACGCTCTGAGCCGATGATGACAATTTCATCGTGTGGCCAATCAGTGGCGCCATGGAAACTTGGCTTCATTTACCCATTACAGTGCCAGTCGCGCTTGTCGGGATGGGGAGGATGCTGTTGGCAGAGATTAAAATGTCAAAGTGAACAAACTTCGAGCTAATTCAAGTGTAGGATGTGTTTTTATTGAATACAGCGGGGAGAAATATCTGAATGGAAAGGAAAAAATGCCTTGAGTTATGTTTTACAGCATCCAGTGGGGTCAGTGATTGTATCAGCTGATTTTACGTGGTATATTTTTTTTAACCATTAGCAGGACTAATTCATTTTTTTTATTTAAAGGAACTAGTACCTTGAAAGGGAAAAAGGAGGCGGATAAATGGAAATTCACCTTTATTCGCCACTTTTTGTACATTCACATTTTTCTGTTACGTGGGTGAAATCATTGTCAGAGAATGATAAAAATTATTGGCCTTCACACCTTTGCCCATAAATGAGGTTTATTTCTTAACTGACATCATGGCACACCCATGGAAACTTGGCTTAATTTATCACTTACAGTGCCAGTTCCGTTTATCGGGACGGGGAGGATGATGTTGGTAGAGATTGACATGTCATATTGACCAAATTTCAAGCTAATCCAAGTGAAAGATATGGTTTTATTAAATCCAGCGGAGAGAAATATCTCAATGGAAAGGAAAAAAATGTCTTGAATAATGTTTGACAGCATCCTGTGAGGTCAGAGATTGTCATAGCATATTTTAGATTATATCTTTTTTCAAACCACTTGTGCGACTAATTCATTTTGTTATGTAAAGGAACTCGGCACTATGAAGGAAAAAAGGAGGCAGATAAATGGGAATTCGGCTTTATTCCCCACTTCCAGTACACTCACATGTTTCTGTAGAGTGAAGTAAATAATTGTCAGAGAAAGATCAAAATGATTGGCTTTCACACCATTGCCCATAAATGCGGTTTTTTTTCTTAACTGACATTATGGTACGCCCATGGAAACTTGGCTTCACTTACCACTTACATTGCCAGTCGCGTTTGTCGGGATGGGGAGGATTCTGTTGGTAGAGACTGAAATGTCAAAGTGAACAAATTTCAAGCTAATTCAAGTGTAGGATGTGTTTTTATTGAATACAGCGGGGAGAAATATCTGAATGGAAAGGAAAAAATGCCTTGAGTTATGTTTTACAGCATCCAGTGGGGTCAGTGATTGTATCAGCTGATGTTACGTGGTATTTTTTTTTTAACCATTTGTAGGACTAATTCATTTTTTTATTTAAAGAAACTAGTACCTTGAAAGGGAAAAAGGAGACGGATAAATGGAAATTCACCTTTATTCACCACTTTTTGTACATTCTCATTTTTCTGTTACGTGGGTGAAATCATTGTCAGAGAATGATAAAAATTATTGGCCTTCACACCTTTGCCCATAAATGAGGTTTATTTCTTAACTGACATCATGGTACACCCATGGCAACTTGGCTTCATTTATCACTTACAGTGCCAGTTCCGTTTATCGGTTCGGGGAGGATGATGTTGGTAGAGATTGACATGTCAAATTGACCAAATTTCAGGCTTATCCAAGTGAAAGATATGGTTGTATTAAATACAGCGGAGAGAAATATCTCAATGAAAAGGAAAAAAATGTCTTGAATAATGTTTGACAGCATCCTGTGAGGTCAGAGATTGTCATAGCATCTTTTAGGTGATATATTTTTTCAAACCACTTGTGCGACTAATTCATTTTGTTATGTAAAGGAACTCGGCACTATGAAGGAAAAAAGGAGGCAGATAAATGGGAATTCGGCTTTATTCCCCACTTCCAGTACACTCACATGTTTCTGTAGAGTGAAGTACATAATTGTCAGAGAAAGATCAAAATGATAGGCTTTCACACCATTGCCCATAAATGCGGTTTTTTTTCTTAACTGACATTATGGTACGCCCATGGAAACTTGGCTTCACTTACCACTTACATTGCCAGTCGCGTTTGTCGGGATGGGGAGGATTCTGTTGGTAGAAATTGACTTGTCAAAGTGACCAAATTTCAAGCTAATCCAAGTGAAAGATATTCCTTTATTAAATACAGCGGAGAGAAATATCTCATCTATCTAATAAGGTTTGACAGCATCCATTGGGGTCAGTGATTGTAATAGCTGATTTTAAGGGGTATATATATATTTTTTTTTAACCATTTGTAGGACTAATTTATTTTTTATTTTTAAGAACTAGGAACTTTAAAGGAAAAATTGAAACGGATAAATGGAAATTCGCCTTTATTCACCCCTTTCAGTACAGTAACGTTATTCTGTTACGTGGATTAAATAATTGTCTGAGAATGATAAAAATGATTGGCTTTCACACCATTGCCCATAAATGAGGTGGTTTTTTCCTAACTGACATTATGGTACACTTCATTACAACCGTCCAACTCACTTCGTAAAACAAATTTCCCACCAATGCATCATTCCAAGTGGATGTGCACAAGAAAGAAAGAACACTATATTTTATTGAAGTGACCTTGATAAGAACAGTTTCTGTCAAATTCATTGTCTGAAATAAAAGAGTGGTGAAAATAATATGCACATTTATAGAGTGATACGTACATGAGTTTCGGGCAGTTGAGCCGTCAAGCTCCGCTATTAGAAGCTAGAATACTAAAATATCGAATCAAGGTAGCAAAAATTAACTTACTGAATCGGCCAGCTCGTTTCACGAAATGTTTAACAAGCATGACTTGAAGGAAGAAAAAACAATAGTTCTTTTTTACCGTATCGTACTACTTTCCTTAAATCAGATTAATTAAGCAATCACATCGAAGCAAACATCCTATATTACTTAACAATTAACCATGTAATCACATTTGGGCAAAATATACCTCGATGATTTAATGAGAAACAAATATGCTCTTAGTCACTGTTTACTGGCTAAAAGAGGAAAATTACTTGTACTGGAGCGCAAGGTAAAAGCGTTTCAACCTAGTTCATTTAAATTATGACAGCTTTAATTCAAAGTGTAAATCTCATCAAAATTTTTGAAGGAGTTAAAGCTTGTTAAGAAGCTAAAGGATTCTTAAACTCTTTTGACCGTACCATATTGCACGACGCATTATATGCTACCAATGCGGCACCTTATAACAGTCAAAATGAATATATGAAAGTGTTGATATATTTAACGTTTTCTTTCGTCCAATTAAAAAAATGGACGAGTTCAGAGAAAGAGACACATGCTAAACATACTTGTACTCTTTACAATTCATGAGTGAATTTTTAAAGACTTCGTCAACCGTCAGTATTATGTACACATAAAAATGCAAAATAAGATGCAAAATCAGGGTCGCCGTATTTCCGAAATTTAGCGTGGAATGATCCTTGCACCATGAGCTCTATGCATAAATATCTGTTTGAACTAAGGTGAAGAGATAATAGCTGGAAACGAGAAAGTAACATCATACTGGTTGGATATTTACATAAGAATCTGTCCTCTCAGTAAGATGCATAAAAATATACTCAGCGATGATTCTAGATGTTCACGTCGACACCACCTCGGGCGTGAGTTCTTGGGTACTTGGAAGAGGATCCACAATTATTTAACATTCCTAGCCGAGAAATCACTTTAAACCTTTATTCAGAACTTAAAATTTATTCTTCACTTAAGCCAAAGTATTATTGGGTTTATTAGAAGTTGGGAGAGATAGGAAAGGAAACTACTGAAGCTGAAGATTTGTATATGAAAAGCCCGCGCATTCTTTGACTCCCAGAGGTCAATATCCAATTTTTTTGAGTCATTTCTCATCTAAAATGTGGGCAGTGATAGATACAAGATGAGGAATATAAACCATTATTAACAACATGAAAAATCAATAAGTCGTCCAGAAAGAGCGGGATAATTTTTAATGGAAGTAAACCACCTTCTTACTAGAAACGTCGAAAGAGATAAATACAATGCTTGATAATTGTGTGGAATACTTTTTTGCGTACGAATATTATTTTTAGAAGATATCAACATTTCCGGTCACATTTATATCATGTATTACGAAATTAAAGTACGCCACTGTTGCAACGGTAAATGAACTTTTTTATGAGTACCGTCACACTTGAAATCACTCCGTTGGCAATTTCCGGATGTCAGCGGAAATTTGAGACGGGACTTAGCGCTTTAAAACATACTTTAAAAGGGAGATAAATGCACACAATGTTCTCGATCTCATTTCTCCATCCAATATTCCGTTAAAAAAAAACGCCCGATTTACCTACTTCGGTGCCTGGCGTTGAATGCATGTAAAAGTGTTTGTTAAGTTTGTGTGCGCTGGTTTCCCATAAAGCACAGCACCTCTATCGACTCCTCGACCTTGTCAAACACGCCCTTTGCAATGGGGTCAACGTGAAGGAGTGCAGTCGATTGTGGTTTGTTTTTATTCATTATTATCCTCATTTTGCTTTTTTGCTGTCGGGGGAGGTTTAAAAAAAATGGCGAGACGTTGAGCGGATATTTTCTTCGACAATGAGAAATCGGTCTTTCCCCCAATCTTCACTCCCCCTCCCCCACACACTCCGATTTTTTTTTCTTAGAGGACCAATTTTGGAGATAAGAGGCACACAACAAGACGAGGGGAATTATTTTTTTCACCCGTACACAAGGCAGGGCAAGCGAGAAAGGAACAGAAGAGAAAGCCCTTGGAGGTGAATGGAGGGAGACAGAGGGAGGTAAAGGCTTTCTTCGCCGCAGCTCTTGAGAGGAGAAAGCCGGGAAAGCCGAAGCCTCTCTCTCCTGCAGCATATAACCTCCAGAACACCATCCATTTCTCTTCTCTCCCCCGGCCACCTTTCCCTCTCACTCATACATACACGAGCACACGACGTGTGGAGCCCGTTTTACGGTTCGCTTCTCAGGATTTCCTCATTCTTCATCTAGTGTGGACGATTCCTTCTCACCGGATTTTCTTTTATGATCATAAAGAGTCCAAAACCGTAACGTCCCCACTTTAGGGAAGAGTATCCAGAGGCTTATTATACGAACACCATTGTTTTCAATAACATTCTTTTTTTCAGTTACGTGCCGACACGTCCTTGTATTTTTCATCCATTCGCTCACATTGCACCTGAGTTTCTTGGTCTAGGAAAACTCATGACGACTCTTTAAAAATTTCAACTATAAATTTGTCGCCAGCATAATGTTTTATGTGGAGTATTAAAAGTTTATGCATATGGTCATAAAACATCAATTTGAATAGTCTTGAAACGAGACAAAAATTACTACTTAAAAAGACTCATAGTTTAAGAATGCCTCCTTTATTTTACTCGATATTTCAGAAACATGAGTTTTGAGGTTACCAGAGTAGATCGACGCACCTTAGTACTGAAAGCCATTCGTTTAAGGTCTATATTTTACTTTTAAAACTGTAAGCCAGACTATGTGTATTCGCTAATCAATTAGTAAACGATTGTAATTTACACGAGTATATATCTTTTCTTTCAATAAAAATTTGATTTAATGATCGATCTCATAAGAAAGAATGCCAGCTCCTAAAGTGGTGATTTAAGAAATAATTGGTCCCCAAAGTAAGAATTTTCCATAAATTCTAAGGGAATGAACTAAATCACGATGGTTGTCTTCGTTGAATAAGTATGGCCAATAATAGAGCAGCGTAAATTTTAAAATTTAGTCAATTAAACTAGCTCCAACACTTTTCATGCGTCATCCATTCTAACCAGGAAATACAAAAAATGCATTTTCTTCGATACTCTCAATAGATGAAAAAGTTCCAAATCGAAGTAAGTATATAATTATGAGGGAAAGAATACGCTGTATTTTTATTAGGATTGAAAACAGCAGGAAAACCCCTTCATTACGGCAAAAGATTTCAAAATATTCTGCTGTAAGCTGTGACTGTCCCGTGTCCCGTAGAGTCCCTATTTCCATATTAGGGTGAGAGCCTAATTCAAACCTTTAAAACGTCGGAGAAAGCAAAAGATCCCGGGAACTTAACGTCTTTGACTGGATTTTACTCTTCAAGAGGCATTCCAGTCATAATTTGTAAAAAGTAAGTGACTTTCATTTTTTCCTATTCTTTTCTCACTACCATTTGTATAAATTAAGTGCTATTTCTAAGTCATTGAATATTTTACCCATATTCCAAATACTCGTTGACTGATATTTAAAAATTGCATACCATTGTCAAATATCTGCTATTGTCAACCCATCATCATGTATATTATTTCTCAAAGGTTTTTTTTGTCGCAACGCCATAACTCCCATAATTATTCATCAAAATTAATGATTCAAACATCGCTTTAAAACTTATGTTCCCCGCTATTGACGAAAAATAGACAAAAGGTATACGATTAAAGTTTTTGTTAAAAAATTTAAAATTAAAGTTTTGTTAAAAAATGATACAGTGCCATCTGTTGACAACATAATCAACTAATATATTGGCTATGGTTACGTGCTTAAAAGACTGTAGGAGGCGCCATCTATTAACACATCGTTTAGTGAGATTGTTTACATTCTACATGCAATCAGTGTGACTGTTTACCGTTTACGTTATGTATCTTTAACACAAACACTAATAACATATAATTGTCCATGGGAAGAAACAGATAGAAGAACAGGAAGAAATAAGGAAGAAGCTGCATACTGTGCGAAATATCCGACACGTAGAAAAACAGGAAATTAGAAGGAAGAATTAGGAAGAAACTGCATACTGTGCGAAATATTCGCACGGGTCAGCTAGTTTCATTATATTTATGAACGAGTCTAATTAAAACATTTCTTTCAGGCAAACCCAAACATATGCGGCGGGTTAATTTCTATTTCAGCTAGATGTATCTAATTTTAGGGTTTAAAATGATTATTTAGTTTCAAATGGATAATTAAATGTTAGATTAATGCTTCACTGCGAATCCACAGAGCAGCACTACCCCTGAAACGCAAAAGTTTTATCTTAAACTCGTGCGCCACGGCAAATTTCAGCCGAAACATGTTTTTTAAATTTACAAGCATAATGGACACTTAAACTTAAGGAATGGATGACTATAACATAAATTTATGTTTTCAACTTTTATCAGCTATGTATTTCATCCAATGACGCTAGGGAATTAATGCTCAGCTTATACCTTTCTCATTTCATGGCCTTAACTTTCTAGGCCTTATTTAAGCTCGTAGCAATTTAAAAAAAGGGCGAATATGAGATTTGGGCAGTCAATTATTCTGCATTTAATTACTCCAGCAAGAAGAATAGCCTTGTGCCATTGTTTACGATATCTTCGAGCAAATATTTTCATTTTAAAAATCTGTATTACGCACCGATATGTTTGAAAATAATTATGGAAATACAGTAATAGAAAATAATAGGCCAGAAAAAACTCCAATATAATTTCTACCCAGTGAACCGGCGATTGTTATCGTTCGGCCGTTAACTCTCCGTAACTGAATTGTTCTTAACCTTATATACCACGTATTTAATTCAATGGCAACGTCATTGCAATGCAATTTAATGCAATGGCAACGTACTAGGAATTAAGGACAGATGATCGCTGCCTCAATATTTCGACGCATCTCGCGAGGGGACTATGGCTTTACTTCAATCGGATGAGCCTTTAGCCGAAACGCATACGACGGAGCAATATGTATTTTTTCTTAACGACGGTCTATCGAAGGCTGCCGCTTTCCTATCGACGATATTATCCATGAAAAGCGTTAAATATAAATTGTAGAATAGCAACTTCTGGCAACAAGTCATGAGAAAAGATATCTAATCGAATCAAATCACTACATTTCCTAATCGAGTCTTAAAATAGGATTACTGGTGGTAGGCTTTAACCTCCTTCCCTCTTATCCACATCTCTACTCGACCCTTCAGAACTGGCCACATGTTCCAATTTTTTCACGTCCTCCACAATAAAATGCCGCGATCTGGTGCAAAAGACGCCTGTAGATAACTCCCCGTGACTACTCATGATCTACGGCACAGTTAGAGTTAGGATATATTTTTGTTTCTAGCACTTAAGTAGCCTAAATGCAGTAATTTTCTGTCATCCAAGGCGATTAAAATAGCCATGAAATGACATGCAACGAAAACAGTTTCAACCCCGCCAGTTGCAGATGCGGCACAACAAATCTTTGCAAAAATATTGCCCCGTATATTAATAGATTGAAAATTAGACTCAATTTTTTATATAAATTTAAGACAGATTTATTTTCAGACGACGCTTTCAGTATCTTACAAACTCCAACATAATACGGTAGATCATATCATGAGAAGAAAATAAGGGGAGTTTATTGTAGAACAGTAAGGTTAAAAATGTCGTTCCGCGATTGATAAGAGACCATTATGGCTATATTTAGACTTTGAATTAGGTTAGTTGACAGGTATGATAGTTGATTATTTCTTATGCACCCTAACGCATGTTTCGAAATATGCCTAGTAGTGCTAGCACCATGTTTTGCATGTTCCTTTCATGACCCTTGTGACACGATTTCATTGTTATATTATGGATTACTTTAGTAGTTTCTGTAGCATTTGTAGTGTACCCATTATGTGGCGCATGTCGGTGAAAGTAAATTTCTTCACTGCAGTTCATGTTGGTGGTAAGTCACCCCCTGTCAAACACCGTTGTGGTGGCTTGCTGGGTAATAAGTAGATGTAAATGTAGACATAGGTTCTCAAATTTACTTTCAAAAGTCCTTTCTCCAAACCCGTCCATAGTATGCAGTATGTGCTCTCTAAATTGGTCTTCAACCGCAGTGTCTGGACCATAGCATTAGCATCCCGGCCACCTATCCACTGAGCTACGGCGCCGTCGACCCGTCTCCGTATTTGTTTACTCCTCCGTCAATCAAATGCCGATCAAATGCGTTTCGTCTTCCCTCTTCGGCTCCCTTCGGGTTTCCTTAACGACCCACATTTCCAATCACTCGAGGGACGCAATAATGGTGCAAACCAGGGAGTGCGTAAACACGAATTTATGCGATGTTCATTGTTCATACAAACAGCTGAACCGACGAGCGCAAGGAAGGGATCGAAGCCAAACCCTAAGGGAGGTGAGTTGGGAGGTGAGGGAGAGGCGCAATTTCCGCGCTGATGTGCGCCCCACGTGTGCGTCTGGGGACTGGCAATCACGCTCCCCGTTCGCCTACACCCGAGCATTCAACTACATCCGCTATCCCCAACTCCTATTGTCATATTCACATCTACGTGGCACCCTGCAAGCCACCTCACGGGTGTGTCTCAGAGGGCAACTCAGAAATTGACTCGCACTAACCCTCAAGCACACTATCACACTACTATCATAAATTTCACTAAACGAAGCAACATGTGTGCAAGGATACTTCGCATGCAATACCGCTTATAACAGCAATTCAATCTGGCGAAACGTGTGATTAATGATGGTGATGGTGTATTTGTGTTTAAAGATAAACTCATGTTCGGGAAAAATGAATGGAGAAAAATTAAGAAAAAGCAATGCATAACTTAGAAGCTCCAAAAATTCGACCGACTCTTTAGCAAGGTGTAATGTCATAGACTCACTAAACCTGCAACCTAAATTGGGGGAGAACATGGACCAATCGAATGATATCGGGAGCTGGGCATCCTGTAGTTGCGATATATGTTAAACGTTACTCTTTTGCCCACCCTCTCCATATAGAGCATTACCGAGACGGATGGCAACACAAGCGTTACGTTTCTGAGTGAGGAGGCTGAAAAGAAAGGACCTAAAATTAGTAGGTTGAAGGCTCATACAATTGAATCACGTTAAAAGCACTGTCAAGGAGGACTTAGATTGCTCCATTTGGGCAACAGTATTTTTTACTTTAAATGATTTCTGATAAACATATATTACATAATACCGTGCTTACTTAAATTTAATAGCTTAGTTAAGTATAAACTTTATTCCACAAAGGTTATCCGACAATATTTCCCTTTAAGTTACTCGATTTTATATCGTGTTTCAAAGCATTTTACGAATGAAAGGGTGCTGAAATGCTGCTATTTTCTCCAGTTTGGAGCGTAGTTTGGTATTCATTGTTCTATAATAAGGAATATTTACACAAAAAACTACATTTAAATGACAGAGAGAGAGACCGAAAACAGTTTTTGATGTTACTGTATCATATCCACTGCCATAATTACCCCATATTCGTCAAACATGTAGAATATGAAGTCAGCCTGTCAAATATTTGGAGAAAATATATCAAGTCATGAATTCTGGTAACTACAGAATGCAGCCAGTTGCAGATAGTGTCGCAACTATTCCTACTCTCCCATTACTATCATATCCTGAAAAAATTGAAAATTTACCAGATTCCATGATAAAGATTTCCAGGAAGAAAGAAGTCGTAACATACGCTGGAGAACAAGCCAAATTTGAGCTAGTGCTCTTAAAAAAATGTTTTTTTTTTCAATGTCAAAATGTAAAATAAATGATGCATTTTTTAATTTTGTATTGGAATTGTTTTGGTTTTCTGCCGTGGCTCTGCTGTGTCTGCGAAACCACGCATGAAAAAAGAGAACTTAAATACCGAGTCCTCTGATCTAATGCATACTCTTAAATGTAGCTAAAAATTGGTTTCACCAATATTTAAATTTTCTCAGCAAGGTGCCATGCCATGGTAATGATGGGCAATCTGGTTCATTTATGAAACTCGTTGAGAATCCGTTAAAAAAGACTTAAACGCCGCTGGTACAGTCTACGCTAAATAAATTGGTTGATCTTCTTCTCATACATGATTGAAGGAAGGACTGTTTTTCTAAATAATTGTTCGTTTTTTCCCCTTTTTGTGATTGGCGTCCTTCTCTACGTCTATCCCTCTCAGTCGTTTCTTCTCGCACGTCATTTTCTCTCGAATTTCCGAGGAAAGTTTGGCATTGATGGGTCTTGCGTCATTCAAAATGAACGACGTGGCTCTCAACTTGCTGCGAACTGTGTGCACAGCTGCATCTCCTTTTTATTCCTTTTCCCTTGCATCCTCGACTTGCCAACACTTTCCGAAAACGTTTTCCCTCTCTTGCATTGCTGCGTGGACTCCTCTTCCTTTGACCCATTTTTCCGTGGGGTCAAGGCCGTCCTTCCTTGGTTGCATCGGCCTCGCTGTTCCTCGAAAGCTGCTCCTCATTGGAGAACCCCTGCGATTAACATATAAGTCTTTAAGAATGCCTACATCGTTGACGCAAATTCTAAGAGATTAATAGGACTCCTTTCTGCATTTTTCGATTCCATTTCCAAGAAATAGATGCAGAAGATACATACTTTTCACGTAGGTTTCATTCGTAACTTGTTCTGCTAGGTCTAAAGAAATTTGCACGAATAAATAAAACTCTTTGATGGATGAAGGAACTGATGATGACGATAAATCGTTGAAACCTGGGTGGTTTTAGATGTGCTAAGTGTGGTATTTGTAAAAGTTAATTATAATAAATTATTGTGTGAAGAAATTCGCCCCGGTTTCATTCTGATCCAATATGTGTATCATTGGTTGATGCTGGAATTTCTTTACCCTCGGAAGAGTCAATGCAGAGAGGAAATTAATTCAACCTATCGCAGAGAGATGGGCTTTTGTGGAACAGTTCATCCATTCAAGAGAATGAGAAGATAACCATCTTTTGGGAATTTCTTTTTCTTCTTTGGGGATTCCTTTTTCTTCTTTATGCCGTCGTCAGCTACTGAATGGCCAAACGTGCTACTCTTTCAATAATCCCTTTCGTATGACATAAATACCTTTTGGATTTCTCTTTCACTTTCCAAGTTATAAAGATGTTTGGTAGTAATTCTCCAGTCCAACGTGTTTCGACGACTAAGGTTATGTTGTAATTAATGTCTGTACCTCGTAAGATAGGCAAAACTGCACTCGTAACGAATTGATGGATCACTCCCTCACACTCAAACTGAGGCCAACGATGCTTAACTTGGCGATCGAACGGAAATTGGTGTTTCCATATCATATGGTTGGTTCTTTGACTTTCGCCATTAAGGTGCGTAAGGTGAGGAGCGTAAAATCCTATCTAATTTATCACCTAGTTAATAGAAGCAATTTTGCCAGCAATTGAAGTAACTTGCACCAATGCGAGTGGTTAAAAGGTTGCGGTCAGGCTTGAGCACTTGAGAAGAGGATCAAGGGTGGAGAGAAACCCGGCTCGCCTAGGAGCCTAATCATTGCAACAGGAGTAGAAATCCCGCATGGCGAGCGGCGCATGGAGCTTAAGTGCTCTCTGCACACAATGAACGACTGAGAATGCGGAGAAAATGACCCATCAGATGATGAATTTGAACTCAGCCCCTTGCGTGAGGGGACGTCTTTCACACAATCACCACACAACAAAACCATAGTATTTATCCACCTACCGTTCTTCAATGAGGCACTTTAGCATGAATAGAATAGCACCTCGTAGTGCCTCAGTAGGTGAAAATTATTTTTTCAAGCATTCCATTGAAAATCATTTTTGTAGAGGTTTTTTGCGCAGACTTACGGCGCTTGATTCCACCTTTGATGGAAACATAAAAAACTAGCCTCAGGTCTCCCAACTGCAATGGCGTAAAATAAATAACAATACACGGAAAAGTTAAAAAAAAGGAAACAAAAATAATTTACCTCGTGTTTTCCAACTTACATTTGTTTGCGCTTTTAGAATGGCAGCAAAAAAGTAAAATAAGCCATATTTATATATAAATACAAATTACAATGCAGAGAATTTTGGAAACAAAAAATTCAAACTATTTATTCGGCATAAATAATGCCGAAAAATGAAATTCTGTCACGGAATATTCTTCGTAACGGCGGGAACTTTCAACATCTGCATGCGGGAAAACGACCTACTTTGGAAACTTCAATTCTATCCGGGTCAATGAGAATTGATGGAGAACAAAAATGTGGAATAATTATTCAGGGTGGGCGGGGTATTCAGGAATTATTGCCAAAAGTTAAAGATTTTCCATTAGAGTCATTTTTTGCCAGGCATGTATTGCTTAATTCTTGATATACGGTATCCAAATGGTACAAGATGAGTCATGGATACAATGGAGCTTCCTTAACCAGTTATTCCTCTAATACGTACGAGTTTATTGACAAAATTTATTTCATATCCAAAAAGTCGCTATGCCTAAAGTGCATTTCCCCGACCACGAGTTTGAATATCCACCTTGACAAACATCACGAATGAATATGAGTTATACCACTTCAATAAAGCAGTAGTGGGAGAAAAGATAATTTTCTTTAAATTGTTCTTCCGGTTAAGGTAGGTTTTATTGAATGTCAGAGAATGCCGCAGCCACCTTACAGCCCCGATGTGTGCCCCGTAGACTTTTTCCTGTTCCTAAAGCTCAGGAGAAGCCTGAAAGGTCACCGTTTCGAAGATGTTCCCGCCATTCAACGGGCTGTGACAGAGTCTATGAAAGAGGGTACGGCAGCTGAATTCCAGGGAGCCTTTGCAGCGAGGAAATCGCGTTGGCAGCGGTGTATCGACGCCCAATGGGACGAAGAATTTTAATATTATGCACCGTCAAAACAATCAATTATTTTTACCAGACCCAGTCTCATTAGTTAACGGACACACCCTGTATCTCTGAAATAACTGATAGCAAGTTAGTGCCCAAACGATTTATTTTCTCAACCTACCTTTTCTTTTGCTTCATTTGCGTTGTTTGAACTCATTTAGCTCACAAAATAAAATTTCTAATATTTTCAATTGTTAATCGGAAAATCTCAGCATGGTCCCTTCAGGTCCTCGTGGGCATTTGGGGATACTAAATGGGGGTTTCCCATTTGAATTAGAATTAGACTGAACTTATGTATAAATCTTTTTAGTCGTCATTGAAATCGTTTCTATTAATTATTGGAACAAAATAGAGCTAATACATGCGCACACTATCACAAAGTTATGATTTTTGAATTTTCACGGGTAATTGAACAAGAATAAAATATACTGGTCTATTCTCATGAAATTCAATAAAACATCCTGGGTGAAATGAAATATTATTTTATGCATAAAGAGACCCTCATAGACGGCAAAATTCATATTTTGATAACCCTTTAATTGTAAAACGGCTTATGTGACTTTTCCTAAAGTATATGCTCTCCCTGTTATTGAGAGACTAAAACCACGCCCAGCAGATCAAGATGCCAAAGTTTTCATCCAGAATGGACCTGATTTTCTCCGGAACTGCAACTAATCAATTGCACTCCGTGTATGCGTGTTTGGTAACCACCGATGATCACAGGATATCCCATATGTCGAAGCAAAAAATGACAACTAGTACTGATTTGTTTGTATGCTCACCCTCTAAAAAAATATATCACATAGATCTACACCTTCCACAATTTCTTACAGTATTCAATAGGTAGAGGAACAGGTACAGTCTGAATTTTCTTTCATTGAGTAATGTTTAATTACCTACTCTTCCCTGTATAACATTTGCTATTGTGGTCAAAACTGCATTATCGTTACAACGAGTAACTAGTAAATCACCATCAGTTACTTCTTTAGTGGTACATTGGTTTTTTGTTACACTTTTTCTGCTATCCCAAATGAAAGAATTACATGTCACTCAATGATTGCGAGGTGTGCCCGTTCCTCCTATTCCCATTTCTGTGGCCTGTAGAGCAAATTTTCTTAATGAAATAGGTTTAACAAGTATAACAAGGAGCCGTTACTTTGGCGGCTCTTTTTCATAATTTCAATGGTGCGCAATAATAAAACGCAATCTTGCGTAAGATCTGCGTAGTGAATTACCAGTTCTTTAAACTGTCCGCCATGGAGCACTGAGTGAATTATATGGCCATTTGATTACGACTGACACCACATTCTATATCCGAACCAAATAGGTTTGCATTTTTGGAATTAATTTGTACCATACTTACTACATTTACGAATATTAGTTAAATATGAACTACGGTTTATCTTGGGAGGCAAAAATTTTGCATTGCTGTTCAGTAATTCAAGTGTTGGGTGCATTTTATACACCATATCCGAAAAACCAACCTCTGATGTGTCCGTCAAATGCAATTAACTTAGAATATCGTCAAATGTATTTTTACAATCGATAAAAAACAATAATATTAACGTTAGCAGTACCAATTATTAACAATAAAGACCCTTTTACCACCTGCTTTACACTTGAGTTCAATTATATGTTGCCAACACTTTCAAGACGTCAGAATGCGATACTTTAATCAATAGGTACAGAAATCAGTATTGCCGAGTACCCGCGAGCAACAATTGTTGCATCATTAGTTTGAAGATCAATTAGGAATTAAACATGAAAAGAGTTTTGAAATATTTTTATACAACAGACTTAAATATTTACTGGCCATTTTGTCATATGCAAATAAAATGTACGCTCACCAGAGCAGATGGTATTTGGTGGTTCTTAGTAACAAAGGGTCTGAAGCAAAACTGATGGCAGTTGATTTAATCAAAGTTCCAGGGTACAGTTGCATCTTAACCTAAACCATTGTTAAAAATAGTCATGCTAGAAGAAGAAATAATATTTTAAAATACTTTATTGCTATAATTCTACGGGCGCTCTGGAAGGCTAAGGAAACTTTTATTCACGATGCAATTTCAGTTGCTCGTGCGCCCTAATGGGCTAAGGCCCCGTCTACCTAACTAATCCGCGCTCCCCTTAGCTCATGTTTAGAGTAATTTAACACACCTTGAACTCCATATTTTCTTCAAGGCCACCAATTAATCTTTGAATAGGCCAAGTATACTGGAGGAAATTGCATGGGGTTGACCAGGAAAGCGAACACTACAGTGCGAACAATTTTACTAATGCAGATTACTCCCGTTAAAAAATTAGGGATTCCCATCTGTAGGTAGAGAATAAATTTAACCTTCACACGTTTCAACCCATCGAGCCTAAATAAAGAAATGGATAACTCTAATGCGGCTAAACTATACTACTGAACAGTGCAATAGTATTGTTTATTGGCCAGTATATACAAATTAGGGGCTCAAAATGTAGGTAGGGAATAATTTTTTGTCGCCTTGCGTAGCCATCTTTCGAAATTGAATAGATAATGCATAAACTCTAGTGCGACTATACTTTACAATTGCAAAGTGCAAAATTATTACCATGTACTTTCAAGTAAAAAATTCAGCATCAAATAAAGATGCTTTAACAAAATATTCAAATGTGACGACAGATTCGCAATATTTTATACAAATAAAAAAAAGCGTTTCAGAGTTTCATTACAATGTTTTTCCGAGCATGTTGGAAATAAATCTTCAGGAAGCTCTGACAGAGGATATTGAATCCAGACCCAAAACAGTAGTGTAAATTCAGATCTGCGGTCTTCCCGCACTCGACGCCACGGTCATATAACTTAAAATAAAGTAAAAATTTAGGACATTGTGTTGGACATGAGGAAGGGAGGAGGAGGGTGGTCCAGCTGTTGGCCGAAATTAGGGCGAGGGGGGGCTCATACGTGACCCCCCCACCCCTGGTCACGTCCTTCACTCGCTTCTCAAGCTGGACGCCCCTTTTACACGGCAAAAAAGAACTGCACTTCACTCATTGTTTCACTCCGCTGTAGTAATGTTTTTTTTCCGTCTTTATTTCGGGCGAAGTGCTCGAGACGAGACAAAAAAATAACGCACTTTATAAAAAAAAGAGAATCGCAGTGCGCGCGAGCACTTTTCCTCTAGCGAGAGAGATGGTCGAGTGGAGGGCGACAACGACACGATTATGTCGCGGAAGCGTTTTTGCGGACAGCAGCGGCCGGGAGAGAGAGTGCCTGTCTTTCCGACACGACGCTTCCTTGCATGCGGCCACTGACGAGCCACATGAGGCTAATCTGTCTCCTGACACTCTGGTGCATTCATCACCTCCGAGAAATAAAAGTCGACTGTTGCGACAAATAAGGATACCAAACCCTTATTCTACACCATTTACAACTGTTTGCTTCTCGAATTGCTTAGCAATCATTTATTTTCAAATATTCCGAAAGATTTACCGTTTTTATAAAAATACAAACATAGTTAATTTCATCATTTATTACAGAATATACTACGATTTTCGGCTGTTTTACCACCGAGAGGTACTCAGGTATCAGGTGTATCTGATGATAGCATAACAGCCAACACCGGTAGTATGTCTTGTAATAAAGTGCGGTAGTGGCAAAGTGTGTGTTATTACAATGTGAGACCTTCACCACTTGAATTTATAGTCTTACTTTTATTAGCAGTTGTCAATCGAAGTTTGGTCAGTCCTACATTTCCGATCCATAATTACTGTAATCCATCATTATTACCTTTTTATTTTATCATATGTCATCACATTCTTGATGTATTTATTATTTTCTAACCTATTGTAGAATCATCAATTAGTGAAGAAGTTGAGGGTGGAGTTCAATTAACTGAAAATAACAGAGACTCAAAGAGAGATAAAATAATAGAAATTTTTGTAAATAAAGGAGGAGGCATAGCAAGAGAGAAAATATGGTAAATAATACTGAAAATCTGGTAAAAGAAATGGATGCCAAATTAATATCAGGAAGCAATACTTACACTCATATATATTACATGGGTATTAAAGAATACAAGAATATCAGAGGATGAACACACCTTTGTCTTCCGTATATTGTCCTCTAAAAATAATCCTGAATTACCAAGAATTTTCTGCAAAAGATATAGTTCAAAACTACCGGTTAGAATGTATGAAGGATAGATCAGCAATAAATCAGATATATACAATTAAAAAACGGCATCCGAATACGCATTAAAAAGACTCATTTGCTACCTTTACATATTTTCAAAAACCAAACGACAGTATATAAACAGAGAGACTCTAGATAGGCTTGGAATTCCATAAAAGTTAGTAAACCTAGCAAAGAGTAGCGTCACAGAATCAAGTGGCTCAGTGCGGATTAGTTATAACATTTCTGAGTTTTTTTAGATAAACTTGGGGGCTGGGTAGGGAGATGGGCTATTTCCAATGCTATTTAGTATTTCGGTAGAGCGAGAACTAAAAAAGTAGCAGAGATGGTCCTTGGTATTGGAACTGGAGTAAAAACAAACATATTAGCTTTCCCAATTGACGTTACGATACTCGCCTGAAGTTTAGAACATGTAGCAAAAACAAAAACATTTATGAAAAAAAGAGAAAAATGTGGTAAAATAGAAATGAAGATAAATGATACAAAAACAAGTACATTAATTTCACAAGAAGCCTAAATGAAAATATAGGGCCGCTTTAAAAGTCTGGCACGAATTTAAGAAAGAAGAGAATTTTTAATATTTAGGAGTGAATATATCTAATTATTATACAGGAGAAGCAGCGATAGAAAAGAGACTAAATCTAGCTAATCGAAGCTTGCTCACATGCTGCAGAATCAGTGCTTTGAAATCCGTCACACAAAACAAAAACTTGACCGTAAACAAACAATAATTTAACTACTAATGCTTTTTGAATCCTACGCACGGAAAATTAATAACGAGAAGAAAAAAAACCAAGTGTGTTCGCTGGTGAGATATTACGAAAAAAGTACTGGCCTACATATGTACATGGAAAATGGAGGAGAATGTAAAATTAGGGAATAAGAGGCTGTTGCAAGGGTGCCCGAATAAAAAGTGAGAATAACAGAAGAAGAATCAGATTGGATGAAAACGTACTCAGAAATGTAGAGGGGTACGTAGAAAAAGAGGTATTGAGTAGAAATCCAGAAGGATGACAAATCCAGAAAATGCCACGATAGAGTTGGTGGAATCTGTGGAATCAGGAAATACTCATTTGGAGAAGGCGGGAGACGCAGAAGAAGGCGCAGGGGATCGATCTGATCGGAGGGGATATGTTGGCGAGGCCAAATATCAAATCAGACGTAGATGGTCCGCGGAGTAATAGCAATAATATCTTTATTTAGAAACTACGATCTCATGTCCCCTAGGTTCAAGTAGGCGAAATAAAAATATGTAAATGATCACTGATAACTTTACATTGTGAATTCCATGATTTAGGCCTTGAGGGACGCCTAATACATAAAGACAGGAAAAAAACAAAAAAAAACATAAAATACATAGCTGGATTAACTGAGAATACCCCCTCGCTGGTATCTCTATCTTGTTGCGATGAGGGGGCAGGTGCCTAAGTGAACCTGAGAGCTATGCCGGTGGGGGCGTAAGCTCCTGGTAGGGCCACCCAAGCCAGACAGGTCAAAGGGGATATGCCAGACAAAAAGAGGTACCATGGTCCTCCAGGTTGGGGGTTGGGCGTGGGGCTAACAACCTCACACCGTAAAAAATATGCTGTTACGACACCAATAAAAAAGCCTTGGAATATGAACGGATTTACGGATGATGAACTTGGCAAACGATCAGGAACTCGAAAACGGAATGCAACACTGACCTTAGCTACATGGAACGTAAGGACTATGCCGAAAGCTGGAAAAATGGTAGAGGTCGCTGAGGAAGTACTGAGACATGGAATGGATGTAGTGGCACTGCAAGAAGTAAGATGGAACGGAAATGGAAGAGTGGATAAGAGATTTGTGAAGACCCAACGGTTAGCTTGGCTAGGTCATGCGGAAAGAATGAGTGAAGAAAGGATGCCTAAGAAGCTGCTACAGGGAAATATGGATGAAAAGAGAAAAAGAGGAAGACCTAGGAAAATATGGATGCAGAATTTGGAAGAAGACCTAAAGACTATGAGGATCGTAGGATGGTTGGAGAAAATGCAGACCAGAAGAGAATGGACAGGCGTCTCGAGGGAGGCCAATGAGGGAGGAGTGCCGGGCTGTAGCGCCGAGGAAGTAAGTAAAGTAAGTAATTCACTGAACATTGCCCTTCTCTATGGTAACATTACACATCAACCACACAATTTAATATGAAATATAACACACGTAACAATATGAGAGCTTGAATACAATGCGCATCAGTTTACATATCATGCTACAGTCTTAAACTGCATTAGGACCAGGTATTATCAATTTCATCATATGGGATTGAGATATGGAGATAATTTTGAATAGAACAAATTTATGGATGACGCTTGACGAATATGCTGAGGGAGGGAATTCTATAGTTTTACAGCTTCAACCAAGAAGGAGTAATGGAGTTCAGTAGTTCTGTGAGTGGAAATATAAAGTATAGCCGGGGGGGGGAGGGTGCGCAGAGTTCATTGTGGGACGTCAGTGGTAAATAAAAAGGACTCCGTTCAGTAGTAAGGTTCTCTGAACTTGAGAATTTTCAATAGGAAGCATCCTGAGAAGTATTTAGAGTAAGATTATTTATTATTTGATATTCTTCGGTAACCATCCTTATTTACTATTCATTCCATTTTTATGTATTTCAGAGGGCTATAGAATTGTGCCCAAGATGTTTTTTTTTCTTGTTCGCTGAGCTTTCATCAAATATCCTTTCCCCCTTCTGATTCTAGGATTTCTTGGAGATTCCCGCAGTCATTTTTATATTCTGCGTCCTGCGTCCGAAGTATAACCTGTGTTAATATTAATATGTAAAGTATTATTTTAAATTGAATATATAGAATACAAATAGGTACGTCACATTTAAAAATAAATGTTACCATCAAGTAAATTTCAATTTTTCAAATGCTTAAATAGCACTTTTAAAAAACTAATATACTTAGTAGCAGTATTTTTATCATGCTGATGTTTCATAATTCCGTCCATTGAGGGTTAATAAGCACCTTTAGTCTTCTCGCTCCTTAACTCAACGGCTCAATCACCGTAAAACTTTCCCAAATCTGTCACCTTATTTACAAAATGTCAACACATTATAATTGCCACATGAAGCATCCGTTAATCCTGTTCTTACATTCTGCTTCTTAAATCTTTATCCTCGTGGAAATCCTAAGTGCATTTATTCTTGTCCAAGTCCTCAACAGTTTCTCTTCTCGTTTAGCTGTCATGCATGCTATTGTAGCATGATTCAATACTAACCGCAGAAGTTTTTATGCGAAATTCCACAGAGAAAAATTCATTCACCCTGACCGGGATTCGAACCCGGATCCCTCAATTTCCGGCCGATTTTGCACAATTGCGGGTGACTCCGTAAAAGTGGAACTCTGTGGCTAGTCCTGAATAGCTTAAAATCTGGCAGAATTTTTTTATTGATAGCAGGCAGCGGTGGCCTTGTCGGTGGCGTGGCAGCCTGTATATCTAAAGACAATGGGCTCGAATCCCGTTTCATTATTGAATGATGAGTTCGTCTTAGGATTGAGGTCTTGGTTTGGAGGTGGAACATCACCATCGAAGTCCGGGGGTCAAAAATCAATAAAATATACCGATGCCAAGGACCAGAAATGGAAGTTAATGGAGAAATCATCTCTTGCAGCATTGGTTTGCCTGGATGTTGACGATACAGATGAAGGGGACATGATGTTTCAGCCGGCCGATATATGCTGAGTGTTAGGGAGAGACTAAAATTGTGGTCACCTGATGGCTTTCAGAGCACTGTCCCTCTACACAGTCAAACGCACACACAGGTGGCCCATGGAAAGCGCGCGCAACGCGCTCGTCCAAAACCGTTCTCACGTCCCACAAATATACGTTATGAATTTTCCATGGGGAGGAGGGATGGAGAAGGAGAGTCAGACAGAGAGCAGCACCGTACAGTCCCAGAGTGCATTGCGGGAGGGATTATGGGGCCCGCTCGTCTGTCCTCCTCTCCGTCATGGCGATCGCTTCGCACCGCTTGTGTGCTCAGGTGGTCGCAGATGTGTTTATGTGCTCGCAGAAGGGCGACTGCCGCTGACTTTGGCGCCAGGCTGCATCGGCTCAATCCGCTCAACCGAGGCAATCTCCTCTCGGCCTCAAGTCAAAGAATGAAGTCTGACGATAAAAGCGTTGAGTTTCGAAGAAGATTGCAGGAAAAAATATCTTTCGTTCACGATTTTTGTTTAATTCCATACGCTACATGTTCTTAGAAGATTTTCCGTTTGGAATACACAGCTGAAATGCATTGGCCGAAGTTTTACCGAAGAGGTGGTGGTAAACGTTTTAATTGAAGTTACCTGTCAGAAAATATCGACTTCATGAAGTTTCTCCATGTAGAAGTTAATAGACCATTTTGTAGCAAGCATCATTTCTTTGAATGTTATCATCAGCGGTAATAATCAATATATAGATAGGTTTTCTGCAGCTCTTGTCAGCCTTTCACAGAATTCCTTCGCATTTCCTCATGTGGACATCCTTTTATAAGTAGGTAAGTCTATGTAATTCATCCTAAATGTACCTCGGTCAATTTCACGTTCCTTCCATTATAGTTCTCATGATAGTGCAGAATGTACTCTATACGTCTGTCCCTTCAACTTTGCTGTTTTCATCAAGAATATATTAGCCTAGCCATTCGAGTTTTTATTTATTTCTCATTCCAATGCTTATACGTCCTTATAAGATAATTGCTTGTCCCTAAACCCATACGACGAATTAAGTGTGTGGGATCACCAATTGGCCTGCATAAATGGACCAGAATACGATTCTTAGAGTGCCTTTTCCTCTCTATTAAGCCGTGAAAATAGTCTCATCAAAAATGAATGATCCAAGGATCAAAAAGCACACGAAACATAAAAATTGACGAATTTGTCTAATCCTATGAATCAAACTGTGAAGAATATTTGTCCAACCTTTGTTAAATTGACCTTTATTCTTTCTATTTTGGGTTTCATCCTTTAACACCCATCATTTTTTTCGCATTCCATGAATTCAGCTGAGCAAATTGTAATAATAATATAACTCTTATGGTTATATATCGGAGCAGAATTGTATTTAGCGCCAACTGGGGTGTCGGCTGAGTGTGATCCTAGAGAGAATCACGAGGTTATTTAATGCGGCGGGACGATGTAATGAGGTCAATGCTACCTCTATAGAATTCAGTGGATTTGAGAGCGCAACGTGGCCCGACGAATAGCATTGTCATGCTTATATTCCCGTTCCCTTGAATATGACCGATCCATCTATTTGACGTCAAGTGGTTTGATTCTATTCTCACCCTTTGATTGATCCCGACTATAATTTTTCCTTTAAATTGAAGCATTATTCGCATATCAAACGGTTAAATTTTATTCAGTACCCTGTTTTTGTTCACCGTACTTTTCAATAAACTACTGCACGCTCCACTGTCAATAACTTTTATCTTTTTGTGCCCGCACATCACAAAATACCCTGACTTTTATGATCTATCTGATATTCAATTTGCCTGTCAACTCAATTCAGTTTTCAAACTCTGAGTCGTTCAGGGGAATGTTGAAAAGGCGGTTAATAAGGGCGTGAAAAGCGGAAAGTTTTTGCGAGAAAAGGTGTTTGGAATCAGCAGGTATAACATGGTCGGTATAGGTGGGTTTTCGGAAAATTGAAAAATGGTGCCTCCCTTCTTCAAGGGAGATAGTCAAGTCTAAGAAATTGAACCCCATTCCCCTAAACGACTCAGAGTTTGGAAAAGAAACCCGAATCATCAAACAGATTGCAGTGAATAACGGCTATCCACTCTCACTAATAGACAAATTAATTCGCAAGAATAGGAGGAAAAGAGCCGTGGCCAGTTTGTACAACAAAACTGAACCCCCTGTTCAACAATGGCGTTCAATTACCTACTTTGGGGAGATTTCCTATCGAGTGGCACAATTGTTTCCGAAGGACCGTTATAAAGTGGCATTTAAAACACCATATAGTGTGAAAAAACTGTTAGTGAACTGCAAGGACCCCATTGAACCTTAGAAATTAAGTGGTGTATACCTAATGAAATGTAATGAATGTGGTGGACAGTGTTGGACAGACCTGTAGAAATTTTGAAATTAGACAAATGAAGCACAAAGGGATTTAAGAAATTTTAATTTTAACGGAAGCAACTTCACCAGACATCTTTTAACCCACGGACATAAAAGTGATTTTACCATGACACCTCTCCATTTTACAAATGACAGACGCAAGCTGAATGCTTTAGAACAGCTAGAGATTTTTAAAATCCAAGTTGATTGTGATAAATTCCTTGTTAATGAATGTATGCTCCCTGCCTATTCCCCCATCCTCAAAGCTTTAATCCCCTCCACTTCGTCCTCCTAGCCCCCCCCCCTACCCTCCCGCGACCACCCTCCACCTGTATTGTCTTCATTTCCCCCCCCCTTCTCCCCACCTGGTAATGTTTACTATATAAGGCCTGCACATCGGCCTCCATTTACCCGAAGATGATGTGAATGCACATCGAAACCTGGGTCGTTTTTTAATAAATCTAGTGGTTTTAGTAAAAGTTGTCATCTTATATTTTTTTCCCAATCTGCTGATCCGAGCCGTCAGGAGAACGCTTAAATCGATCTTAATCACAACTTACTCCCTTGTAATCAATCACAATGTCAGTGAACTAATAAGATTAATTAATGCACGTGTCTCTCAATGTCATCGTACGTTCTCAATGGCCCTTCCTCTTGTCTCTTCGCATGCAATGATATACCAATTGTGAGCTAAATAAATCTTTTCATCGAAGGCGCGCAAATAACTGAGAGTCATTAGCTACTCAAGCAGATAACGATTGCAAACCATCTAATAAAGATTTAAAAAAGAATTTTCTGTGCGCCTTAAAATTTTTTTTCCGGAATTGTTTCGCCGCAATGTGTATTACAGAGGAAACTACGGGGAGAGGCAGACTTCCATTAAACGTCGAATGTAGGGACTGCATAAAAATGAAAGGAAAATACAGTTTATTTGCGTTCAAGATGATGCTTAAATTGGATTTAATTCCGAATGGAGAGGAAATAAGCATCGTTATAGACCCGTTTTAGAACGTGGAGCCCAGGGACGGAAATGGATTCGAAACCATTATCTTCAACAGTTCCCTAAGGGGTTACGTTACCAGGAGAGGAACCACATATCAGATCCCATTTCATGTCGGGACCCTTTGTATATTCATTGCTCAGAACCCATTGAGGAGAGGAACCGTCAGCAAGAACCCGTCAATGCGTTCCCACTTGGTGCGGAACCCTTTACCAGAACACATCCGTGGGTTTTGCTTGGGGTAAAGCCCATTACCAGTACCCATCAATGACTTCTAAGGCGGAAACGTACCGTTTCCGTAACATGGGATATGTCCCAAACCCTGGCAGTAACTGACATATCCATCGGTTTTTCGGGGATTACATTTATTTTCAATAAGTAGGAATTCATTTGCTCCACAGCCAGCACCATGAATCTGATCAAGGATAATGAATTTTTAAATTATATTATATCTAGATGATTCTTTTTCGTGACCTCTTTTTTTATTAATATGAAGTTATTTCCCAGGAGCTTTTAGGTCATTAATTCATGTTTAGTCTGTTCCTCTTTTGCCAACGTTTCGCATATTTCTTATGCTTCATCAGGGCTTTAATGTATGTTGTAGATCTCCTGTTGAAGTCTTACATAGTTGAGTATCCTGGAATGACAGTTTTCTTCCTTGATATTTGGGTGTTCTGCTGTATGGTCGATGATTTCAGTGTAGATGAAGTTCTTGAAGTAGTCGAGTTCTGGTTATATATACTGGTTCCTCCACGTTTAAATATCTAGATGATTCTTTCTCGTGACGTCTTTTTTCATTAATATAAAGTTGTTTTCCTGGAGCTTTTTGGAAAAGAAATTTATATTAATAAAAAAAGAGGTCACGAAAAAGAATCATCTAGATATTTAAACGTGGAGGAACTAGTATATATAACCAGAACTCGACTACTTCAAGAACTTCATCCACACTGAAATCATCGACCATACAGCAGAACACCCAAATATCAAGGAAGAAAACTGTCATTCCAGGATACTCAACTATGTAAGACTTGAACAGGAGATCTACAACATACATTAAAGCCCTGATGAAGCATAAGAAATATGCGAAACGTTGGCATAAGAGGAACAGACTAAAAATGAATTAATGACCTAAAAGCTCCAGGGAAATAACTTTATATTAATTAAATTATATAAAATACAGAGATTTTGAGATAAAACTTCAGTGATAGCGTAAAAATGCAATTGTACATGTTATGACTATTTAGAAAGCGTCTCACACAGAATAAATTCTGACATATTACAGAGTGCCATATTTATATAACATTAAATTATTTTACGTCGCGCATAATTGTATCTTATCGCGTCAAAGTATATGATATTTTGTACCTTAGGTCGCACTCCTGGAATGACTTGCAAAGCTGAGAAGTACATTAGTGTAACTATTTAGTTCTCATTTGAGCAATTTCATAAAAAATAAACGGTACACCACATTTATGTATATTATTATAAGTTAGCAGAGATAATTTAAAGATTCTCCAAACTTACTTTTTTTAAATAAAAGCCTTTAAATTAGCATAGCGACAGAAAACTTGGAAGATACACAAAAATATCAATAGTCGAGGTCTGAAAAAAAATGTCATCTTTAACGTGTGGGGCCTACCAATAGGATCACTCGATAAATTAATCCTTTATAAAAATCAAATGTCATTGAAGATGCTTTAATTCACACACATTTGAATTTATTGCCCATAACGAAAAACATAATCACTTAAAAAATACCTTTTGACGATGATACAAGGCGCAAGTATAAGATTATTAACATAAACTTAGAGAGGTAGCTGTGAACTCAAGCAAATATTGAGGAAAAAGAGAAGTTCAACGAAAATAATACGGTATGGAAAGTCGTGTTTTAAGGAAATATTTAAGGATAGATGGTGCAGCCAAAAATGTAGACTCGCAGAGATCCAATCATCCAATTGATGGTCTTTATTATGATGGTAAACGATGAGTCTGACGCGTTTGAAGGAAAGAGAAAAAATTCCAGTAGGCACAGCCACGAAGGGCTATAAACTCTCAGCGCCTATTCAAGTCATGCAAACCAGTTGAACCTCGAATCATTTTTCAAACGAATTAGACATTCACCTCGTTTTCAGAGTGGAAAACCATGCAAATCGTCAACTGCATTTCTCAATGGAAATATAAATCTTCCTGGACGACCAGCATCCACCAGAGTAGTCCAATACGCCACGTAAACCAGGAAAGGGTGAGATTTTTCATCGGCAGAGAGCTCGAGATTGCACTTGCGGGCGCAATAGTAGGCTCTGAGAGGAGCTGTAGGGCACCCCTGGTGCAGTACACGAAGGAGAGGCATCTAGACAAAAAATAAACAAAACATATGCTATCCATAGGTCTTTTCAAACGTCCGTAGAGCTAAAAAAAAAATAGAAACAAGTTTTAAAAGTGAGCCGTTTGATTTGTGAATGCGATCTAAAGGTGACACGTTAATTTAGCCTGCACGTCACGAGGGACGAAGCGACCAGTCACGAGCAGCGTAGAGTGACCCAACAGACACGAGTGCAGGGCTAGAGTAATGCCCCTCCCGTTTCCCACGTCTACTCCCGCCAGACTCATTTTCTTTCTATTGTACTTAAGTCAAGGGGAAATTAGAGCGCTTGTATTTGACGTTGAGCCACGTTTTAAGCACTTTTACTATCCTAACTTGATCGAAAAAGATTGCTGCTAATTTTTTTCTTGCTAAATCGGCCACAGATACGCTGTTTCCGTTATTTGTGATGTAAATCAAGTTAAATATTATCAAAAGGATGACGATGTGACTACTAAAACGATGAGAAAGACTAAAGGTGGTACAGACTAGATGCAAGAAAAATTAATGCATTGGTCCCAATCCAGGCAAATGTAACGATCGTTATCTCCACGCGGATTGAAATTCATACCGAAGCCAAGAGAGACAATCATATTTTAAAAATTGATGTTTTAGCAAGCTAAACTGATAATTTTTTTATCTAACCTTAAAAGAAATTATTACCAACGTCAATAAACAAAAGTATATTTAAGTTAATGAAAGATTCATGCATTCGTAGAGAAATATAAAATCTGCTGAAAATTTCTGTTTTCCTTAAGAGCAATAATTTATTTGTAGCTCATTACGAACGTAATGACTAAACAGTAAGAAGAAACTACGAATAAAACGTTTTTGATACGATATCGGTCATGCCTAGAGCCATCTATGGACCTCCCGTTTAACTTCACGCGCATAAAGATGCGGTCAAAGGTTTTATAATGATTCACGCAAGTGGTTAAAGAGCACGTCAATCTACTTAAGTTTCAAACTCTTTCCGTGTGAGAGCACAATCAGCTCTCTTTAAGACGATTGTAGACACGCATTTACCAAAAAAAGCTTGGCACATTTCCACGAGAGCAACGAATGAACACGCGGACTTTATTCTCCATTTCATCTAAGTATTTTGCATGTACTTCAATTTTTTCCTTTTTCTTCTTAAAAATAAATCAGTATAATAACTCGAAAGCTTTGACAGATATAAAGGGTAAATAATTACTTCGGAAGGTACTTACTGAGCGCAATCTCTGGGGATGAATATGACATTTTTATAAAATAAAAACACTTGCAATAAAAACAGCAAAGACAAAAATTTAAGCTGCCCACAATAATATTCATAGAGGACATAGGCAATGGACGGGCAGTTCACAATTTCCAGGATATACGAGTCTCCGTGGTTTAACGTTATCAAAAAAAGTTGTACAGCAGAGAATACAAGTTTAGAGTAACATTTTTTCTGAAAAATGTGACTAATTCACTTAACGTTGTCTGTCTGCTCGTTTAATTGTTACGCCTTAGGTAGCCATGTTTGACAAAATTATGGGCTGCCTAAAAGTTAAAATTTGGCAAGAATATAGGATATAATTTTAAGGCCTAAATCCCACACCCGCTCCATAATAATAACTTGTACTTCCATAAGGAAAGCATTGAGTTGATTTCAGGGTTTCTTTTCCTGGTTTTGAAAATCACTGCTGGACTAATAGGAGAAATTTAAAAAAAACTTTTTTAGGGGATTCTTCCTTTGAAATAAATAAGATTGATACAAGCGATTATTGAACTTTAAAACTGTCACAAACAGACATTTTATTTCACTCACACAGAATACGCTGCAAACCCGAATAAAAACAAAGTATCCTGGAATTTTACATGAACGACTGGCGGTGGATCCATCATAAATCATTTGTGACCCAGAAAAAACTTTCTTGCGAACTTTAAGGCCTCAATCCTACTCACTTATGTAGTCCTCAACCCTGAGAGTGGGAAATGAGGCACATAACCGAAGCAACAGAGAAAATTTCGCATTGTCATGCAGATGTTCTTGACATCGAAGCGAGAGAAAATAAATGCATCACGTTGGAAATTTTTTGGTATTCAGTTACTCGCGACGTTCAAAAAATTGATATCTTAAACTTCCATTATGATCTTCTGGCTATTTAAGTACTCCATTACCTATTTCGGCCGCAATATTTTACTCTCTCTATTTTACTGCTTACACGAATAAAAGCTTTCGAAATGCAGGCACGGAGAGGAATGAAAAAGTGAACTACTTTGGAAGGAAATCAAAATAGGGAGTATGATGCTGTAGGAGATCACCGGAGAGATTAGGAGAAGACATTAAGATAAGAGAAAAAATCAGATGGGATACTTAGGAGTGTAAAGAAGGTGATGGAGAAAGAGCTAATATTACACTGGCCTAGCAAGGGGAGGAGAAAAGGGAGAATCTCTGAGGAAAAAGATAAAAAGACTTTAAAAGATGGATGATACTTAAAAAAATATATCTCTGTTATGAACGAAGTTAAGGACCACTTCCCACAGTAGGCATTATGCAGGCAGCACATTTCATGGACCTACCATTTACCAGGTGAGCAACCTATGGTCACGATCGTCATTAGCAATGAAAACGAGAAAAGTCTTCAGCTGCCGATCCTACAATTCTAGGGCCACTAACGAATGTAAATTTGATTCCACGGCGATGAACAAATATGATAGGAGAAGGATCCATTAGTATCATTACGTTGACTAAATAAACCAATGTAAAAAATAACGATCAGATTCCTAAAGGTTAATTAAACAAGCATGAAATAGGCGTAAAACTGAAAAGGTGTGGCTAAATACAGTCTGAGGTTCAGAAGGAGTGGGGTATTAGTAATCTATGGAACTGAAAAGCAAGTATGAACCAATCCAAACAAGATGCAAGCACAAGAAAAATACGAAAGCATATAGAAGCAATAAGAAGGAAAATAGCAAAAAATTCTGCTTAAATATATCTACACATGATGTGAACTTTGATTGAGCCAAACCCCAAATGAAACAGAGTTCCTTACGTTAACGAATGAAATTATGTGATGCATGTGCATCAATCTGATTAAAACGTAGCAAAGGGTACAAATGTTCCCTTAAAAACAACAAAAAGAGAACAGATTAAAACATTTTAAACACAATGATCCATTAAGTGATGCGATTTACTGGTGGCGTTTCACAACAGGGCTGTTCCTTTTTGCCGATGTGCCTCCATCTCTGCGTGTACTTATATCATTTCTTTGAATGGTATGGTGCTTGCAAACTTGCTACAAAGCCGACGCATGAGTATGTGCACGTTACTTTGACCTAGTATATTGGGTGTACAGTGGAAATGGAGTACTTTGAGGCGAAGCAAACAACTACTGAAATAAACACAGTGCGCCCCTCACAACAGTACACTTGAGGGTTCACTAGCCACCAACAATAGGCGAACAGCTGGCATTAACGCTTGGAGCAAGGGATTTCAAACCATGGGCTGACCTCTATGGTGCGAACCACTTCGGTCTCGAAAGCCATCGAGTAAGCTAATCGTTGATTCGCTGGAGGCAATGCCTCATAATTTCCAGTAACGGTGTAAGAAGGGTAAATAGCCATTTAAGCACGAGGCATGTGAATAAGTTGCTACGGTCGAGGGAGTTGCGATGAATCGCCGCAAATATTTTTCATGTTCTCATTGTGGTACATAGTGTTCCGACAGGAATGACACAAAAATAAAAAAAAAACCCCAGGTAATAAATAACGTTGCCGAAATACGAGTTAATATGGGAACGTGATTTTGTAAGAGCAACATGCATTATGAAAATGACAGTAGGTGAATCAAAGTTTGACCGATTGATGATATACTGCCCGAGTCGATCATTTTGAAATCCATACAATCTTTGCTTCTGCCGTTAAAGGAAAAATCCATGTTTATTGGTATATTTCAATCCGCTAACGATTAATAAAACTGAGGCGATATGTCCGCAGGTTTAATGAAGTAAATAGGTATACGAAGCGATTGTGTGTGAGGATTCCGAGAAGTCCCATTTCTTGGAAGAACATTAAGTTGGAAATACTTATTTTTTTGCATAAAATTTTTCTGGACTATCTTTTGATACTGGTAAAACTGGTAAATCATATACATAGCATTTTATAACGCTAATTTCTAATATCATATAACAAATTTGTTTTTTTAACTTGAGTTTGTAAAGAAATCAACATTTATAAATCATATGACTATCTTTTTAAGCTTAAACCGATGTTTATGAAGCAATCGGTATTATGGACGCTAGATCTATTACTCCATCAAGGAGGAAATTGAGAACTAAAATACCTTAGTTAACCAAATGAGTTGTTGGAGCCATATACATCAAGGCACACGTCATAGATACCTTCTGGATAGGTAATTATACATCATGAGTTCAATACTTCATACTGGATCAAGTTACGATGGAGAAGTAATTACATGATGATGATGAGAACCGCTATAGAATTTCATATAGTTTGGAATTTTAATTTCCTGTGCCCTGTATTTTTCAGGAGCCAGCTTAGAAACTCTTAAGAGATCTAAATGATCCCTAAGACTAATCGTAAAATCTTCTAAATTGACTAACTTAAGGCTCACTCTTGCATCTCATCCAAATTGATTCTCGAAAACACAAATACCAAAGCCTTAGCTTTAAAAAAATACAAGGCAGGGGAAAAATCTCAGTTATTCCGTGTCACAGGTCCTTCCACTCTGCGACTGAATTATCTCAGCACCCAATATCGCAGAGAGGAAGAAAACCTCACAACGACTCCTGGCCATTGAATAAGCGCGGGGGAGACAAAAGTCTTTCAGTTGATTTAAAATACAAAGTCGTAACTAGCGTGGCTACGGTGCTCGGGTCTTTGATACTCTTATGTTAGTCTAAAACGGTATCTTTTTGATGGTTGATTAAAATTTGGTTGCGATAAGAGTCGTTCTTCCGAACGGCCAAAGAAGAGTTTTTAGAAAGACAATTTGTCCAGCTTCACCTGCCACAAGTTGATTATCTTTACTAAGTCTGTCCGTGGAATGGGATGTGAAACTGCTCTTTCTTTAGCGCCGCTTGCTAAGAGCAGGCTAAGCCCAACACATGAATATATATTATGGATTCGGATGTTTGGCATTGTTGCCTAGGCTACGTGTTGCCTAATTTCCTCTTTCAGTTCACCCAGTTCTTGGCGCTTCTTCGATTAGTCTTTTCTATTATTATTGTAAATAGACGTAGTCGATTGTTGCTAACCTGAGACTATGGTGAATATTCAATAACGGTCTAGGAGATATGAATTAATTGATGCTTAGAATAATATCTTTCTATTTTAATTATCTAAAATTTAATTTTTAAATGCTAGAGAGGAAATACGTATTACAGGAAATCAGTAAGAGGTACATGAAACATTCATCATGTGCCGACGGCGAGGCTTGCCAGAATCCGATTATAATTGGATTGCATTAAGCCTGTTTTGCCTAAATAAAGAACTCAGAGTGCCTTGTTTGAACAGAACTTGCTTCGTACCAGGCTGCAAAACAGGGTATGCGTCTACGAGGATCCAAAATAGGAGACTTGGATTTAAAAATAAGAATCTGTTCATGGCGGCGGTAAGGGCATTCCTTTTACCTACACTGCAATGATGGCCATTGGGATTACTCATGAAGTCACCTCGCATTATTATTAAATTTCCATATAGCGATATTCAAGAAGTGCTAAGAAGTTGTGCATTTGTGTAATTAAATTTGGGGAGGTTAAATATATCAGTAGACCGTACGATATTAAAAAAGTGTATAATTACGTCCCACGTGTAGAAGGGGAGAGCGGGGCTATACCGTACACTTAAGCGAGAATTATTATTTCTCAGCTAATATTGGTTATAAACTTATAAGAAAATAGGCTACATTTAATTTGGATCATTGGCTTCCATTTGAACACCAAGAAATGTGAATTAGTTCACTGTTTATATTTTTTAATTAAATAATAAAAAACGCGTCCCTGTACAAAATAGCCCCGGGGGTCGGGGCTATTCCGTACAGTTAAAAAATCACATACTTAGGGAAGTAAATAATAGTAATTAAGTGAATTATTGACAACAGCACCTTTTATTATTTATTACCTAAGACACTCAATTAGTACACTGCATGACGTCAAGTATTTAGTTCAACTGATAATAGAATAAATGTAAACAGTATATAAATATAGGTAAACGTTTATCAAAAAGTGATAAAATTTTATAACACAATAATTTTTTCAATTTTACATTTTAAAAATCACAAATAAAGTTATCTGCAGACTCGACAGCACTGCAAGCTGAGTGGACCCAACCGGAACACGTGCAGCACCTTAAACAGAGTTCTTTGTCCATGCCAAACTCACCGCACATGAGGCATATTTCGTTTGAGCCCGAGGCTTCTCTTAGCAATTCTTGAAATAACTTCTTTGGGTCCATATCATCAAACATAATATTTCTTTGGCTTTTGGATTTCGAATAAATATTTTGGACTTTTTTGGTCGTATTCCTAGAGCCTCTTACCTTAGACATGGTTTTTCTTGGTTTAGAGTTTCCCTTAATTTTAATTTTGAGTAGGCCTATCTTGTTATCTTTGTTTGCTTTTTTTGCTCTTCTTTTGTAACTTTCTTCTTGGCTTGCAGTTGTTGAATATTTTGCTTCAATTCTTTCACAGTAGCCGACTCTTCCAATTTTTTTTTATTTGGTGACTTAGTGACTGGGTGAGTTCTTCGGCACCCAGCCGGGCGTCGGATGCCCGGTATGGGCCGGGGTTCAATACCCCACTTAGGCCTTGGATTCCCTGTAAACGGGCGGCCGGGGGCTAGCCAGGCCAGGTCAATCGGCTTTCCGATAAGTTTGGCGGCGAGTGCTAGGGAGGTGGTTGTCTGCGTAGGGCGGTCGGAGGTGCTTGGGTTGGTGGGCCCTTTGCATCGAAGACCCAACCCGAAACAGACTACCACCTCCAGGGTGCTAAATCCCCTCGGGTAGCCCTGGCGACCGTGCCGACTGGCAGCACGGCGTCCCGAATGTGTGGCTCCGTGGTGGGTGGGGAGCCCGGGGGATGGTATGGATGATAATAACCTACCACCAAATAAAAGATCCCGCCCGGATAAGGGCGGGGGAGAATATTTTCTTGAAGGCAGCAAGAAGTTCTTCATAATAAAACGTGAAAAAGAGGGAGAAAGCTTTAAGAAAGTATCACCATTCATGATCAAGAGAGTTCTGTCGACAGCCGTCCCAGGCGAACTGAAGTCGGCAAAGAAGTTACGGGATGGAACATTATTAATAGAAACAACATGTATGGCAAAGAGCTTAAAACTGCTCCAAATGGAAAAATTCAATGAAATTCCCGTTAAGGTAGAGGAACATAGAACTCTAAATACATGCCGGGGGGTTATCTCCCATTTCAATCTTTTATACGTTTCCGTAGACGAAATAAGGAGTGAAATGGCCGCTCAGGGTGTCACGCACTTTCGAAGACTGACGACGAAGCGTAACGGCGTAATGACCGACACTACGTCCGTCGTTCTCACGTGTGCACTCGATAAGTTGCCAAATAAATTGTTCGTAGGATACGAATCAGTCCCAGATAAACCATTAATCCCGGCACTCATGCGATGTTTCCAGTGCCAGCATTTTGGCCACATCGCCACTCGATGTGCGGGCAAGGCCACCTGTCCGCACTGTGGCCTGGAAGAGCATGTGGATGAAGAATGCTCCACGGATCCCCACTGTGTTAACTGCGAGGGTACACACCCGGTGTACTCGCGTAAATGGCAAAAAATGATTGAAGAGAGGAAAATAATGGAAATGAAAACATTGGAAAAAATTCCATACCTGGAAACCAGGAAAAAATACAGGGATCAGTTGGCCCCCACGTTTATCAGATCTTTCGCACAAGTTGCCTCTACTCCTGTCAGAAAGGATCACTATGTCTACCCAGACGGATCCAATAAATTCGAAACCTACCGAAACAAAAACGGAACTCCCATCCAGTAATATCAAGGCATCGAAGCTGACGTCCTCCTCACACTAAACCAAGTGTGGTGTGATGGTAGCTTCCCACAAACCTGGCGGGAATCCGTGATTGTCCCGATTCTAAAACAAGGGAAAGACAGAAGTGACCCCAATAACTATAGGCCGATTTCTCTGACCAGTAGCCTGTGTAAGGTCATGGAAAGGATGGTCAACCGCAGACTTGTCTGGTGCCTAGAGAGACGAAACCTTCTTTCACATATACAGTATGGTTTTCGAAGGGGTAGAGCAAACCTTGATCACCTCGTTCTATGCGACAACTTTATCCAGGAAGCTTTCCTACTCCGTCAACATATCGTGGCCGTCTTATTCAATTTGGAGAAGGCATACGATAGTTTGGCGCTACAAGATCTTAAAGACATTACATAATTGGGGTTTCAAAGGAAACCTACCTGAATTTATTAAAAAAATTTTAACCAATCGCGTTTTTAAAGTTAGAATTGGAAAATATCTCTCTCAATCTTATTCTCAGTAAAATGGAGTACCCCAAGGATCCGTGCTGAGCGTAACGCTATTCGCCATTGCCATTAACGACGCTGTCAACTGTATCCAGGCACCTGAAATAGGTTCGCTGTTTGTGGACGACCCGGCTTTTTTCTGCAGGTCGGCAAAACTAATCAACGCAACCAGACAAATACAGCTTACGCTCAACAAACTCCATAAATGGTCACAGACGAATTGTTTCCACTACTCGGAAGATAAAACGAAATGTGTTCACTGCCACAGGCGTAGAGGTGACCATCCAACACCAACACTGCGTCTTGGCAATATTAACTTGCCTTTTGTGAACTCAGTTCGTTTTTGGGGTTGACCTTGGACCGCCGATTAAATTGGCGGGACCACATGAACGACCTGAGAAACAGCTGTTTTTAAACTCTAAATATTTTACGTTATTTATGCCATACCACATGGGGTGCAGATCGCCAGACATTGTTGTTATTGTATCGGTCATTAGTCCGGTCAAAACTTGATTATGGCGCTTTTGTCTACTCCTCTGGCAGAGAGTCCTATTTAAGGCCGCTGACTGCTGTGCATAATGCTGGGTTGCGATTGGCCACGGGAGCATTTAGGATCTCTCCAATTTTTAGTATTTATCCAGACGCAGGTGAACCACCATTGGCTACCCGCAGGAATACCCTTATGTCGAACTTTGCCGCAAAGCTTTTATCAATGAAGAGACACCCCTGTTTTAATATTGTTTTTAAGCTGCGGTTTTTAAATGTGTTTAACAGACGCACGAGGGCCACAAGGCCGTTAAGCATAAGGTTTAAGGAATTGATGGAGAGAGATAATTTCACTCTCCCTGATATGTACCCAGTAGGTTACCTTAACATCCCACCGTGGTCTCTACCATCTCCAGATATTAGGCTGGACTTGCATAAGTTCTTGAAGTCGAACACTACGCCATGCGAGTACCAACAGCTATTCAAGGCATTTCTCGGACAACATCCTGACTTTGTACCTGTCTATACGGATGGGGCGAGGTCATCAGCTGCTTGCGGATCTACAGTAACTTCTTCTTTCCACGGAGTTTTAAAGGTGAAACTCAGTGCGATGTGTAGCACATTTACTGCCGAACTCACTGCGATAAAGATGGCCTTAACCAGTATTGACTGCCGTCGGCAATCATTCATGATATGTACTGACTCGCTAAGTTCGCTGCAATCGATCTCCGCATTTTTCTCCTTTAATCCCATCGTACAGGAAATCCAAACTGCCCTCCTAAGGCTTTCGGAAAAAGAAGTGCGAATCATGTTTTTATGGATACCTGGGCACGTAGGGATCACGAGTAACGAGAAAGCCGATACCGCAGCAAAAGAAACATTGTTAAATCACCAAATTAATATTGCGGTGGTCCTCGTGGATGACCTGAAAGCTACGGTACGACCTCTAGTCCTGGAAGACCGGAGATAATCATGGCGGAATCTGCAAAATAACAAGCTGCGTAGCATCAAACCCCATATTTCAGCGTGGAATTCTTCTTGCAGTAGCAAACGTAGGGATGAGGTCGCAATCACCCGCTTGAGGATTGGGCACTGTCATTTTAACATTCCTTTCTATTTGCTGCCGACAAGACCCCACCACAGTGCGATGACTGTGACACATCTCTCACCGTGAATCACCTACTGACAGCATGTACTAAATACCGGGTTATACGCAGCAGAATGGCCATCACGGGTAGCCCAGATACTCTTCTAGGGGACGATCCGGATAGCCTAGCCGAACTTTATTGTATTTGAAAGAAATAGGTGTTATTAATTTAATATAGTTTGCTTATACATACGACTACTTACATGCATTATTCATAAAACAGAACTGTAAAAATCTGTAATTACAGTTATTTACTCATGTTGTGGAGACCTAATTTGTAATGCGTCAAGTGGTGCAAATGACCCTTGCCATCGACGCACCAAATAACCCAATTCTATTAATACTACAAATCTTCAGTGATCCACCCGTTGTGACTGCAATGGTAAATTGCATTTGGTGGTTCGCCTTTTACCAAATTAGGGCTCATTCTCTGCCGAGGGGAAGATAAACATTGGTGGGATGTATTCACCTGCAGCGCTCATTGCACAGCCCACGGTGATATTTTCTCCCCCGTTCACAGCTTGTAGAAGCATCCACTTGCTTAGTTCCTTTTGGGCCTAAAATTTTTCCCGGTTTTTGAACAGTAAAGATCCCTGTTTCATCAAAATTATGTATTTTTGAGGCCTCAAACTTGTGCTTGTCCATTTCAGATGTAAGGTTAGAGAAAAAAAGATCCACTTCTTGTTTATTGAACGCAGTAATTCGACTCATACTTGTTGCTTCCGGTTTTCGAGCGCTTATTCTAGGGTTCCGCTTCAAAAATTCATGAAGCCAATCTTACCCTGCTAATTTAGTCGCCTTGTTAAATGGGTGTGGAATGCCATTTTTCTCAGCATATTCAAAAACTAAGCGGCGGAGCTCAACAGTGGAAATTCCATAAAACACTTTAGCTAGAAGTAAAACTTGTTCAGTAATTTCATTTTCCTGCACTAGTGTTCATACAGGCTTATGCGCTAAAACTAACATTTTTTGAGTTATGAGTCTTAAGTCTATCAGTCAACGTCAATACTGGTACGTTGTAAATCCTGGCTGCCTCTCTTAATTTTTTAATGTTTTTTATGACATCATCAATAGCTGACTTCATTCCTTCTTCGGTCCATGTGGCTCTTTTGGTTGTTCTTTGATCTTTACGGACCATCTGAAAAAAACCTTATTGTTATTGCTGCCAAATCATGTTTTTTTAATACAAAGAAATAAGGTATTTCCACTAATATCTGTACGGTAATAAGTATTTCAATAAATATTTGTACTCTGTAAAAAAGCTTGGTTGGATGGGGGAAAAGTAAGCCTATAAAATTATAATATTTGTGATATTTTCTTCATAATTTCCAGCCTATTAATGATGCCATAACAAACCATTAGGGGCTAAACCGTACTGTAGCGTACAGTTTAGCCCCATCCCGTACCACGCGGCAATTTTGTAACATAACCTCGAAACCCGTCACCTAATTAATCATCACTAGTGATCAAAAGATAGCTTTAGCACAGTAGTTTCTTATGGTTTGATGGTTACTAGTTTATAAGTAAAGGTTCTCCACTCACCTCTTATTTGGCGTTGTCCAAAAATTATAAGAGAACACACAAAACCAACTTTGTTCAGTGTAACTCCGACGCTCGTAAGATCAGCGGAACGAACTGACTACTACCAGCTTGTTTGGTCTGTCGCTAGGCAGCGACACCTATCGGACTTCTCTAGCTACAAATCTAGACCCGGAAATCGGGTGTACGGTTTAACCCCGCTCTCCCTTACTACATTTTTTATCCACTACATTATGATTACTTGTAAGTAAAAACCGATTCATCCAAATAATAAATTGGGAAATTTGAAATTCATGGCAAAACCGGTAAGGCGTGTTAATTTACAATCTGTCAACTGTATTTACATTTAAAATTCCGTCTTTTATCACTAGGCGGCACCACTTTCCAAAAATTTATTGGTTTGCGAAATTCTAGACAACAGTTTTAGGCAACGAGATCCCAATCCATAATATATATTCATGGCCCGACGTCAAGTTCCTCCTCATTTTTCTCCGTTTCCTTTAAGAATCCTTCTCTTACTAATCTATCCATCAATATCTGGCTGAGCTTTGGGTAGCTCAATAAAATGATTGGTTTTTTCCAATTGGATTGATTTTAAAAGGGATAAATGATGAAATCATCAGTGCATTGTTTTGTTTTCTCTAACTAGCTTGTAAATTTTCCCCATATAAGCATATTGACATTTTAAAGAGGAGATGGGCCTCAAAGAGCATAAATCATAGATGTGACAATAAAATGGATGAATTACGACCCCTATACGACCTTTTCTGCTAATATCACATTCATAGCCAAGAAAAAGCTATATGCTGATAATATTTGAAACCAACTCTAATCTGACTGCGATGGATATCGGATTTTAAGTAAAAGACTGGACATTAAGGGGTACTTATAAAGCATGCTAGGTGATGACACTGAGAATGCCAATTGCTTATAACTATGTTTCAAGGAAGCTGTCCTTTGTAAATATAAACTATGAATAACAGTTACTTTAGGGTGAATTTTCAACTAAATAAATCAGACCAAACAATGCTCGAATACATTTTTACGGAGGAAAGAGACGTCATTAGATTTGAGGATAGTGCAGAAATTGTCGAAGAGCCAAAACCTTAATCTAGCAACCAATGCTGATGTTTTTTCTCCCTTATTTCCTGAAAATTTCATGGCACTTGTATCTTTCGGTCGCCGTCGTCAGAGAGAAAAAGAGAGCGGGTGCGGGAAGCAAACAGTCAGATGTTTCATCGCTAAGCGCGAGGGCGCGAAAAGGCTGGCGATATGAATCGCCTCTTAGTTTAAGGGATTAGGATTACACCAGCAGTGACTCGAATAAAAGCGAGTCCTGTGTTTACCATTGGAAATCAATACCTCGGTAAACGTTCAACTCATGAGGAAAAAGGACGAATTAGTGAACACGAAATAAAGTTAAGTTGGTGCGAAGACTTCCGCGGTGCTCTGCTGTAGTAGGCTGCATTTTTCTTTGGATTTCACCGTGTTGTTGTTTTTGATGACAACGCGGACAATGTTGTTTTTGATCAACACTTCGACCTGAAGACGACTGCTGGAACGCAGGCGAAACCGTTGTCATAAAAAACAACAACGCGGTGAAATCCCAAGAAAAATGCAGCCAACTACGGAATAAAGTTACCACCCATGCTGAAACATTTACAATTACGAATCGAATACGTAATAATAGCAGTTCCACTGACATGGCCATCTGAAAAGTTATTTTTTGTAAAAATACATCCAAGTTGGTAAATTCTCTCTTAGTGAAGTCATTTCATCTCAAATGATTAATTGCTATCAAAACCTTACGCAAATTCACACGCAATCATAACAATAATGGCCCGTTTACATTACAAGGGTAGGAATTATAGCTAATATGGCGGCTTACCTAACTTGCGTTTACACGGCATTCTTTAACCCCTGTTTACATGCTGGTGGCTTCGGGTGGAGAGTCAAGAAGGCGATGTAGCCTACAGCCCCGTAGATCTTGACTATAATTCAAGATCTATGTACAGCCCCACAAACACCGAAAGTCGCGTTTCATTTGCTACCTGGGCTGAGGGCTATATTCACGAAACTTATATGGGCGAGGAAAGGGATTGAATATGCAAGTGTCTCGCACAGTGAAGCTTCTCATTCATTAGTCTTTACCTATACACTTATCATTTCATGTTTAAACATTACTTTATCCATCGAAATATGAAAATTGAGAGAATAAATTTCCTTAACAGAACGACATGTTACTATGCTATACTTCACCATTTCTGTACATCGAGAATATTACGTTATTATGTCGTTTGCACTCTTTTATGATAGATAAAAACAATTAAAGATGTTATCTGAATAGGGAAGAATTATAAATAACTTCCATTTCGAGTCCTTGCCTCAGTTTATGCAGCGGAATAAACGTCTTTTTCTTCCAAGTTCTGCCCATGACCCGTCCTTGCTTCCGCTTTTAAGATAAATTTTGAACATAATAAACATCATTCACTCATGCTTTTAAATACATCAGGCAACATGGCACTGACACATGGATACGGAATATGACTAGATTAACTCTCCTAACTACTATTCTAACTAACCTGCGTTTACACGCGTTAAAAATGATAGTTACCAGCGCTAACCCTAGTAACTCCAGCGTGTTTAAAAAGTTGATTACGGTTAGGGCCACCCTGAGTTTACACGGCGAACTTTTACTAGGGTTAGAGTTAACCTGGTTTGAAAGCTACTTATAGTAAATAATATAAACAATAGTAGTAGTAATTGTAAACAGGGCATAAGGGTGGCATGGATAATGAATTTTCCCTTTTCTATGCCGACTTCTTATTTAAGAACAACGGCATAATTTAAATCATGTAAGTTGTCCGGATTTTCTCGCTGCCTTCATGTTTCATACTAGCAGGCCTTTGCCTCATGGCTTTCATATCAAACCCATGCCGGCGAACATACTGTTTTCCCTACTTTCAAAGCGGAAGCTACGGTCGAGCCCTTTCTTCAGGCTAATATTTTTGCACAACAATTTTAGCACATGTATTCATTTCATTAATGTACTAAAATTTACTCCACCACAAATGATTTACTTTTCTCTTATGACCGATTCTGGCTGTGGTTTTCGTACTACAGTGGTTTTACAGTTTTGTTTGTTTTTACACGTGGCTGTGGCTTACACTCTTCACGGAGAATAGTCATCGGATTCTTCTCAAAGAGACTGCCAGCTAACCGAAGGAGTCATTTCTTTATATTACATAATAATTTGGAGAAATACGTTTAATTTCTCATTTATGATTACTAATTTGCGACCAAAAGATAAAGACTATCCCATCTTCTGCAGCCAACGATATTAACTTGCTACTGCCGCTTGTTTGAGTATTACCATAAAAACTTTATTTTTGTAAAACTAACTTCTTCTATAACTAAAGGCTTCGCCATGGTGCTGCAATCAAATGGTCCCGTTTTCAGATAATCTACAATGATTGCTATACTATGGATAATAATGGAGTGGTATCCCTTGCCTTCTCCATCTCCATGCCGTTGACTATTACGAGTTCATTCGCCTTTAGGAGCGTAACTAAATAGAGTTAGGATATTTTCCTGCTTCCTTCGCAAACAAATACAATACACATTACATAAACTCGCATTCATTCATGCTGTCATATTTCTACTGAATTGCAATTGTTTTTTCCAATTCAAACGGTATGGCCTACAAATGGTCCAATACTATACTGATACATAATTTTACTCCATGACTTTTCTTTCAAAAATGCCTTTGCAATTTTAGATTAGTTTGGAGTGATTCGCCACGCATCAAGGGATCAACGAAGTAAAGAATGTTTCCATAATACTCAGTGAAATGTCACATAAGCAAACAGTTCCAACCATTGAGATTACCTGAACGTAGTTTTGGTCGCTTGAGACTGTCGATGCAATAATGACGCGAATTTTATCCCTCCAATGTGAACGCTGAACGGTACCTACTGATTGCGACGCGTAGGATCAATCCCCGGAGGATGAAACCTCACGAGAACCATCGACGCAACTTGAGCACCGGATGAACGTGAGTTCTCGAAGCGATCGTTTCGATTCGCTTGCGTGAGTTGACTCCAAATTCAGGTCCTGTGCACATAGCACTCTGGTGGGAAACGCGAGACATTTTATCATTACCAACGATAATTATACATTACTCAACCGATTAAAGATAAGTTTTTGAATAACTCATCCCTACAGACATGCATATTTCCAATTATCGTTTCATTCATTCTGATCGACCAATGAGAGGCTCAGATTACTGTTATAAGGAGAAGAGGCCTGAGAATGAGGGAGTAAAAGAATAGGCATTGCTATATGCATTGGTTTATCGCTGCCTAACTGTTATTTTTATATTTATATGACAATTAATGACGCGTTTACCTTTATTTAGTGGCAACATATGTATTCCTGTCTTAAACTGATATGGTTCTATTACTGTTGAGGGATTCGAGATAAAAAAGTTGTTGATGGGTCTGCTTCCCGAGCACTGAATTATATGACCAATAAATTGAAACTATTGGACAACATTTGCCCGTTAAAAAATTCCCAACATTACATCACATGATTATGAAAAAAGATGTGCTTAAATTAATCATTACTTTATAACATTGTACTTTATAGAATAAAGAAATATTGTAAGATTGTGGTTCAAATTCATGGAGGACAGTAGGAGTAAAGCAATGAGATATCAAAAACCAATCAGTAGATCCTTTTAAAATCATATCTTTTGCCGATTCCTTTTCATTTTAAATATTTTTTTCTATCTTTCTATATCCAGTACTCTTTCCTCCAGATCAGACGCCAGTACCAATTTCCTCCGATGATCTTTACTCAAATAGTTGCCGGTCGCTTCCTCTACTCCTCTTTTTTATTCCCACTTTGTTTCGCCGATCTACACTAATACCAAAAATATTTACGTATAATAATACTTGTATTTATCCACAGATTTTTAATTGGTTGGCACAACATTTCATCTGTTCCGACCTGTTGCCGCAATCATTTACCTGGCGATGCCGTTGCCAGTGAAACGTTGTACCAGATAAATAAAAATGTATGCAAAAGTTCAGGTATACTTCCTTATGGATACAATTAACTTCCACAAAGTGAAGCCTGAATCGGTGGAGTATAAAAAAACAATATTTCATGTCTCCGAATATGTATATCAACATTTTTCTCTAAATCTAAAAACTGAACCCTTGTAGTGTCTTCATGCTTTTCTCAAACTCAATAATCGTATTTTCTTAACACCATTCCTCACTGTTCGTCCTATTAGCTCTTTTATTTGCACATAAATCTCTTCCTAAAGCAATTCTTTCTCCAAATTTTGAGTATCATATCCCTAATTATCTAACTTACGACTTAAATTAACACCTGCTTCATCAGCTTCAAACTTTGCCCTCCCATTTTTTAACCTCTCCGTCATCCAGAAAAGTATCACTGTTTTCCTTTATGACGACAGAATACTTCCATGACCCTCGCACTCTCCTACATAAAGCGTACAGTAATCAATGTACTCATTAAACAGCTATTGGGCGCACGAAAATTAATATAAGATTAAAGTTAAAATGATCTAAAGATATTATTATTCAAACATAAATGCATCTAACTCCCTCAGTCCCCTTCACGGGTAGAAATATTTAGATATTACCAACACTTCATAAAATCTATCTTCTTAGGTAGAAATTGCCAAGATACAAATAAGAGAAAATACTCATTGACATACTTAAGGCGGATGTGATACCTACCTGCGTGCGAAACCGGAGAGTCCAAAAAGTTGATTCATATGAACAATTTAAAGGCAGAATTTTTCATCTACGGATACAGCCATGCTAGGGGCTCCTTTATACATTTCAGGTTAAAATAATTTCCTTTCTCCGTCATGTCAATCTTAAGTGTCTCCACTTTATGGCCAAGCATTTATCCCTCAATTTACTCTTTAAGAATATGCTTCTGCCCAGATGTTCCTCCTCCAGCATTTTTAAGGGCACACTAAGATACTCACGGTATTTCCCATTTTCGAATAAATTCTCCATCACATTGCTTAATCCCACGAGCAGCTAAATACTGCCTGCTGCTCCCACACCCAGCATTATTTTTACTCTTATCTTAAATATAAAACCTCGCTACTTTCCATTTAGGCTTCTCAAAGAGCATTTTACAAAAAAAGACGAACTTCTCCAATTTTGATGTTCACTTTCATCAATAGCATAGCACGATAGAGTCTCGTTCAGAAGTTTCCCAATCTTAGCCGATGCATTTACTCCTAACTCAACACTCTCCGACAGGGCACATGAAAAAACACTGCCCTCTCACTATAATCAACCAACGCATAAACGTAACTCTTTCCTGCAGTTTACCAAAAAAGACCCCATTATGATAATTAGATGAAATCCACAGGATATCAAAAAAACAATTACCAAAATAAAATACGCATAAGTAAATAACCATTCCGCATTTCAATGTTTTACATTTGTAAAACATTAAAATGCGGAATGCTTATTTAAGTTTTAAGAGATCACTTCACTTAAACTCAATTATTCCTTGTGATAACCATAGCTTTCCATTTAGCCATAGCTCCGGTCAAAGAGCCAGGTTAAAATTTTGAGGTATTTATTTTCAATTAATAAGTGAAGAATAGCCAGCGAATAGGAAAGTAAATCGGAAAAAAACAAAACTATAAATATTTCGGATTATTGAAAAAAGACGCATCAATAACATCAGTGAAAACATAGATTCGGAGCCTAGCGTATAAGGAATCCCAAATTATCGTCTTTGAAGGTGGAAAATGAGCATTAAAGGGAGATTTTACAAATGTAGGTTATAAGAGTATATAAATAAGGCCATGATGAAGGGAGGGCAATCGAATAACGGCTGGGATGAGAAAAGAAAACGTTGAGTGATTCTAGAACAGTTCAGAGATAAGGACAGGTAAATGATGATAGGCACTAAGATTCACATGACTATGATGGATGAGAGTCTATAGAGTGAGCAAGAAAGATGATAAAATATGTATTTAATTTTCCGCATTAATGGCAAGAGGAATTGAGGCATACCTAAAGAGGAAGGTATTTCGGCTCAACCGGAACAAATGAGAGGTAAAAAAATGTTGTGAAGTCTTCGACGATGAGAGGAATTTCGAATATGTCATACCAGAACTTACTCTTGATACATTGAAAGTGTATCAGTGACATAATCCTTCACTCAACAAAGTGTAGTCTCTATTTTATCTATCTGAAGCATTTTCCTGAAATTTCATTAAAATGTCAATTATTTTACTACCCCAAATCCAACCTAAAAGCGGATTCTAATTTAGGAAAAACTCAGTGGAAATCTGTAATGTTCACCATAATCTTCATAATGTTTTTCATTGTGGAAATCCTAATATCTTTTACTAAATAGTACCCTGATTCATTTGATAACTCTTCACTAAATTTAAAATGCTGCGATGTTGAAGAAACGAATAATCTACAAAATGTAAATCCTAACTATCATGTATTTGGCGTGGTGGTTCACGCTACACACCAATTTGGTGCCCAAACACACACAATACGATCAGTACGAATTAAAAGTGTAGTGATTAACCGTGTATTCTTAATTTAATATCCTGAGCGCTTAGGTTTTCCACCAATTAGTACCGGATTCTTTCCTTCAATTATCCTCTAATTTTTATACAATATTCTCATCCACTTCTTGAGCCTCTCTCAAAAGTACACAAAAATGCTATCTTCTCCTCTGACGCATTTTATTCAATATTTCTTGTTTTTATTCCAGACGCCTAAGCATATAGATATTCTCAATATTGCTGACACTTTTGTGGTAGAATAAATAAAGGAATAAGTGCGGCAGAAGAATGCCCATTGAGAAGCAGTTCCTTGAGAGAAATATTGATTTCTGACGAACAAGACTGCAAAAAAATGTTCCAAACCGGCAGGATTGACAAAATATATCAAATTAAGGTCTGGTTATCGACGCGGACATAGAAGGGAATGCCGCCGGCACCCCGCAGACGGGTTACAAGGGCGACCTCTCCGCTCCGCTGTCTCGGAACGGACTGGACGTCGATCTCCCGAAACCACCTCTCAACCCCCCTCCCACTCCATTCAGCTCTGCCACCTTCATCCCTTAGCAACTCCTCCCCTTCTCCACCCCCCACCGATCACTCCTCCCCGTCCCACCGCCTCTCGACCCCCTCTCCTCGCCCTGGCCAACTGATGTAGAGGTTTGCGCCGCCGCGCCGTGGAAAAGTAGTGTGGCGGCCCCCAGGCCTCGCCCTCCCTATCCCCTACAACCCCCCTCATAAACCACCCCTCCTATCCCTGATTCCGCCCCCCCCTTCCGCCTCCCGGCTCGGCGCGCGCTGCATGGATGGGGCCTGGACGACGAGGAGGGAACCCTGGCTCTCCGCGAGAGGGCGCGCACACCCCTCTCTATTTCTCCTCCTCCCCCACTTAAACACTCTCCCGCTCTCCCGGCTCTCTCTCTCTCTATCTGTCTGTTTGTGTGTGGGCTCGAGTTTTGCACCGACACAAACCGCTCTCCGCGCGCTGGTGTGCACAGAAGGGATATAGATAGCGAGCGCGCTCGGAGAAGAAGAGGAGGAGGAGCCGGGCTCCCATCTCGTCATCAGAAGCAGCGGCGCACGGGGCCGTCGAGGTGCGCGCTTTTACACTCGCATGCATTCGCATACTTCGAGCGAACACATAGGTGTGCACGGGCGAGGGGAGGCAGCATGGGGGGCGAGTCTTTCGACCACAGCTGAGCCCGGTGGTCGTCGGGGGAGCGTCCGGAGGGATTGACACACGGGGAGATGCTCTCGGAACGAGGGGTGGAGGACGGTGTCCGTGGACCGGGAAAGGCTTTCCATCGCTCATCTCCACGAATGAATACCTGTAGTTGAATTTATTCTTCACGAGCACATTCTCGCGGGTTTGATTCTTCAGAGTCGAGGATTTTTTCCTCCCGCGTCGGAAGGATATTCAAAGTAACTCGGCGCCAGCTCGCGAGTTTTCCCACAACAGGTTCCTGCGAAAACACGGAGCGCGGTCACCAAACCGCCCACGCACCTGAAGCTTCGCTCGAGGATTCAATCTTCCACCGACGCTCCATCTCCGACGCTCCGAGTGCGTACGGCGTTTTACCTAACCCGCTTATGTAGTCACCTATACTCGGGCCGGCTTTTCGAGTGTGATAAGAAGAGACAGGAGCGGGAGGATAAATTAAAGATCTTGCCAAAGCACCTGATGGAAGCGGGATAGAAAAAGCCACCGCCAGCCTAGATTAGAAGGATTTTTGTTTCCACAACTAGGAATACGAAGGTGTGAAATCTGATAACTTGAGGAGAGAAAATATAGTGGGAAGGCGTGCTGTCGAGTGTACCTCTTTGGATGTGTCTATGTGATAGCGTGTGTTCACTCGGGAGGTGCAGGGATCGCCCTCCCAAAAATTAGGCGCCGACCGCTCGTGGGATTTACCCTAGTACACGCATCCCGCCCTAATAGGCGGGTTGCTTAATTCTGTGGACCGTCGTGCACCCTCCACATCGAGCAGGGGCGGTTGAGGTGGCGGCTGCGAATCCCTTTGCGGCTGCACACAACGGTTTCTCCTTCGCGGACAAGCAAGAGGAGCAGTGTGAAGCGGGGAGAGAGTGAGGCCAATTCTCCCTAAGCCACCTGCGGCCGTCCCCAGTGTGTCGGAAACAAAGGGAGACGGGAAGGAGCGGCGGAGGAGGAGAGGGTTCGAGGAGCGGGGAAGGAGGAGGCAAAGAAGGCAGAAAGGGCCCCGGGGCCGGCCCTGATGCATCATCGCCGTAAGGGCCGGCGAAGAGAGAGCGGAGCGGCGGCATGAGGCGCGTCGTCGGGTTGGACGTCTTCGGCCTACAGGTCAGTCTCCCGGCGGAGTCGCCTTCCCATTTCCCTCGAATGGACTCTCTTGAACATGGAAAATCAAGAGATGAACGGGATAAGATGAGCTAAGGTGATGAGGTGGCTGTTAGCGAAAGGTCAGGAAATGTTGAAGGTCAACAAAAACGTGAGGACATGTAAACTTGGACGAGGGCGGGAAATATTGCCACTATTACAACCTGGAGCATTCCCCTTCGGTATCCTCATTTCACTCCCGATCCATGGACTGAATGATGAGTTCTGACGAATGATCATTCTCCCTACTGTTATATCCTTTTTCTTTTTTCCCTCTCTACTCTCCCCGTCCCGCTTCATCTTTGTTTTGGTAAAATAGGTATATAATTTTTTTATAGAAAATGTCCATCACGCGTCGAAACCTTGGTAATTGCTTAAATTGTAAAACGGTAAGGATAGGCGCAAATCCAAGGAGAAGGAAAAGATCAGACATATTCGAAGGAATAAAAAGTGATGAGGAGTGTATTGGGGTTAAAAGAGTGATGGGTTTCCATTCCGGAGGCTCGGGTTCAAATTCTAGCTGTGGAACTAAATCCGTGGAATCCCGATTCCTAATTGCGTGTCATAAGGGTGGCTCTTCAAGTTCTGTTCTCTGTCCGTCGGATGGGATGTAAATCAATGGACCCTTCGACGCCTTCAGCTAAAAGCTGGGTATCACTTCACTTTTCTTCCCAATTAATTCCAAAATAATGCTTCTCTTCACGTTCGCACCACCTTTCCTATATAGCGAAGATGATCTCAGCTACAGTGACCTTTAAAAATAATGATAGCCACTAGGAGGGGATCTAGAAGGATATGCCAAGTTGAAGAATGAAAGAGCAACTTTACAAGGTAATGTGAACTCATGGGTTATATTGTACGTTGAAAATTATTTCGGGATCAATCGAGACCAACTTTCGATAGGTTTACTATGCACTGTGGAAATATCAGAACGACTATCATAATCACATTCGACATTGTAAATATGATCATTTGACATGAATTATTACCAGACTGTTAGTAGAAGAAGCTCACCGCATAATTCTCCATGGAGATCCTCAGTTAATGTTAAGTTACGTATCTTTCAGGGAGAGCAGATGTAGCACGTCAAATGATTTTAGTATTTGAATTAATGACAGAGTATTACAAAATATAAGAAGAATAATGTAAGGCCTTTACTTTTCATGTCCAAATACTACCCTTTTATTCACGGTTAATAAATCACAGATAACCTTTTTACGGGTACGCAGCATAATGTTCCGCTATAAATGCAAATCATTATTAATGACCACGGGAAAATTTGGCCACCCCTTCCTGATCCAGACCATATTCTTCCCTGGTAAAAACAGAAATGACGTTCCTGCTACTTTCACGTACACCACACCCGACCAAAAGGAGGACTGTTGACCAGCTTGGAGGTTAAAAGCTTCCAACATCTACCCACAGCTTCTTGTAATGAATATTGAATTGAACCCTTGCACTGAACCCGTTAAAAAAGCACTCACTCGGGCACAAATGAGGCTTTGGTCTAACATCACCGCAATTATCAAACGAAAGCTATGAGGTGATTGCTTAGTAAGTGGTGAAAGAAAATTAAGAGCAAGAAATAGTCGGCGGAAAAAAGTGGTTAGGTATAGCTCATATTAGAAACACGTTCTCTCACTGAAAATCCGGTCACCTTTAACCCTATTCATCAATGTCGGAGTGGATTTTCATATAGCCACCAAAGAGACTCGTGTAATAGCCGCGAACATTGCGTAAAGAGCTGGCAGGGGAAGTCGGACTTAGGCCCGAGGGAACACGTAACCACTTGATTAACGAAGCGATTTGCAATCAGAAATGACTGAAGTTATAGCTATACCGTGAAAGATGAGCCAAAAACAAATTTTCTCGCAAAAAAATTAATTTTTCCTGATATACGTTCATTTTTGGTTCTCTTAATTTTTCAAGCTTGACTTGGAGGAACCACATTAAAAAGTTAAAGAAATCGACTCAGTAAATTTCCACACAAGTTTTAATGCACCATTTTTTGCTTTTATTACTTTAAGTTTTGAATCTGCAAAACATTTGATGCGCCGAAATAGGTTTCGACTCATTAAATTATTCTCTAAATTTCGAGTGGTTAATTTTCAAGAATTGGTTATATCATTAATGGACATAATTGAACATTAATGGACATAATCCCAAACAACCAATGGAGACGCGACCAAACAATAACTCCAGCGTTAGTGGGTCAGTAAAAATGTGCAGATACTTTGTCACATTTCATGAAAGTCTGGTGCTAGAAGAGACTAATACGACTGCCTTTTCTAAATAGAGAGGTATTTTCGTTGGTTATACAGAACTGGAAAACCTCCGGGCGATGCTTGCAAAATTCCGGAATGTATTTAAGCTAGTCAATTGAGTTGGCGAAGGTGAAGGTATATTCAGGTGATAGGTCCGATGCGGCAAAAAAAATGTGCATGGCCAACAGGAGGTCTGAGTTGTTTGCGTTCAAAACGATTAAAAATATAGAAATTTCCGGTACTAGGTTAGCACTACTTTACACATAGTGCCCTACGTGACTTCTTGGTTAGCAAAAAGAAATAATTTCGGTTGATTGAAAACACTTTTTACAATTGAGCATAAATAAACCTAGCCAAAAATGCTTTCTCCTCAGAGAATCTCACCGTAAATATTTTTCAAAAGTACACCTGCGCGTGACTCTGAGCACAAAGCTTCAGCAGCGTTTTCCGGAGAGTTGGTGTCGTCCCTCGTCCGTTCATCAAAAACGGTCGCGATCGCCGTCCTCATTGCTCATTCCCTTTCAAGTGCGACGCAAGGGAGACGGGGAGATGGATTTCTGTGCCGCACCGATCCCCACTGGAGTTCCGTGCGGATAGAAGTCATTAAGAATTCATCAAGCCGTCCGTAATATTGGACGTGGAAATGTGTGATCCCTAGCTGTCTTTGTTCGTCGAAGGACGGTTGCGTGGGAGTGCTTCGTCACGTCACGAAGCAGAGATTCTTTGTGCCTCGTTACTTCCCTTTCCTCAAATCTGCCAGCTAAGCCCCAATTGCGTGGTTTTAATTTTACAGCGACCAATACGCCTCGTGGTTTGCACAGCGCACCACCAAGGCTACAACCACTAGAATCCTGCGATCAAAATCCGCTCAAATATACCTCCTCTCCAAAGGATGATAATTCTCTAACCCCTTCAGACCTGAATTATTTGTGGAGGGAAAAAAAACTTCCTCCCCATATTTTTGAGACATAAGGTCTCTCTGAAACATTTACAGAATGTTTGGTACATTTTAAATCATAAATAACCAAGTTAGAAGGTGTACAGTATACTGCACATGCGGAATCAGGCGTTGGTTTTTTGAATACCTGAGGTTGGAAACAATATATATCAAAATAAAAATAACCATGCACAATATTATAGAATTTCTGTTTATTGAAAAATTTTGTTTATCTACATAATTTCATATTTGCTTTATAATTCCAGGGGAAATTTTTATGAATTATTGGAGATCACTCTGGTAATACATATAGCTTGCTGTACCTGAACAATTGTATGTTGTTTCAGAGCTCGGAAACGACCAAGTATTGTAAACAAAACACTAGAGATGTTGTTTAAAACCTCAAAGATTATACTAACAGTATTTATACGCATAAATTGAGCAGCATATATAATGCACAGTATACTTTACACCAGGAATGAAAGGGTTAAATAGTCAGGCGAGCCTATACTTTCCCCACACTCTTTACCGTTTTTATGAAAAATGAACCTTCTCCGTCATACTTTGGCATATTTTCTCCAGCATTGCCATGTAATAACTCGTATGCCTTTCCGGAATTTTAAGAGCGCTATTTAATATATAATTCTATCCTTTCTTCTTATCACTTATAGCCTAAATGTATGAGATATTATCTGGGTTATCTCGGTTATTACGGACATTTTTTCTAGAGCATCGTCATATTTAAATGCCTACTCATTTTACAGCTGAGATAAAGCGTTTTGCGTTGAATTTCTTTCCCTTCTTTCAGAAACCGTAGAGCCCCTTTCGATTTTTTCCGTAAAGGTACATTTTAAAATTTTCTTCTCACATTGAATTCTATTCAAGATACCAAAAAATCCATTCGTCTTACAACATGGTTAAAAATACGCTCCTTTGCTTTACTATCTTCATAAAATTTTTCAACTTGCCTCTTCGAACCTCCTTCAACACTTAAATAGCAGTATTCATCAACATCCAGTATGCCCAATTCAATCTCCCCCATATCTGCTATTTATTACTTCTACCTTGGGCCATCTTATTTTCTTATTGCCAAATGATCTAATTCACAGATTCATGATCCAAGCCTAGGTACTCATATTAATTTTATTTTTAAGTTTTTATCATAGTAGCCTTTCCTATAGTCCTTCAAATCCATATTCATCTACTCCTTTCATATGCTTCGAGGGACGAACACTCTTACACTCTGTCATGAATATTTGGGTAAGGAATATAACTACCTCACCCCAGTCCGTCATATTTTCTAAGGTTGCATTGTGGCGCAAGTGAAAAGGGTGACAATCAGCGACAGAGTCATCATTCCTAACTTATCACGCCTACCTCGTAAATTGTTAATTCCAACCGTAAAACCTCCTTCAAACTTCCACCAAGCTTTCTTAGCTGATTACCTACCATCCTCAACGGTCAGCTCTTTCTAGCATATTTATTGAGTTCTATTATTTTCGTGACAGCGAGGCCGGCATTTAATATCATGGGTAGAAAACTTCATTTATACGTGCTATCGTTTTAGAGAGGATTTTTTATATTCATATGTGCCAAATGGCGTGTCGCTAAAATTGCAGAAATATGAAATTTAAGTGCTTTAATCTATTATAATTTTTTAAATTATTTTTTTAAGACAATAGTGTGCGTAAGGCACGCAAGGGCATTCAGGAGGTGCATTCCCAGGTTTAGTTTTGCTTCCTAAATTAGAAGGACAAAATATTCAATGACTATTAAGTAACACCAGAAAAATAGATACATTATCCGTTCTATATACTAAAATGTATTTTGCTTATTGTGTTACGGATAAAATCCGACGGTTTGGTTGTGAATTCAAGCAAGGGCACTTTCCTCGCCCAAAAGGCCTTAAAATTGCCATCGCTTCCTTGTTTGCGAGCGCCGTTTCCTTGAGCAGGGAGGAGCTGCCGCTTCAACTTAAGCGTTCAATCATCTTTGTCATTAAATAAAAAAATGCTGCCCTCATCAATCAACCGGAAGGCTGGCTTAAAGCGAATGACGTGCGGAGGGGAAAGAGCAGGGAGGGGGCGGGGCGGGATATGCGTCGACTGCTAGTGAGGCACGCTCGGTGATAAATAAATCCACAGGCCTCCACTCTCGCGCTACCCGTGCGACACTCGCGGGGGTCTTAAAGAGAAAAAGAGAGGTGAGAAGAACACTCCCCATGCCATACTCCACCCTTGCAATCCTAAAAACCCTTAAAAAAACACGAATCTCGAATCTTCCGTAGAAGGTTAGCCTGCCACGGGGATTTATCATTAATCCTAAGTTCGACTGCGCAAACTTCAAATATGAAGGAAAAAATTCACGCGTGAGAAATTTCCAGTCGCTAAAAACTATACGTCTTGTTTTCCCACAACGGCTTAGATTAAGTTGGCGCCAGACATTATTTTTCTTTTCGATGGATTTTAAAAGATTCTGTCAAAATATTTTCCCTGACGACCCGTAGGTAAAGAGTATGAGAGAAGATTGAGCAATTTTTCGCACTATCGTGACATTTTGTACTGTCGTGGACTATGTTGGACGTGAAGTCTTTATTATTTTACATTAAATTGAAGTTTTCGCGTGGACCCAAGTGAAAGTTTGCATATACGAAGGCTTTTCTTCGTAGGTAAAAATATTTTAGGAAATGTAGGCAGTTTTGCTGACCAGCAAAGAGCTCAAATAATTCTAAATGCAGCGTGAGAGTTTATATGCGGTAAAAGGCAGAAATTCCTATTCAAAGGAGGAAGAGCAACGAGAAAACGGATAAGAAAAAACATTGGGTTGAATAAGGTGACATTATACCGATTGATCAGCATACGTACCCTCGAAGATAAAAATAATTCTGAAGCCTTTATACATCCTGATGACGATAGTAGATTCAATAGGGAATCATTGGCATCTTATAATATGCAAATAAGCCATATAAGAAATGAAAATGGATCTTGCGGTATGCCCCGAGTGAATACATGATTGGACGACTTTATCTAACAATCTCATCAAAACTGAGTCATTTACTTGGATTCCTGGCAGTAAGATATTAAAAATTACAGAAAAATGCATCGCATTTTAAGATCCATTTTCTTTTCAAAATGCCTTGAAACATTACCTTCGAAACGCTCCAGGGCTGCTTTGATATTAATGCGTGGATTGTTTGTTGAGGGAGGAGAACGGCTACCTCCATTAAACCGGTTACATATTACTATAGAATGAATGAACGAAAGGCAAAGTTTAAAGTACTTGTACTAGTTTCTATAATAGGCAATCGAATTTCCAAGAAACAACAACTATTGTCACCACTAGTTCCAAGAACAGAAAAATGAAATGCAGGCCAAATATCTGGGAGCGATTAAAGAGTGCACCTGAGGAGAGAAAGGATTGGAGGTTTGATCAGAAAATGACTCAGGACTTGAAACTGAGGATATGAAAATGTGAATTTACCAATTTTCAGGAGTATAAATCCCATAGCATGGATTCTGTAAAAAATTACTTCCTTAGCGATGGTAAAAACACAAGTGTTCGGCTATGGTTAAATAATTATATGCAATAAAAAATGGAGGGTAAAAAACATGGAATACAGAGATAAAAAGTGAAAAATGGGAATTTGTTTTTGTACACTCAAGTTTAGATCTGCTTGTGAAACTGCCATGGGGAGAAAAAGAATCGTGGACTTATTTTGTCGAGAACTTCCATTGCTTGGTCTCACTATTTATTGGACGTCTTTTCTTGTTCACCCAAGAAATGGCGAGATGAATCAGAATCATACGCATTACATAGATAATAGAAACAAGAAATTGTCTCAAATATAAGTTTTATCTCAACAAAAAGCCATGTTTGACCCTCCACGAAGCGTGAGAGTTCTCCAGAAGCAAAATCAATTTAACAGTTACATTTGTTCATCATCGTTAGGTATTCAAGTGGTCGGTACATGCATTCATTATATGAATAGTATCAGTGCCAAACATCACATTAAGGACTCGTGTATCCCATTTCATGACTATCTATTTAACCGTCATTAAGATCTTCATGATTAATTTCTGCCTTCCCTAAGGTCATTCTGAAGTTTTATCCCCTTCCTTCTACTCCCGCGCCGACCCAATACTCGCTCGTCTTATGACCCCTTTCGACATTCCTTTCCATCTCGAAAAATCTTCCGCGCAATTTTGTTACCCTCTCCGTATCTCCACCACCGATTTACTTTCCTCCTCTACCAAAATTTAACACTTCCTCATTTGTCTCAAACCCTATTCAGATCGCCCTCTCTTTTATCCTCCTCACCTACATCTCAAATGCCTATTCCCGACGCAAAACCCTCTTCTCGCAATGGCCAAGACTACGAGGCGAACAACGCCACGCTTCATATTAATGATTTAACTAATCTTTCTTAATGCCCACGCCTAGGGTCGGCCTCATCAATTCCCTTCTCCTCGTAAATGCTCCCTTGGCCAATGCAATTCCAGGCCTTATGCCCTTCCGACAAAACCCATTCTCCTCTAATTTACTCCCTGGATACGTATACTGTTCCAGCTGCTCTATTTTATGCCATCCCAACGAACATTTTGACCCACCCTCCTACTTCTTGAAGACTTGAGCAACATTTTCTGCTTTGGATAATGTATCATTTAGCCAATGAAGTCCCGGAAAAATGCTGAACTTTGCCATCAATTTTTCACTGGCGTAAAAAAACTGTATGAATTTGAATGATATTTCCTGGTACATAGGAGTGTTACGGGTGCTATAGTATTTCATTCGGGTAATATCTTGTTTTGAGTGTCTTAAATAACAAATTGAGACTTATGTGAAAACTTTATTTGACGAACGCCGGGTTAAATATTTGACCAATCTTTGTATGTCTTTGCCTTAAGTGCCGCTAAACTGTTAAACTGATTGGCATAAATGGAAAACATGATTTTACTCACAAGATAAGTATCTTGCATCGTAATCGGATCAATTTTACCAGAATCCGTGAGTCTCTGTCTCCAGCGACTCAGCCTCTCCCACTCCGGAGGGTGTAGGGGGGGCTACCGCCCCATTAACCTCGGGATAATCGAGTTTGAGGAAGCTGAGAGTTTCCCCGGGAGGCGTGGCCTTGTCGTTTTACGCCTTTTCGGAAGCGGATTAGGAACCAACCATTTAAGGGGTGCCAGCGAGGAAAAGAGGGGGAAATATAATACGGGACCAGATAGCTTGACTTTAATCGTCAGTTAAGTGGAACGAGAGGATCAGGTGTCAACCTCCAAAAGGTTTCGTCTGGCAAACTGACACTTTGAGCTCGGATGAAAATGTCCAAACGTTAGATGGGGAATCCATCCGCGGAAGCTGAAACTTTGTTTTGCAGGTAACGAGTATTCATGCATTGCAGCTCCCCTTCACCGATCTGGCGTATACATTTATCGCTCTATATGTAGGTTTCCTGATACGACTACAGAGGAACGAAGGTGAAATGTCTCTTCAAGGATCAGCATCATTCGCATCTTTGAAATAGAAGAAGGTGGAGGGATGACAGAGAAAGATCAAGGCCAGCGTAAGTGTCATGAACGCGTCAAATTTAACCCTTTAACCATGCTTTAACTAAAGAGGAGACGGTAACCTTATTTTACGCATATCAGACGCTAAAATGATTGCGTGTACCACATTATCTGAAAAAAACGATGCCTACTACACTATCTCATCGTAACGACAATGGTTCATTGAAATCCACGAATTAGTAGTACAACCACAAAATCTCTTTCTGCTAGTTTTTGGTCCTTCGTACTCTGTATTTTATTTTGAACGTTGAATAAATTGCAACAGTGACCCTATTCACGAGTTATAGACGCTTAAATAGGTGTGAGCGCCAATCAATCTGAAGGCCAGATAGGGTTTAAGAGAAAACGTTTGGTTTTCTAAAAATAACAGAAGTGGATAATTTTGTATGGATGAGGGTATTCGGGGTCCAACGGAAAAATGATAAATAATGGATGAACAACGAGTATTTGCTTCCTCTCCAAGTTTATAAACTTCAGTGCGACAATAACGCATGCCGTAGAGAGCCAAAAATAAGCAAGAGTCGGAATAATAACAAAAGCATTTAACCAACTCACCATCATTGGTCGTTTAATCCTAAGATTAGTTGACTGCAGCTTTCCACTCTTTCCTATCTAACGCTAAGTCTTTTACTTCTTGGCTACTCTTTCTATGTTTCCTCCTCTTTTTTTGGTCATGAATTTTGGCATTCCTCTGGGGACTTTTCCCTCTATTTACCTTCAATTATCTTCTCCAATTTACCTCCTTATCTTCAGCATCCTCCTCCAAGACCAGGTTTCGAAGTCTTAAGTCTGTTCTGGAAATATTAATTAAAATATGATAATACCATTTTCTATGGTGCGCGTTTGCTTGTTATCTTAAACTCAGAAATAGATAAATTGTCAATCATAGTAAATGAGAAAATAATGTGTCAATCCTAGTACATGAGAAAAAATTATACGATGATATTGCATGGCTAGCCTACCACTCTTTTCCGAAAGCAAAGTCACATTAAGCAATATCACACCTTCACTTCATGAGTAATGAAGTGGCAAATCAAATACATAATTAGTTTTACCAAAAAATACTCACAGAAGTACAAAAGCTTAAATTAAATTACGGTGCATTAAATCGGTGAAATTAAAATTAAATAAAGTTGTTAGTATATGTAGTAAAGTTTCCGGTGGAAGCCTCTGTATGTATTATAACTTAGAGCATAAATATGGAGCAAGAACATTCCAGTGAATAATGAGACACACCATTCTTACGCATTTTCCGAACTATTGAAAATAACACCAGAAGTAATTCATGACGACCGTGGTTAAAAAATGGTAGTTTTGCAGCAAACGAATAAGTACATCGAGGGGAAATGTGAAAAAACCTCAGAAAAGCTCAAATAAAATAGAAAAAAAACAATCGACCATTCTTTCGCAACTTCAATTGGTTAATGCAGTGCGAAAACCGCGATGATACTCCTTAGGGGCTTGGGTTCTATGCTAGGGAGTTGTAGGGTAAATGACAAAACTTCGAATCTCTAGTGGCCCGTAACGGCGAGATAGTCGCAGACAGCATGCACAAGGCGAACTTTAGAGAACAGTTCCATTTGTAGCACCTCTACGGACGACCGAGGAAAGTTGAGGGCCCCTCGTACCCATCACAAAAATGATGAATAGCTTACTATCAAGTAGAGGCATGCTTCCGCTATTACTACTACCTCTACCGGCTACTGCGATCAAGTCCTGAGGGTCAGAAGTTCAGACTCAGAACTAGAAGAGAATGCGTGAGCGTCTCACGCTTTGAAATTTTGCAGGGGCAAAATTAGCTAGGCTATTTCAGGCAACAATCTCCCCAAATACGGAAATATAGCTAACTTCACCCTTGTATATGAGTAATTAGTTGTTTCACTAATGCTCATCTACCCGTTATACGCGAGAAAATATCATTTTTTCAGAGTTGAAGATGCCGACATTGTTAGGATAAATAAGAATAACAATGAAATAGACAAAAATATTGAAAAATAGACAAGGAGTTATTGAAATATTGAAATAAAATTGAACTACTAAGAGAAACTGGAACCTAAAATCGGGGTACAGCCTCTTACGACCCGGAAATATAGTGCCTCAGCAACAGAAAATATATCAATAGCGCATATCATCCTTGGAATGGTGGAATATCATAAAACTCCATCGCCAAGTCATGAATGAACGAAATGTACATAAATGGAACCCGCTAAATAACTAAAGAAATTGTATTTGCTCGCATAACTTTGGCAGTAAAATATACGTTGCTAAATTGTTGAGTTTGAAATAATATGATAATCCCCATCAAGAGAATTATTTTTTCCCTCATCCTTTCAACCACGCACAGGCCAAATTATGTACTGAATGATGGCATAAACGTGGCGGATAGGAGGACTTCTAATGTGTTTTTTCAACATTTTCTCATCGAAAAATCTAGATAAGTAACATCAAATGCAGCCTTAAAGAATTTATGTTAATAATCAAGGTATTACCAAGAATTCTTTAAAAAATGCAGCGAGTACGTCTCTACATACTGACTACACGACATTATTATCCGTTCCCTACGGATGACTCTGAAGGAATTCATTAAAATAGGCATGGCTTACATGCAAGGGTGATAACAGGAATCGATATCACATCAAAAGCATTGCTGGGCCCAAAATTACACCTGCTCGGGACAGAAGGGAAATTCTTGTGGCGTCCCGTACTTTGGCTGCCCCACCTTGCCTCCCACATGATCAAAGCAACCAACGAGACCAGTAAGCGTTCCAAGCCGGAAAGCCCGAAGAATGGAGTCGGTACAATATTAGAACCGCAGTAAACTCTTTACGAATGAGTTATTGTTTCACTCAGCACCTGGTGCTTCTGTTAGAGGCTCTATACGCACAGGCTTAACATCATAACACCCAACAGCAACAGCTGACGTCAGATTATAAATCGGAAAACCTATTGTTACCCGCTTTATATTCCGACGCCTACATACATAGCAGAGACGTAGCCATAATTTCGATTCTACGAGGCATGAGGGGTCAATATTTGTATAGGCTACTTGATGAAGAATATATTTTTAAAATATGGAGCAGATTTGTGTACGTATTTAGGCAATTATGCGTGCAACTGTGATAGAAGCGTAACAGCTGATTTTCAAGCTGTAGAAACGTCTAATAGATTTCAAAGCACATAGCTTATTTTAAGTGTTTCAAAAAAGTACAAACATTTATTTAAATAGCTTTTAAAACTGAAGAATAATTAAAATCCTGCTCAAACAAAAACAAACGCTCTTCTCTTTCACGGCCTTTTTTATCAGTATAAATTCAAAATTTATGGGAGAGGGGAGTTCTAGGCACCATGGAATCCCCTTTGGCTGCGACAATTTATTTTGGTCACAATGAATGCACTACCAATTTCATACATAACAATAAGAGCTTATGAGTTAGAAAAAGAAATACTGGCCCCTCAGACATCTAAACGATGCCACCAAAAAAAAACAAAAATTTATAAAACCAAGTATTTCCAATTTAATTACACCACCTTCAGTAAAAACGAGTTAGGATTAGAAAGAAACGCAATTTGTGTTATATATATATAGCCCTATCCTTTGCTCTGACGGTTTAATTCCACAGTTTCTGCCTAGAAAAGAAATGGCAATCAACCGTCGACCAAATACATCAACAAGTTTCCCAAGTTCTATGACTCCACTTGGCTTGGCTTGGCTTTATTTCATTATCTTACTTATATTATGTTACTTGTCCTTCCTGACTGATGTACCCCTCCCAGAAATCCCCACCCGGAGATCCGAATGGGCGACTATTTTACCTCCGGAATGTTTTACTGGCAGTACTCAAGCCGATTCCGTGAACTTTACTATCGCCCAAAGCTGTGGCAGTTGATGCCGGTCCGATCTCCTTGAGCCATCAGTGATATCTGCTGAGACTGCTGCATCTCACAGATGAGGTTAAAGTCGGGTAGCGTGCAAAAGTTGGTATGTTGGCCAGGAAATTTTTTTCCGTAGCTTGTCCACTTGACCACTGGTCCAAGCCGGACCACATATTATGTTATAACAACGATAATTATATCACGAGAAGGCAATCTGCCAGGAGTTCACATTATGAATTCCTGGCAGAATAAATTTCGGTCTATCTCCGTACACATGTAAAGGGTTAGATATGGAGTGAAGCATTGTGCGGGACAGAAACGTGGACTCTGAGAAAGGAGGGCGAAAATAGACTGCAAGCTGTCGAGAAGTGGGTGTGAAGGATAATGGAAAGGCTGTGGTGGACGGAAAGGAATACCGAACAAGGATGTGCTTGGTATGATGAGTAAGGAAAGGAAGCTCTTGAATCAGATCAAGAGGAGGCGGGGTAGGTGGCTGGAAGGAGGGATGAGGGACGATTGACGGCTCAAAGCTGTGGTACGAGGAAGGATGTTGGGCCTGCGGGGATGGGAAAGAAGGAATGGGTTTTATGGAAGAGTCGAAGAAGGGTAGGACGAACGCGGAGATGAAGAAAGAAAAGATAGAGGGAGATAAGACTCTTCACGTGAAAAATCTGGACGATTTTCTCCAAATTTCAATAAAACTACCATTAAGCGGTTGATTACTTTAATGATGATAAATCGACATGCACGCCTCTCCAGATGAAATTAGAATAGAATAGGATAAATTTTTATTATACTCTGAGACAGGTCGCTTAGAGCAACAATACGATACAATAAAATAGCAGTGAGGTAATTTACAAATGATTTAGTTCGAATCAGAAAATAAATGGAGCTTGATATCAGAGAAAAAGAAAGAAAGAAACAACTACTGTCAGTGAAAAACAATAACTGTACATGTGATACAATTGAATTCAAAGATAGGTATAGATATAATACAAGATAATAAAAAAATGAATAGACCATGAAAGAAAAGCAATTTTTGTCAAGAAAAAGAAAAAAATGGCAATGAGTGTTTACTACTGAACAGGCTAAACTATTCAGGAAAACATATCTGTAAAGTAGTCGCAAAATTATCATTTAAATATGAGATCAATCAATTTACTCGCTTATGCCACATGCAGGGACCGAGTCAAACACTGCTATAGGGCTGCTGGACCAGGCGAATAAAGAGAACGACCCTTATTAAACAGACTTTACTCACTTTCCTCTGCTTCGGTTCCTAATTTTGCGCTTAAATCTCTCGCTCTTTACCCCCTCCCTTGCAATCCCCTGGCAAGATGGTACGGCGACGTCTCCGAAGAACGCCCGTGTTTCTTTTTTTCCTCCTTTTCGGTTTTCCAACTAGCTCTCGCTGCTCCGCTGGCATCATTCTCATGCCGAAGACCCAAGTCCTCTCAGAACTTGACCTGATTACTTATACATCGAGCAGTGACAACGGAAGCCCAAGTCACGGAGCACTAATCTCTCACGAGTTCGAGTGTGCAAGCTAACATGAGGGCTCAGCAGTGATCGGTGGCGTAGAACCAACACGCTTGACATTTTCCGCGACGGCAATTTATTGAGAGCTTTGATTCCACTTGTGCAAGATATCTAGGTTGTTATTTGTATCTAGAACAAGATAGTATCGTGTAAAATGGGAATGATTTGTAATCCCTGTTCGCATCAATTTCATTTTATTTCTTTGCATCGTTGAGTTTGGCAAAGTGAGCTCTTCCATTAGCTAATGCATACTGCAAATTCTTTGACATCCTGAAATGTTGTCTTTCTTGCATCCCTTGGTCAATATCTAGGAATCAATCTTCTCTCTTATTTTTCTTTCATGAACGTCAAAAATGTACTGTGTCTCGAGTTGTGACCAGCTTTCACGCATATATTGCTCCACGTAATTTTCTCTCATTTCCCTCTGTTTCCACCCACCCCGATTTTTTCTTCACCACCCCTCTCCAGCACAAAAATGTCATGGCACATCTATTTATCTAATCAGATTCTCCCATGACCGTAATTTTTTTTAAGAGAAACTACAAGTATTTTCTGTTCATGTTCCAGGTGGATCATAAGTTGAAACTAACCTACGACGAAAGGAATTAGCCTGATCCCAAGACTCTCAGTCATTCATTATAATTCAAAACCAGATTTTGAATTGAGCACAATGCTCTAGGAAAGGGCCATGATCCGTTTCGTAACTAAAGCCACAAATCCTTTACCTTTACCTTTAAGATAATGCTTTCTTGTCAATATGAGTTCAATATGAGGGTAAACACCTCAAAGACGGAACCTGCATCAAACTGAGACTCCCTCTCACGATTAGGTGAGATGTGCTAGCTAGAAAATTTCATTTCGCGCGCGATCAAGTATCTCGTGAAGAGGAAATAAGGCAGGAATACTCGAGACCTCAACAAGTTCAGAACTCTAATAATCAGACAATGCTATGATTGATGATATCCTACCACGTCAAACACAGCCGTCTAATCGAGAGATCTCTTCAGATTCAAGTGAGTTCGCCACTTTCGTGTCAGCAGCGTGACATCTTCAAGCAGTACTAGCGACCTCATTCCCGCTATGCATTACACCGCTACGCCGCGCCATAGTACTAATAACACGTCATACGGTTTCTCCCTATGAATATTAGGTAGAGCTTAAGGACGATAGCAGTTTTTATGCTTGGATACCAATCAATAGTATCTTGCGGGTTTTATCATGTGAAATAACTCCACAAATCAACAGGAGGAAAGAATTTAGAGTTCATTTTGCTGGTATCTTCAAGTTTATTTTCCAAAAATTCAAATATCTTAGATAATGCAGTTCAAAACAGGCCTATTCACGAAAGAGTAAAATATATAGGTGTAGGACGTAAAATTGAGCGATCATTATTTTTAACGATTTACGGGAGCGTCAAGCACTTCACTGAGCCCTTTAACAAGTCCATCAATTTTTCTGTACGCCACGGTTTCAGCCCCGACGGTGCATTCATTAAAAAAGTTACGCTTGATATCTAATGGTTTATTCTGATTTCCGTTTTTCGGAAAAGTCCACCGAAATCAGAATCACAAATATGACTATCACTTTGTACTTAGGATTCATCAATACGTTTAAAGCTGTCTATAATATCATTAACATAGGCGCTAGACGCACGAGTATAATCGCAGCATGTTATTGCATGAGCGTCGTGAGATTGTGTGAAGGCTAATTTCGCTGTGCGGAGAATAGCGGGATTGAGTCCTATTTGCATGAATAAAATCCAAGAATGGCTAGCCAAATCTCAGTCAGCTTACACCTCCTGGGTAGAACTCGGCATCGCTCGAATGCACTTGGGGCATAAAATATATATTGTGACGTAGTAAGACCTCTGTCAGTAAAATCCAACCACCTAATGTCTGTAAACTCCTCTGAGACTAGTACCGATAAGGTATGTGAACACATAAGAGAGTACAGTAAAGAGGAGGAAACAATTATGGCACAACTATGTCAATTTCCAAGACACATATATCATCCTTTAAACTCTTTACTCTCACACAGAGAGCAGGTCTGAAGTAAAAGTGAGTTACTACGTATTCATTTGAGAGCTTTAACCATAGGAGTGGTACTTATTGTGGGCATACATAGCTCCTATGTAAACTCAAATATCGTGACAGTGAAAGTCTGGGTAAGTTACCACGCATTTAAAATTTACCATGCTAAGATTCGATGCTTAAGACCAAGAGCCAAGATGGTATGATTGGAATGGAAGGTAGGATGCTAGGAGGTTTCCAGCTCCTGTATAAACTGCGCTTCAAGACTTACGGCAAGAGAAGCTCGGTTCAACGCCTCACATGCCAGACAGTGTAATGCATTTTCAGAGTACGACGGAAAATATTCTCCAGCTCAAAGATTCGGACCCCAGCCCTCCGCGTGGAAAGCATATTTTCGCGCCAATCCTAAGCACTAATGCCCAAGCCTGTGCATCTTAGTTAAGGTGGTTGGAATGTTAATTGCGAGGCACTGAGTGTACCTTTTGAAACTATTTAAGCAAGTCGAAAAAATAATTGATCCACACTTAACGCAGGTACAGCTATTTAAAAGTTGAAAATAACAATGCATGTCGCAATTTTAATGATGCAAGACTTATATTTGAAAATGTTTTTCCCATTTAAGGGAGTTTGAGCAAGATAGTTCCCTAGTCATAATAAAGAGACCATATACGAACTATACATTTTAATTTCACTACCAGTACGACACATCAATTAAATATAGAACTATTAATGGTGCAATAATATATTTTTAAATGCCAGAAATTGTTAGTAATCAAATGAATATATCGTAATAAGTCTTTAACTTGACTCATATTTTTCGCGCCGTACGTTTGAAACTCCTTCAAAACGGTTTTTTTGTGATCCCGAAGAATTTACTGCAGGTAAAATATGATTAGTTTTCAAAAATAGTTGAGAAAACGTACAAACTATGCACTGTTATTTTTTAACGAGATTTAAGAGTTATAAAATCCCTCATTTTTCAAATAGGCTCTCTCTGGAGTGCATACACGTATCATTTTCTACGTAAAAGGGCTGGCATTTTTGCAAATATCTCGGAAATTATTGAGGTATGGAGTTGAATTTTTATGCCACTGGAAGAATGAGATATTTTTATTTAAAACGAGACCAAATTCATTAATTTCCAGGTGAAATTGTATTATGCTCGAACTACCTTGAAGCGGCACTCCATTCAAAATTTCAGCAAAAACCACACTTTAATATGTGATTTTTTTATTCTGAATGTTGCCTTGATAATTATAAGAAGCCATTTTAATATTTTTGCGTTTATGAAAAATTCCGTACGCATAGAATCGAATAATTTCGAAATATACATTAGGTGCCATTAGACTAGGTGTTAAAATATCATTGAATTGCTAAAAAACCAAATTATTAACGGGCATTTATTTCGCATTTCTCTATGCATATTACTTATAAGTTCGAGTATGCGACGTTTCACGTTAATCTGTACATCGTTGAAATTTGCTTCAACCATCTCAAGCAAAGCACTCGTGGTTTCGAGGGATCCGCATTCCAATTTCAGTCTTCGACGATGATTTTTTTCGCGGCAAAGTTCGCATGCTTGACAACCGAGCGCATTCCAGAAAGGAAAACATCCGCGGCTGTGTACACATCCCAGTCACCAACGGTGCGTGGATGAGGAGCGATTCCTGTCGCGGAGCACACGACCCAGAGGAGGATGGATTCCCATTCAGGGGCCATTCGATGATCGACCTGCTCCTCGGCGTTATTTTCGACTCCCTCTGACGTCACGCCGCCTTTCGGATCTTCCCTCGGATCTCTAAGGTCAAAATAAAAAAGAAAACGAAAAAAACCTTTAGCCGAGGACCGCCTTTTTAAAAAATGCACGCGCGGATGTTTGCGTTCGAGTGCACCCTGAGAGACCTCTCAATTGACCATTTGCGATGGAAATGTACCTTTTTTTGGTCACTCCCTCCTTGCGAAAGTTCGATCTTTTCCTTTTAAAAAACAGGACAACGTCATTTTCAAAGAAAACTTTATGTTAATTTCTGACAAATGGAATGATTGCTCCTACTCCTGACACTGGAACTACCTAATAACTTATTCACAAATTATGGGAAAATACTTTTTGCAAATTTTTGCAGAAAATTTGCAAATAATTTGCAAATCAAAGAAGAAGTCAGCTTAAATTGCAACAGAACCAGATATAAACAATGCGATAAAACTATTTTCAGAGTGATTAAGCTCATTTAATTTCGCTCCTGATATCAAATGGCATTACTGCCACCTGTAAATTCAGCCACTGACAAATATGAAAACCAGGATTAGCAGCTTTGAATACTCGTTTCAGCCTTACCATACCATTATGGGCGACCATTGAGAAAATACATTTTGCCTACGGTGGGAATGACTCATATTCACCATTTCCTTCTCCTGGCCATCACACTAAAATTTAGCAGAACTGTCATTAATAAGATTTCCCTAAAAACCACGCGCATTATTTAGCCATAATATTTGAAAAAAAAACCTTTACAAAATACTGAATAAAGAATCATGCGTCAACCAAACAAAAGTGTCAAATTACCAATAGAATATGGTAAATTCTCTTCGAACACCATCACAACTAGGACTGACTAGAGCGGCACCTATTTTTATTGCAATTTTTTATACCTACCTAGTATAACGTAATAATTTCCTTCAGCAAAAATTTTCTCATATATATCACCACCCGTGATGTATCTAATATTAGTTTTCATTAATTTTTTTCTGTATATTCATCGGTTCCCAAGGAAATTGCAGGTATTTCATCTATTTGGAAGATCATCAATCTCCTGGAGGTTTACGACTCATATTTCTTTAACTTTTTTTCACTGTGCTGCAGCTGGAAATACGTCAAAACCCTTGAGAAATATACTCACTAAAATATTCTTTTACTGAGCTTTCTGTCTAATGTGTTTCTGTTTTGTGATGTGTGTGCGTTTTTCTGAAGTGAGAGCTACTTGCTTAGAGTTATGCAGCAAGCTGTTTTCCCCTACAAATTTCCATCTCGGATGATCAGATGCATACTTTTTCTAGCGCATCAACTTTTATTTGATGTGATATTTATTGTAATAAATACAATGAGCCTATGAAACCAATTATGATTACATATAGAAAAACCTATTTTGTAAACTCCTCGTATTTCACGCCAGTTGATGGAAAAATGCTCATTAAAATTCTTTAAGTTAATGATGACGATCGCACTTATCAGTTATGAAAGCTATTACATTAGTTTAAACTCTAAGAAAATAACTTGAATGTCATATTTATCAATGTACAAAATGAGCCGTTTTCTTCGGTTTGAAAGATTAGGATACTGGTAGATTATCGATAAACTAAAAAATCGATAACTTATGACTTGAAACTCATTTTACAGTACTTGATAAGCATGAATATTTTACGGCTACAAAGTAATGAAGTGGTATGAAAAACAGAGGATCTCCAAGTACATAAAAAATGCATTCCTTCATATTTATGAGGCTCAAGACGAAATCATTGCCACATGGCAGCGCACGCATCGAAGGTCAACCCATGCAAAGGAGGGAAAAAGTGAGAGAAAGCTGTAGCGTAAACTTTTGGGCTTGTACATACATGAAACCCATCTTTCGACTTGAGAGAGTCCACCATGGATCTCTACCTCTACTGGGAGGAGTGAGAAATAGAAAGTATCATGCTTTGGGATTTAGTTGCGACCATTCTCTGACAGCTATGATGGTTTTTCCGCTTCATTAAAAATCCTTTTACTTTTATTACTTACCAGTAAGTTAGTTAAATCCGTTCTCTTTACCGCTGGCTGATTCCTCCCCCAGAGGAATCCTCCTATCTGATCGTTGCAGCTATGCGCATTTACATGCAAGCACGAGCTGTGGATAGAGGGCTCAGTTTGGCTGTGTGCAGTCGTGTACCAAATGTGTGGCTAGCACCCGCCAGGAGCGCTGTCGCGGAAGCGGGTGGCGTGGCGATTTTCCCCCTAAGAATAGGATGATGTTGAAGTGAATATTCTCATCCACATATACAATTACAAAAATGTCGATAATGCACAGCAAAATAAAAGCACGTAAATAGAGAATGCAATAAACAGGAGGAATGCGAGAGACGCCACCCCGTCAATTTGGCCGGGGGCGCCTGTAAACCAAAGTACAAGCACCGAAACTGTACACTTGCTGTACAAATACCGACAAAATATGATGAACAAGGAGGCAGTCACAGGAGTAATACTATGAGAACGCCCTAGAAGCTAATCATGAGCTGCGGCACGCCTCTCAGAATGAAAGAATATGCATTGCATATTATATCAGTATTAAAATTTGCCGTAACAGTAAGGTTTGGTTTTTCATATTTTTAAATCAAGAACACCCGAGATATAAATTCTCGGGTGTTCTCCATTTTTTAATCAAACCTCACTGTTACGGCAAATTTTAATACTGACCTAATACGTTAGGCATATTCTTATATAAGCAAGACCAAATAAAATAATTCATGTATCACAAAGATCAAGCAGGGAAATACTTTTAACAACTTGCTGCGTAAGGTCATTCACAATAATAAAACAGATGCACAAAGTTAGGGCTACAAGAGACGATAAATAATAGCACCTTTCACGATAATCAACAGCTACTCGAAAAGTTGGAAAGGTAAGGTCAAACCCGCAGATGTTAGTGTCATGAAGATGTTTTCAAAGCAAAAGCCAATGAGATAACCTCCGCCGCACGTTGACTTACAGCCGCGCACACAGGTGCTGTGGGCAATCATATTCAAGAAGGACACAAAGGTTTGACCAATCCGGTTCGGTCTGAATCGGAGAGGCCAGTCATTTTTGTGACTTGAGGGTGCGTGCGCGAGACGTTAAGATTCAGGTGCCTCCGACTATTTGAGGTGGAGGGGCGAAGGGGATGTGGGGCGGCGGTAGCGGGCGATACAGTGACCAACCGGAGCGCCACCTTGCGAGAAAGGGGCCGTTAGGAGACACAAAGGGAGGCCAGAGCACAATTGGAGCCCCGGAGGCGGCGGCAGAAATGCCGTCCCTTCGTTCAGCAGAGGCGCGGTCGAGGTCTTTTTTTGAGAGATGTGCCCGGAAGGGCACACCGCGACACTGCCCCACCCCGAACCCTACGTCACTGTGTCAAGAGGGAACGATTGTGACCCTCGATTCCTCCACAAAAGGCTCTCGCCCATCGCTTTTCCATCAGCTTGCGGGGGTTAAATCCTGGAAAGAGTTTACGCCATGAAAATTAAAAAAAAAGTTTCCATTCAAATCGAACGCGGTAGTTAAATTCTACTCTCATCGCCACTCATGAACGGTTTTCATCGTCATGAGGTGACTCCTTTCAGCCTTTTTAAAAGATGCCCTAACAGAACTACGAACTTTTTATATTCCGATACAATCATTTCTAGGTCACAATTAAATGTCAAAAGTCGAACAAATAGTCCGATAGATGCAATTATACTAGTTTATAACAAATAAATTCGCTTTTTCCGCCATCAATTTCAATTCCTTTCCGTTAGTAACGCAGGCATTACTTCGCTTAGGAATCAATATTTTGCCGAGTATCCCCCTTAACACTTATGAACATATATCTATTAGGGCACTCATTGCACTCACGTAATGATATGACTAAAACTAGAACATTTGTGATTATTTACTGAAAGTAGATTTTGACTAAGATGCAGCTGGAAATACGTCAAAATCCCTGAGAGATATACTCACCATAAGATGCTTACACTGAGATTCCCGTCGAAGTTTGCGTTAGGTGACGAGTGTGCATTTTTATGTGGTGAGACCTACTTGGATAGAGTTATACAGCAAGCTCTTTTTTCAACAAATTTTCATCTTGGATGATCAGGGGCATAATTTTTCTAACTTATCAATTTTTATTTGATTTACTATTTGTTGCAATAAATCCAGAGGATTCAGGTATCTACTCCCGCAGGGTAACTACCTCCGGCTTGGCAGGAAGCTTTCGCTTATTTCCGAGCGTGGGTGGTAGTGGGAAAAAGGAAAGGGAAGGGAAAGTTAGCGAGCCACAAATCCTTCGAGGCCGACACCATTGAGGCGAATTGAGGTCGAAAGGACCTCAATTGGGCCTCCGCCTCCCCGAAGTACTCGTATTAGTTAGGTTAACCCAACAACGTAAGACGAGTTACCGTCAGTCTCGCTTTCGCGAAAACTTTCCGCACATCTTTGAGAACCGGAAGAGCCCGTTGCCCAAGGAATTGGGATTAGGTGTCCTCCTGGCTCCCTTTCCGGGTAGACGCCGTGCGGTCTGCCGGAGTACGTCCTCGAATCAGGCGCCACCGGACCCATGGAGGGTCAATTTGGACCAATTCTAGTCACATCCTTCAACTCAATACTCCTCGTCTACCCATTGCAATAAATCCAATGAGCCTTTGAAACCTATTATGACTTTATATAGAAAATCCTATTTTATAAATTTCTCGTTTTTAATGCCAGTTGACGGAATAATGCACATTAAAATTCTTTAAGCCGATGATGACGATCGAACTTCTCAGTCAGGATGAAATTTAAAATATTTACACAACTCATATGCATAATAATCAGCCAGCTTTGACCATGGACTCATGTCAATAGTTAATCTCACGCCCTGATGATGCAGAGATAAAATTGAGAAACGTAGGCAAGAGGTGAATAATAGCAAAACTAAACCTCTAGAAGAATAGTGCACAATGATTATCATGCACTGCACGAAAGAAAGCCAACTACAACGTCCTAAGACACTGTCTAAGTCTGTGCAATAAGAACTGCCACAAAGGACGCTCCAGGCACAGCTGGGGAGGAGAGCAATTTTACGGAGCGAAATTTAAGGATATAGAACAGGGATGAATGAAGATCATCATAAATGTTGCAATATGATGGGGAACAGCGAGGTAGGTGAATGAAGTAAGGGTATAGATAAATAGGCATTAGAAGAAATATCTGAAATATGTTATCTGGGGAAACGAAACGTTTTTTTATAATTTAAATACACTCAAACCGATGTGATAGATTTCTTAAGCAGGGTACTTATGCCAGAAGACATCGGCACCTTGCAAAACTGCACAATGAAAGAGTTAGTTGATGCTATCTTTTGAATTCAATTCTTATTATCTATTTGTCTCTCAATTACATTTCGTACTCTACCCCAGCAATAAATACGCAAGAAGTCTTTAGCCAAGTTTAGCGCGCAACAATAGCCGATGCACGACTTTCTCTTTTCCTTTAGATACAATCCCACAGAACTTTTCTGGCGCCCGCAAGGTTTCACGAGCAGGCAAGAAAACCCTCAGAAATGATTTCCAAGAACCCAGATAATTAATTGATCCCACTTGCGGCGAAGAGAAGGAACTCCAAAAGGAATTGTTATTCAATTGGTATGGTGGTGTGGCCAGAAAAATTTCATGAAACGTTTAATATCTCGTTTGTACTGGTACGCGATTTCTCTACGGTGTCTCATTCAACTTTTCCATTATAACAGGAACTCATAATTAAGGGCTTAATCTTTTTCATGTATCTATGTTGATTCGAGATTTAGAATAACTTAGCAATCGTATATTATTTAGCATGAAGGGGTAAAATTTTAACGGTCCCAATCGAATCCGCATAGTTTTGAAAGAAATTTGGGCGAGAAAACCTCGAATGACAATTCGAGCAACAAACATCCTTAGTCTACACCGTTAGCTAAAGTATTGCGTGGACTCTTAACGAACTCGATGTCATTCCTAAGATTAGAATTTTTATTCTGATATTTTAAGTTACAATATGCACGATGAAAGGGAGGTTAACTAACGGAAGCGTTTGGAAGCTCTTTGTCAAGGGAAAATAAAACTCATTCAACTGCTCAATGTTTTGTTTGCCATCTTGTGATGTTGGATGTTGTGGAGAGACGGTCGCGTCAGACAGCCCCAACCAAATTTATTCAGGCAAAGAGAAACATACGAGTGTCAAGCCCAACCCGACAAAGTCGGGGTAGGAGGCGACGCGACGTGACTCCGAAGCTACGCAAAGCGAATGCGATGTGAATGTTTACCACAGAGCAGCGGCGCTCAGCAATCGCCCGGATTTGAGGGGCAAAACTGAGTTTTAAGGGGTGTAAGGATATCTACTTTAATAATGATTTCTGCTTCCTTTAGTCAAGAAGAAAGAAAGACAAGACGCAACATATTATTCGTCTATAAATTTTACTTTACTTGTAGCTCTCTAGAGCAAAGCAACTGAGCAAGCACGAACGATAAATTTCCCATCGAAATAAACGTTTAACCTAAATTTCAGTGAAACGAAGATCAACGAAATGAAGTACCTACGGACATCGCTCTTTTCAAATGTAAAGTACCATGCTTAGATGTCATTGAGAATCATTTAGTATTTCCGTATGCGTACTTATATTCCTGACGGTCCAGCCATTTTATTTTAGCATTGATTTTGAGGGTGTTTGTGCAGATATTTCCTGTCTTATTAGTCCGAACCGCGTCCAAAAAATTCCAGTCCAACGAATTTCAAAAACGTTGTCAAGTTAGATAAAAAGGTCAGTCTCCATACGAATATACACACTACGCATATGAAAGGTAACGCTGCTTCTTTAATTTTAGCTCAAATCAGAATTGTTGACGAGTAGATAAACGCAAAGCATTTGGTAGTATTACTAAAGATACTCTGACATAATTGTTGTGTTATTCATATTTACCTAAAGCTTGTATCTTTCGATGTGAAACTTCGAATAAATTACTAGCCCAGTAAGAGGTTCCAAAAATGCCATGACGTTGAAACTTTATTTTACAAAAAATAAGTGTGTGGGCCATAAGGAAAAAAGGTTCAACTTCCAAGCTAACTTTATCTTACGGTTAAATTTCAAACAGCAACTGGGATACTCTCTCGGGCGTCAAGCATTCACTTGAGAATAAAAACTGGTTTTTCAATTGAGGCCCTTTAATCAAAATCAGACGTGAATTACACATAATCCATGAGTCTGTTTTTAGTTATCAAGAGCTTGTCATTACTCGCCGCATTCTGCAAAGATATCCTAGCAGTTAGAATATATTACACTGTTCCGAGTTAATTTTTCATAAGGTCATCAACATAAATCTATTGCAGGTGATGTGCAAATTAATGAAAGCAATAAATTATCATTTTCGTTCCTAAATAACCCATTTCATTTGACAAGTTTTATATTCAGAATTCATATTATCATTTCCGTCACTTCTAATCTCATTCTACCCTTAGTTGGCAACAGTATCTCAGATCCTCTCCACTGGAATAAGAACCTGCCGACAAACTTGAGTAGATCGCTGTCGTTTTGGAGTAGCCTTCTATTTCTGTTTTATTAATGAAAACATTTTTTCAATTTAAGAGCACAAAAAACTAAATTTAATAAGCTCAATATAGCATTCGTACAAAATCCAGGAGTACTAAATAATTGCACTTCGGTGAAATTTGGATTAACTTCAGGTAAATATCAAATTATACCACTTAAAACATATTAAATAAATCGAACACCCAAAAAAGATTTCTAAATGTTTAGTCATATTCGAGGTACATGCTTGAGACTGACAAAAAAGGTTGATAGACTTTTAAAATGGAATAAAATAGCCAAAAATGTGGGTAAGTACATATCTATAGTACTTTGAAATGCACCAAGTCAGATATGCTGAAAAGACGCCTAATATAAACGATGGTACTGGTAGAATCAGGTTTAAACTAGCATAATAATTTCACACGCTACCATAGTGCAATTCACCATAACTTTCAGTATGGGTACTTACATCGCTTCGGAGAGGGAACTTCCGGTAGGAAAATTCATCGTTTTGGTGAGAGAAATCACCAGCCATTTCTTTTTCTCACGTAATAATATCCTGCAAGGCACAGCATGGAAACATTGAACTAATCTGCAGTCTGGCACGGTGGGGAAACTCGAAGCACCAACTTCTCACTGCAAAGAGAAGGCTGCTCACGAGAAATGTTACCCGTGGACGTCGTAATATCCCAGGCGTTGGTTAGAAAGAGGTCGCCTGTCCGCGCCTATATTTCACGCCGGATTAATCATTACAGGCGCCATTGACGGACCACATGCCCATAACCCCCAGCCAATCCGCTTTCGCTCTGCTTCCCGTCTCCCACGGCAACGATAAAACTTATTATTAAACACCGAGAAAGGGAGTGGATTCGGGAGATGAAAATTGAAAAAAAAGTCACAACGACAGGGTGTGAGAGAGCAGTTTCACTTTCCAAATGCAATTTTTGCCCGAAGGACGGAAAGTAGGTACCTACCCTCTGGGAAGTACCCTCTCAGCCGATAGCCGTGGACCACGGTGTGGAGAATTAAAAAAAGAAGGATAAAAAATGATGCCACATTCGCTTCATCTCCGTCGGGAGTTATATTATCTCTCGACCTCCTCCCTCACAGCCCCTCTAGACTCCTGATGGTCACTATTTTGGTTGCCATGGAAACCTAACCTTTTTCGTCCGGCGCCGCTTGGCGGTGCGTCGTTTCTCCGCGGGAAACTTCACTTTTCCCTGGGTTTTGTCACTCAACCGCGGTCGGATTAACTGTCAAACGAAATGTCACATCGAATTTCGTTTTAACACTTGAAAACACGACGTTTAGCTGATTCTTCTTAGTCTTCTGGCACTAAAACAAAACTTCCTTTTTTCATTCAAACCTGATTTTTCAATCATCAGCATACCTTCTTCCAATTCCAATCAATGGAAATAGACTTCTTGCTGGTTACTCTTTTATGAGGAGAAGAGTATGGCATGACGCAGTAACGAGCCACTGGAACATTTGTCGCATTATATCTCTCGCAAAAAGAGTAATCTGTTGTAATTATTTTTAAATGCTGTTCCGCCAAGCACGCCCAGCATAGTTGAATTTATCCTTCAGCATCCTTTTTACAACTAATACAAGAAGACTGTGACGAATTTTGACACACAGTGGGCTTAAAACAAAAGCTGGCCAAAAATCATACCTTCCATAGTTCTAAATTAAATACGATGCAATCTTCATAGTTAATAACGTTCACGCTCCCAAGCATGAATTTTGTGATATTTTCCCAAAATTTTGATTCATGGTCTTTTATTAAACAAAATGGAAATGTTACAAATTCAAAAATTGATTCTTTGCACCCTATCAGTATCAAAAACCAATTATACCTTAAGAATAGTAGTTTGATTGCTAGTGAAGTTGCCTCAAATAACTATTTAGTGACGAATAAATAGTATATTAAATAAAACACATAAAATAATCAATTATAACAAAATTAACGCACTGAACAAATGACAGTATTCATCAAAATCACTTTATCACAATGCTTACCTGAAATGGTGAAGAGGAAAAGTCGAGCTTATTAATATGGTATGTGAATTACAATAATTTTTTAAATGTCATTTGCTGATGTGATAACAAAATAGCGATAATAGTCAAAAATCTATAATGAATTCTCTGCACCCAAACATTGAAAAAGCTAATCTTACATTAAGGATTATAGTTACATCGCATAGCGGTATTGGTAAATTTCAATAAGCAATTCTCACCCTGACATTGAAAAAAAGATGATGTTACTTCAGTGGTTATTGTAACATCGCAATATGAGTTGCTTCAAGTATTCAACAATTTCCACGAAAAAATGGCAGATGGAATTTGTGACTATTTTTTCTTAACTTAAAATATCTCTACTGACATTAAAAATCACTAAAAGCTGAACTAATTTTAGGATATCATTGTTTGAATATTCTACTATTATCAACTGCCATTGCCTCATTCAAATTTAAAGAGAAAAAAAATCATTTTTGGCCAGGCTTTGGTGAATTAGCTCACTGTTAGGAATTGGTTTTGAACACTCAGCACCATAGTTACAACCAGTCTGGCCTAATCATCTCCCGTTTTTTTTGTAAGACAAGTTTCTATGCAGTGCGGGATGTTGACCTTGCGCTGTGCCCTGCAATGCGCTATGTTCCACGAGGTTCACGGGATGTGAAAGACTAAAAAGGAGCAGTTTGCTGAGATCCACCTATTCCAATACCAGTAAGACGAAACAGGTGGCTCAAAATTTGAATAATCGATGCACTTCCGAGGCTGTTACATGGATTTCCAATAGAGAACCTTGGCTACGTGGGACCAAACGATTATCGGTAGAAGGGCATAACCTAGAAGAACAAGATGCCATTAGATGTGGGTAATCCATCGTAGTAAGCCACATGGGCCTCAGATTTTTGGGCATAAAAGTCCAATATATGACTATGACTCCCCAACTGTAAAGCGCTTATGAACTTAAAAAAAGTACTCCTTCACTTGCGATTCAGAGACTACTAAGCAGTAATGAGGGTGGGCATGTGAGAAAGAATAATCCATCTCTCCCTCCATTGCCAGACGTAGAGTAGGAGATAATTTCACCCAAGATTTTTATTTCTTTGGGGTACGCAGTAACACTGAATTATCCTTGAATGACAATTCTGTCATAAAAAAGCAAATAGAAAAACAATAAAAACTGCTTCTTGTCAGAATGCAGCAAACGGGCCTGAAAAAGACATTCAAAACTTTCAGCATAAAATACGTTAGCATCTCCAATTTTTTGCATTCAGTTTGCATAAAACAAGACTGTATAGTAAAGTTCATAGGAAATCCTAAAATTTGAAAGCAATTTATCAGAGAACCTTTTCCTAAAATATTGTTAAAATAGGGGATAAAAACGTTGTCAAACTCTTCATTAGTAATTCCTTAATTATTATCCAATGGAATTCAAGACTCATCCGGGGAAGTATCGAGTTTCCGATCATAAACTCCCTATCACGATTTTCGACGGTAATGCTAATGGCCCACCCATGCATTTCCACGATGTCAAGCTTGAAAATGTTTCGCAACCCCCAGAAACTCTCCACATTGGAACATTTAAAGGTTTATGCGCTTTTAGTACCAGCTGAAAAATGACAGGGAGATGCCAGCTGTAATCATACGGACACCCTTTCCGGAGCTCGCGCCAAAGAGGCTTGGACGCTTGCTTCCGCTCGCGGAGGAGACATGGCATCAAAGCAATCTTTCTTCGCCAGCGCCTTACTTTTCAAACCCTCTCAGAACTCTTGAGCAACGCCTTACTTCGCGAACTACACAGAAACCACTCCATCAGTTCCAGGTAGAGCTGGAAGAATATGCAGATGCATTTTCAAGAAACGTGACTCATTCAGAGGATCAGTACGCTGACTAAGTATGGAAAATCAAAGAATATTTCCACATGACATAATTCGTTGGTTGATCTCATTATGAGCGAAACATAACTGAAACATTTGAAATATGATAAATTCATTCTTAAAATACCTGCAACGGCCAATGTTGCGTCGTCATCGGGGAGGGTGAACAGGGGTCCATCAAACAAGAGACTACGTAGAAATGAGAAGGCTTAATCTGTTTTCATAAACGATAACATTTTTAACGTTTTGTAACCAAATCAAAGCCTAGATTAAATCACCGCGATAAATTTAACAGAAAAAAATCGATGAGAGATCTGTACCACTTTTGATTTCAACCGATATCAAAACAAGGGGTTGAGTACTAAACGACTAAAATCCCGTGTAAAATAGTGCCAATAATTGCATTTTTATGGGCGAATAAACCTAATTATGTAGCAAGAACTTATTTGACTTAAAAATTCAACTCAAATAGCTCCAAGAAATATCCGTCGAAAGCACAACGGACATGTAATATAAAATCGATAGTCCTATCCCATAGAGCTAAATATTATCATAAAATGAAAACTGGCTCCAGAATGAAATAAAAGTGGTATACAATTAACCAAACCAAATTAAAAAACGGTTTATAACATCTAGCTTATAATTTTCGCAATAATACGAAGGATTTTATTGATAGCGCTATTGTCAACTTATCAAAAGTCTGTCATTATAGTTTTACGGAACAATAGAGGTTTCCCTATGATATTTTGAAAATATTTAAAACTAGACTAATCCCTCGTCAAGCGTGACAGAGTTTGATTTAAAATGCATATTAATACCTTGTTCGGACGATACTGCGCTTTAATAGGTCACAGGATATCGGAACCGAAATGACTAGTTTCGAATTACTTAAGAATTTATTTCCTCCAGATGGACAAGAATTTGGAGATACAAAGAATGACAAGACTACGTGACGGGTTCCCAGGTGACTAGGCGACTGCCTCGAGACTTATGACTGCCTGGGTTGACTGCTCCCGTCCAAGTGAAGTGGCACGCCGCTGCTCGTCTCCTGCGATCGGTGCAGCAGTGCCTCTAGCGGCTCCTTCGGATAACAACAATAATCTTAGGCGCGAACGGCTCAAACATACCGCCCGCCTCGTTGTCAAACTGCAACGATTATTCAAAGAAAAGAAAAACAACAAAGAAATAAACATATACAAAGAAAATAATACACTTCTGTTACAAAAGGAATCTGTGAAGATTTACCGCCCGCCGTAAAGGGCCTGCTTTTCTATTAAGCCAGCATAGTGGCTTGTGGTCAGAGTGTCCACTGGGAGTGGAACTAGCTTCACGAGTGGTCTCATTACTTCCTTGCTAGCAGTCTTCACTGTAGCCACTCGAACAAGACCATCTCGACCTGGATGCAGGTTGATGATTCTCCCCATTGGCCATCTGGTTGGAGGTGAGATATCGTCCTTCAGGATCACGATGTCTCCCATCTTCATTTTTTCTGAAGGTTTAAGCCATTTGTTCCGCTGCTGTAGATGATGAATGACATCTTTCCTCCAAGTTTTCCAGAAAGCGTTCCTCATACAATTGATTTGTCTCCATCTTGATGTAAACGTCTGATTCAAGTCGACATCCAGAAAGGGAGTGGGTGGAGAAAGTAATGAAGATCCGATTAAGAAATGACAGGGAGTAAGAATGGTGAAGTCCTTCAATTCACTATTAGTGACTGTAAGGGGCCTAGAATTGAGACAAGCTTCGATTTGTGTAATCAAGGTTAGTAATTCTTCATATGTAAGCTTTGCATCACCTAGAACTCTCTTCAAATGATACTTGAAGCTCCGTACTGCTGCTTCCCACAAACCACCAAAATGAGGGGCCCTTGGAGGGATGAAGGACCAGGTAGTTCCATCTTTGGCTATTTGTGAAGCAATTTCAGCACTCAAACTAGAGGTTTTAGAAAATAACTGATTGAGTTCTTGCGAAGCTCCTCTGAAGGTAGTAGCATTATCACTGTATAAAATTGTACAAATTCCTCTTCGGGCTGTAAATCGATGGTAAGCGGCGAGGAATGACTGGGTGGTTAAATCAGTAACAATTTCCAAATGAACCGCTCGTGTAACCATACATATGAAAATTGCGATATAACCTTTGTAAGATTTCGTGCCCCTACCCTTGGATACCCTTAACCATAAAGGTCCAGCATAATCCAGACCAGTGTAGGAAAATGCTCTCTGTGGGGTTACCCTTACAGCTGGTAGTGGTGACATCTGCTGAATGAACGGTTTGGCTGAAAACCTAGCACAGGTAACACAGTTTCTGAAAACATTCTGGATCAACCTTTTTGCACCAGTAATCCAAGAATGTCTACTTAAATAGCTCCACATAAGCTGTGGACCACCGTGTAAAGTGTTAGTGTGTGCTTCCTCCACAATTAGTCTGGTAAATTTGCTAATTTTTGGAAGAATAACCGGGTGTTTTTCTTCAAAGGGCAAGGAGGAATATTGCATACGACCTCCTACTCTAAGCAGTCCATTTTCGCACAGAAAAGGGGACAAACGACTTAATGCACTTCCCTTTGGTAAGTTCTGACCCTTTTGGATGCAAATAATCTCCCTCTTGAAATGTTCCTGTTGCACATTCCGCCAGAGAACTGTCTTTGCCTTGGACAATTCTGCCGCTGTTAGCCACTTAAGTTTTCTGTCATGGACAGGTAGCATCCATCTACCACAGTATGCTAAAATACGAATGATCTTTGAATAGGATGAAAACCGTTCAAAGTACTGTATGAAGGGTTGGTCAACAGCTGAAGTGTAAACTACAACTTTTGATTTCTGCTCAATATCGGTGGATAATGAAACAGTATCATTGTCAACGGGCCATGTTTTGGGATCTTGCGAGATCCACTGTGGTCCATTCCACCACAATGACGATTCACGCATTTTTTCTGATGTGTATCCTCTAGTTGCACAATCTGCAGGATTATCTGACGATTTAACGTGGCGCCATTGAGCATAAGGACATTTGTCTAAAATCTCACTCACTCGATTGGCTACAAATGTCTTCCAATTGGATGGGTGTCCTTTGAGCCAACTTAAAACTACCTTGGAATCTGTCCAACAGTGTATCGAATGTGGCTTTAATGAAAATTCTGAAAGAATATATGATATCACTCGAGCTAGTAATAAGGCTCCGCATAATTCCAACCTTGGAAGACTGACTGTCTTTATTGGTGCCACCTTGGCTTTTGCAAAAATGAGCTTTGCTGCTACTTCTTTAGGAAGATAATAAACCGTTGCTGCATATGCTCGTTCAGAGGCATCTGAAAAACCGTGAAGTTCCCAATGATTTGAGTTAGTGACTCCAAGCCATCGCGGGATTTTCAACTCTTGAAGGGCTAACAGTTGTTTTGTTAGAAAGGCCCAATCATCTGCTAGCTTGCCAGTGACTGGACTATCCCAATCAATCCCTGACAACCACAAATCTTGTAAAAGTATCTTGGCTGTAATTACAACAGGGGATAACCATCCCAACGGATCAAAGAGTTTAGCTACTTGGGATAGGATTGTCCTTTTAGTGATGACTGACAAAGAGGTTAACCAGTTAACGTTGAATGAAAAATAGTCCATTTCTGGTGACCATTTGAGACCTAATGTAGGTACAGTTTCTGAATATACAATAGACTTTTCGTTGGACAAGGCACTGAATTCCCGTGAGAAGCGCTGGATGATTTGAGGACCACTTCCCTAATAGGAATCCGCCTGACTTGAGGATCTCAATGAGTTGATCTCTCTTGAGTATTGTGTCTTCAATAGTGTACCCACCAGAAAATATGTCATCGACATAGGTTTGAGTTCGAAGAATCGCGGATCCCTTCGGATACCGTTCTTCCTCATCTTCTGCCAATTGTAATAATGTTCTGATGGCAAGATAGGGTGCCGAAACTGTGCCATAAGTAACTATTGTCAATTTATAGTCTTGGATGGGTTGTGTGGGGTATGATCGCCAAACGATTCGCTGATAGTCTGCAGCAGCCTCCTGCACTAGAATTTGCCTGAACATTTTGACAATATCAGCACTAAACACATATTTGTACATTCTCCAATGAGTTAAAACCATTGGCAAATCAAGTTGTAATTTTGGACCTGACTTTAAAAAGTCATTGAGAGAATACCCCATGGTACAGCTTCTAGACGCATTGAATACTACCCTAATTTTCTGTGTCCCGTCAGTGCGAACAACTTCGTGATGTGGCATGTAATAAGAAGATTGTTTATGAGTATCTGCATGTGGAACTGTCACCATATGTCCTAGCTTCTCGTACTCCTCCATGAAGTGGATATAGGCAATGTTTAGTGTCGGTTTGCTTTGCCTACGATTTTCTGCTCTCAGGAATGCAGAAACGGCTGTGTCTCTCGAGCCTGGAAAGTGTGGTGTGTCAAATAAAGGTAATTTTACCACATAACGTCCTTCTTTGTTGCGATATACAGTTTCCTTGTACAGTTCCTCACAGCGGCCATCCTCAGGTGATCTCCTGGGTTGCGATGGGAGTTCCTCCAATTCCCATAGCCTGGAGAGCATCTCGGATGTATCAGGTTGCACCGTTGTCTGGAACGCGGCGGCATGGTGACATGAAGAAAGCTCCGCTCCACCCGCGGCTGTTTGGCCGGTGAGGACCCAACCAAGGGCAGTCTCTTGTGCAACTAGTGTAGCCCCAGGTCCGCGCTTAACTCCATTTCTCAGCACAGCAGCATAGACATCAGCTCCAAGGATGCAGTCAATTGGTAGCCGCTTGTAGTAGAAGGGATCTGCCAACTGCAGACCTTGGATATGAGGCCAGTTGTTGTGAATGACCTCCCGGTTTGGTAAAACTGAAGTCAGCTTATTTAGAATCAAGACTGGAATTTTCAGAGAAAACGAGGTATGAATGTTTGAACATAAATCAAGAGTGGCCGAACCATGTGAGATTGCAGTAACCATTCCCCCAACTCCGGTGACGGAAACATTCACCTTCTTTCTTTTTAAATATAAGGAATTGGCAACGTTTTGTGAAATAAAGGATCTTTCCGCTGCCGGGTCCAGTAATGCTCTAACAGTAATAGCACAACCAGTATTTGATTTGAGCACTACCTGTGCAGTGGCAAGTAAAACAGTTTTGCCAACCAATGACGTATACCCAGCAGCTGTTTCGTCAAGTTTCCCAGCTTGCGAAGAACTTGAAGCTTTTACTTTATTGGAACTTGAGTCCTGTCTATTACTAGTCTTGGGACTCTCCGAATGTAATTTCGTATGATGTTTTTCATTGCAAATTAAACATCGACTGGTGATATGGCAGTCCGATAACGTATGATTTTGGCGAAGACAATTAAAGCAAAGTTTGTTTCGCTGAACTACTTCCTTTCTCTCCGCTATCGTCATCTCACCAAACCTCGAACAAAAGCTCAAGGAATGATCACCCTTGCATAAAATACAAGATAAATCTCTCCTTTTCCTGATATTTGACTGAGCGACATTAGCGTGAGTCTGCCTGGATTTAGTAGGGTTGCCTTGTTTGAAGCTATGAGTATTAACTCTTTCGAATTTTTCTTCAAAATGGACTTGATCTAACGATCTCACCCGTTTTTCTAAAAATAAATTCAAGCTTTTGTAAGTAGAGAAACCCTCAACAGTTTCCTGCGTGATTTCCCAAGCTTCCCTCGTTTCGAAATCCAGTTTTTGACTGATTAAATGAACAAACCATTGATCCCATTGGTCAACTGGGCATTGTAAGTCACGAAGACCTTGAAGGGCTTCCTCAGCTATGTCTATCAAGCGATTAATTTCACCAGGTGATTTGTGTTTGACAGGTTTCGCATGAATTAGTCTATCGAGATGAGTAGCTAATCGAATTCTTGGGTTGTCGTAACGACGTAATAATTTTTCCCAAGCCACTTCCAGATTCGCGTCAGCAACATTAATTCCCTTAACTCGCTGAGCAGCTGGACCCTCCAAGCTGTTTAATAGATATTGTAACTTAACAACAGGAGAAAGTTTAGGATTGTCTTTAATGATAGAGCTAAAAAGACCCTTAAAGGTTTCCCATTCTCGCTGTCTCCCGCTAAATTTCGGTACGATGAGCGAGGGTATAGATTTAATACTGAAATCATAATGTTCTACTTGAGCCTCGTATGCTTGGTTAATTGAGGTATTGTCAGAACCTTCGACTACTTTGAACTGATGCATATCGGCCATCAACACGGCTTTCGCGCATAAAAATTCGTCTTCGATTGCATCGAATGAATTGAATTTAAAGTAATCGTCTTCGGCCAATGATACCTCGAATTCGATCAGTTCATTGTGTCTAGAATAGAACTCTTTCCAATACTGCTCAAGTAATTCCAATCGACTTTGGAAGTAAAATTCAGTCTGAATCTTTTGCGATTTCTTCTCTTTCGTATTCTTTACGAAATTTAGGATGCGATTCGCGTTTGCCTTCTGCTTTCGTAGCAAAGATTGCCCTTCGGCCATTACTGTAAGAATTAGTACTTACGTATTTGAATTTAATAACGACAAGAAATTTATACCTAATAACCAAATTATTGTCATTGGACTTGTTGCCGATGGAGAGCGAAAATGCATTCGTTCTGACTCAGTGAGAGACTAAGGCAAGAGAGAAAGAAATTGTTAATACGTATCAGCCTGTGATTTCTGGAATTCCGGGCCGGTTGGGAGAGCGCCTGATTCACTCCTTGGCGATCGACGTGCAGCTGTTCGTCGTGTCGAGGACAGTGGAACTCCACCCCGACTCCTTCCGGGCCGCTTCTGGCGCTGGTCAAATGGATGACTGGAATTCGAAGTCCTGGTGATGTGGGCCGCAAGCACCGCTTAGAAGTTCACCGGTGGACTCGTAGACCTCGTTAATTTGCTGAGATTATTAACGACGAATCTTCTCTGATGGTCCAGAAGACAGCAACCAAATGGAGAGCACGCTGAAGACGTTTACCCGGAACCACGCTCTGCTACCAAATTTTGTTCGGACGATACTGCGCTTTAATAGGTCACAGGATATCGGAACCGAAATGACTAGTTTCGAATTACTTAAGAATTTATTTCCTCCAGATGGACAAGAATTTGGAGATACAAAGAATGACAAGACTACGTGACGGGTTCCCAGGTGACTAGGCGACTGCCTCGAGACTTATGACTGCCTGGGTTGACTGCTCCCGTCCAGGTGAAGTGGCACGCCGCTGCTCGTCTCCTGCGATCGGTGCAGCAGTGCCTCTAGCGGCTCCTTCGGATAACAACAATAATCTTAGGCGCGAACGGCTCAAACATACCTATCACTTCTTAGAATATGTATTTATAATCGCGAAAAATTGCTAACTTTCGTAATGTGTGATTCTCTGCTAATGATTTTTTAGGAAAAATATAAAATTCTATTTGAGTGGAAACCGTTATAATAATGCTCTAATATCCTGTTCTGACATAATCGTATTTTCTAAGAGTCCCTCGTGTGTCGAAAACAAAATGACTCGCATTCCGTCTTGTTTCGTTCGCAATCCCATTTGGGATATTTTAAACCAACAAAATATTCCCGTCTACCTTCATTTTGATAGTCTTTAACACAGCTAAATCCTACGTCGCCATCAAGGAAGCGTGCTTTACTCAGAAACACCTATTTCCGGTCGAGCATTTCAAGTCATAATTTCACGACTACTTTATACAACATTAGAGTCGTTTGTAATTCTATAAATATTACTCTACATCTACAAAATATCACCGTCCTACTGCATGTTTGAAATATATTTGATTGAACTAATAAATTCAGGCTTCACTTTGTGGAGCCTTTCCATATCGGAAATCAAACACTTCCTGAAATGCCATTACGTGACGAAACCCGGGTCATAAACAATAAAAATATTAATGGACCATTACTTGAAAGTTTTTGATTTCCGATATTTGATTGAGCCGTACCGGTCTATGACTTTTAGGGACGAATGTGCCCACGATATATATAGAGGTGTCCACCTGCGAGCGGCGGGCATTTTTTGGCGAGGCTCTCGTCGAGTGTTTGACGCTAACGGAGCTGCTCCCGAGAGCCGAGCCCACGGCGCCTCTTGAAGACCACCGCTATCTCCACAGACAAGGTAGCAACATACCAAACTTCCTATTCTCCCCGTCCTCGTGAATCTTTGATATGTTGCTTTCCTTTGAGTCGGTCACAATTTGGAGGACTATTATTGACCGTTTATTTTAATTGAAGTTAATGAATGAAATATCACTGAACCGGTTTTTCTTTCTACCATTTACCGCCACCACTCCCTGGGCCCGTGCGTACTGTTCATAATCCAACTAAATCATATGCCTCCATCTATTGCGCTTTTCTCAAAAATGCCTCCCTTATGGTAATAGCTACAATTAGCGTTCCTGATTGATATGTTATGGCCCTAATTTTTAAGGCAGGCTTACTTATGGAAGTCACTTCCATGACAGTAGCCTTGCAAGTCGCTTACAATCGACACTTCGATGTGCAAGCACGGACTTCCATGGCAGTAGGGGTCGATAGCCGTAGTAATCGACTGGGGTTCGCGCTTGCAGGGAAAATATACTTGCCTCTATTGTGCCTGCAAGTAGTGTATCGATTCTGCGATAAAATCCGCATCGCATCTGGAAAAATCTTGGTCACATGACAGAAAACGGAGATTAAAGATGTAAATAATGAATCAATCAGTAGTAGGAGGACTCATTGTTGAACATGTAAATAGTAATTTGTTCTTGAAAATATTTAAAATACTAAAGAGCCCCGAATGTAAGCTTTATTACTCATCTCTTATGAGATGATAATGATTACTGTCACAGTTTGCATATTTGATGCAACGTTATAATGGACAATTAATGTAATTTATATAAATTTAATTAACACACGAATGATATGAAATTCAAACAGCTATATACGAACGCCATAATGGAGACATTTAGATCACATTCGAAATTACCATGTTCACTGTGTATTTACGTCATTCATTTGTTTGGGAAAAGCCGGAAATTCTTTGTAAGCAGAAAGATACCCTGTCAGTGACGAAACGATTCGAGATATCGCTTCAATCGCTACTTCCTTAGAAGTCCACTTCCATGTGCAATGTCTCCTTTACTCATATACTCATATAAGCCACGGCATCAACAATACCGTCGGTCACCAAGGGTAACCAAAAACGTATAATTTTGAGTAATTTTACGATTTTTTTTCCTTCACGAATTCAAAATTTAAAACAAAAAAAAATTAAAAAAAAACGAAACCTTCACGAATTCAAAATTAAAAAAAAAAACTCGTAGACAGCAAGCGATCAAAGTGAACTCAATGCGTGTATCACCTTATGTGGATTAGATAACAGACAGATCTACAGGCAAACAGACTTCGCATTTCATATTAATAATTTGCAATTATTGCTGATCTTCCAAAATACATGGAAACTTTAAGGAGTAATGAAACAATTCACCTGACGAAAATTAAACGAACATCACCCTATCGTCCGAATATAATTACATCCCCTTTGCTTGGTTTTAAAACCATCCAACTTATAAAACAAAAATTTTAAAGGCAAGTCAAGTGAAGAGGGCTATTAAGTTTCAGAAATGATGCCTCCGTCAGCCTAGATATCATGTCTAATGGTCTGTGGAACGTAGAGAGCATAGATATTACCGGTGGCACTGAATATCGGAAGGTGTCGCCCTTCACTATTGGGTATTACTCGAAGCGTTCGTCCTTGTTCACTTGTTGTCGTAAATCGCGTAATCTTTGCATTATCCCACGCGCAATACGTCCACCATCGATTCTTGATAGGTGGCCTTAACCTCGTGGTTTGCGGCCGAATAGATGTCCGAAGCTGTCGTCATACACCCATCATGGAGTACGGAGCGGAGGAATTTAGTAGCGAGCGGGTAATAGCATCAATATATCCGTTCTGCGTGAGAGCGATAACGCGATTAGGGAGCCGAAACGAATACGTGGAGAATGATGGCTCAGTAGTTCGATTCGACAACTATCTGAGCCATTTTTCGTTCGAAATCACACCCATGTGTTAAATCCGATAAGGATACAATGGCTGCGTATCGCATCCTCTCCTTTTTGTCTCTAATTTAACAAAGTGAAACACCACTTCTTCGGCAATGTTGGGAACATTTTGGATTAGGCTAATCCAGATATTATCCACATGATTTGTGTACAAGGTCGTTTAACATGAACATAACTATGATTATCTCCCCAAGAAATCCACAAAATTCCATGCACTGCACCTACACTTAAACCTTCATTTTTTTAACGATTTATATTTTGGTATCAACAACAGTCATTTTATTTATTTTATTATATCAACACATTAATTTTGCACACTCCTAATAGGGTATATTTACTTTTTAATTTTCCAGCCATGTTATCAGGCAATATGGGAACATACAACTCCATTTTTTCCGCACTAGGAAATCTGCCAGTGGCTGCAGATACGTAATCCTATCGTCATATGACAAGCTCCCAATGGAGCTTAAAGCTCCTATGAGTGCCATAGCTTTCCAGCACAAGGTGAGACTTCTTACAATCTAGATACTTTTATTCAATTGAAGAAAATATGTCTACGTAATTCCCAGTTTTTTATAGTATTTTTCTTAACTTTTCCCATTCATTTATCTTGGTGTTATATTCTTGTGTTCTGTGAACATGGTAATTTTTTTTAACCTCTCATTTGACATGTCACATACTATACATACATGTAAAATACTTGTCGTCTGGCACATGAAGCATATTATTATTAATACAATTTCTTTTTATTTCGACAGATTTAAACGTTTCCTCGTCACATTCAAAGAATCAAATTGCAAAATAAATATTTCTCATTACTATGGATGATTTACACAACGTTTTCTCGTCAAATGTTAATTTATTTATATTTTCGTTTCGCAATACATCCCTTCAAAAACACGGCTAACCATTTATACTTATGTTTCCGGCCGCATTTTTTGGCAAAACTACCTAAATTATGAATTAAGGACTCACAGGTCTACAAAACAGACTAAGATAATGTTGTTAGCTATGAAACACATCCAGGTACTCGTTTAGGATTCATAAAACTTAATAAGATACTAAAAAGACAGTAAAAAATCGAATTAATTCAATTTTTTCCTTACTTCTTACTTCATTCAATCAGACACTAATATTATTTTTCTGGCACTGAATACGTGAGCCCATCTTAAACATGGCTAAATAACCCTTACTACTAATGAATTTTGCGTAACGTAGCTAGATTTCAGAAAAAGACGATTATCAAAATTGCGAAAAGATTATGCGATTTCTCTGGTTTTTAATTTATTGATGAGAAAACATGAAAATCATTTGTCCAACTATCGTCTTTTAGCCCAAGCATCATTAAAAAAATTGATCTTCCGCTATTTGTCGATCACGGAGTGAATGTTTAGGGACAATACTTTCTCTCTTCGGCATTGTAGCATAGAAATTTAAAAAGTTATGAGATACCTCTTTTGATGTTTACAAGCAGTAATGTGAACTTCACTAAACTTGCACACCATTCGAAAGGATAATATTTCCTTATTTCCTTCGATAAGGCAAATATTTTCGGCTGTAGACTATTACGGTAATTTGAGCAAAATGTCATTTTACTTAGAAATCAATGAATTTGGTCTCATTTTAAAGACATATATTTCACCCTTCTAACGACACCAAAACATCAACCCATTACCTCATAACTTTTGGAGATATTTGCCAAAAAATACCAGCCCTTTTACATGGGAAACGGTACGTGTATACACTCCAGAGAGACATCATTTACAAACTTAGGAATTTATAACACATATCGTAAAAACACTAACAGCGTGTAGTTTGTATGTTATCTAAACTATATTTGTACATGCTCTTTTTCTCACCGCAGTAGGTTATTGAGTATCACAAAAACTTTCCGCTGTTAAGGAGTTTCAAATACACCTCGCGAAAAAATGAGTCAAGTTAAAGACTTATTTAGATATTTGCATTTAATTACTTACAATTCCTGTCATATAAAAGCATATTATTGCACCGTTAAAAATTCAATAGTTAATCAATGATATGGTCTCTATTATCACTAGGTAACTATCTCGCTCGGACTACCTTAAGCGATCACAATGGGGACAATTCTGAATGTGGCACGAAAACCATTAGAAAATGAAATGCATTAATAGAGAGACAAAATGAGAATTGCAGCGAGGAAGAAATAGGAGGAAAAATGTGAGATGAGCTATGTATGGCTCCCTAACACCGCGGACATGTTAGAAATTAAGTCACAGGCGGATTGGATTGAAAACCGAGCAAAGAGGATGCGATTATGTTCAGAGGATTGGTGAATAATTGTTTGATTTCCATGCTACATTGTTCCTTAAAGTTTCAATTTATACTTTGGAAGTGGTAAATTATTAACAGAATAAGCAAAGTTTCTCCGTTTGTCTGTCGGTCTGTCTGCCCTCCAAAACGAGATACACGCATTAGTTCATTATATTTGCTTGCAATCTTATTTGTTTACATATTTAAATATGAAACACTGAAAGTACAAAATGGATATGAAAGCCAAACATAAAGAAATAAGAAGATTCTTGCGAGTATTCGTATCTTTCATTTAAGTGTTGTTACTTTTTCAGATTCCTTAAATTTTGGAAAAAAACAACTACACTGTCTCCTTGGCAACACACAAACAACACTGTCTCCTTGGCAACTGACGGTGTTATTGAATCCGTGGCACATATGGATAAACCAGGAAAATATAGGCCCATAACAAATCATTTGGGAACGCTAATAGCAGATTTTCACGTATGGGAGGCATTTTTGAGGATAGCGCAATAGATTGGGACAGAATTTAATTGAATGAAATATTGTCAAACCTGCAGTTGGACGGTGCGGTTTTGTAGACCTAATAGGTCCATGAGCGCTTACGACATTTATTATTGTATCAACACGAACGAGAATCAACGAGAACATTTTTTGACACCGTCGACAAAAAAATAAGTAGAAAAGTAATGTCAAAAAATATGCTCGGTAACAGACGGATTTCGTGAGTTTAAAAAAAAAAGAAAAACGCATGCGTGCACAGGCGTGTAGAAAATGGCAAAACGAGATTTTTATGGTGTCCTTTCGCTTCCCTTAAAAAGCCTGAGTGGCTATTTTGCACTCGTTCCCCTCGAGCGATTTTCCGTTCGGTCTTATTTACCTACAAAATAAACTTATGGCCAAAAAGGTTTGAAAGAGGAGGTGAAATGTTATTGTCATCCGTGCGAAGCACATGAGCCAACATGCTTCCATCTCTTCCCCCACCCTTCTTTCCGGCCATCTTTTTTTTTTTAACGCCCACGCATCGCCCCGGGAGGTGATTTCGAAACGTCCGTTTGGCTTTCCTCACAACCTCGTGAAAAAATAATCTTATTTCTTTTTTTTTATAAGAGTTGCGTCTCCCACCAAAGTGCCGTATGCGTTCACGCAAGACCGCAAAACATACCCCCTCTTCGTCTCTCTCGAGACCTAAACGACCCGTGAAAGATATGTCTCGCCATAAATACGCTTCTTTATCACGGTCCGCTGCTTACATTTTTATAACTCCTATACTGTTTACTACACGACCTTCGCCTATTTTCCGTCTCCGAGTAAAGACAGCATGTTCCCCACTCATGCAGAAACAAGTGTATACTGATCCTTGGAGTAGAGCAGGACACCACCTCCATAAGGAAACTTGGATGCAGGTCACAAAAGCGATAAGTTAAGAATAAAGTACACATCTAAGGTTATCGAACTAGGAACGCCAAGGATTATTAGCCAAGTTAATCTCGCATCGGATTCCTCTTTACAAAGACCTAAAGAAAATCAAATATAACAGATGGAATCGATACTGTGCGTAGTTATCATGGCCGATCCTGGTATCTTGTGAGTACTTTTTAAACGAGTGCTTTACTGCCAAAATGGACCAACGTACTACCATGAGATTCCCCGTATTGACGCACGGCAAAGGGATTTACGGATACAATGCATGATTAGGAATATAAATAAGGACAAGGTGGAGAAATCAGACGGAAAGTGAGATGCGTTTGGAATAATTGGAATCATAGGCCTAATACAGAGCTTAATGAAACATAATCTCCATGACACACAAAAAGCATTCACAACTCTAAAATGTGTCACATTCTTACATATTTCATCCTTTTTTAGTTACTTGACGACGCGAGTCTAGGTTTTGTTCCGCTTCCTTTTACAATATATCCTTGAGAAATCCATTCACGATGGCATGAAGCATTTCTTCCAAGTATAAAAGACCATTTTCCCAAAATTATAGCATTATAAAGATCCAGATACTTCGTTTTTACTTTACGTCACTCAAAGAATCCATTCTTTTTCCATTACCTACCCTTATTTTATGGTTTATTTTATTTTATTTTTTTATTTTTGTAATTTTATGGTATTCATAATTTGTAATTTGTAATTTTATGGCATTCATAAAGTTTTCTTTTATCTTTATCGCCGCAGAATTCCTCGGCATCAATATCACAGCACTTTACTTTCCCTAATATAATATACCCAAAAAAGTAATTCAAGAATAAAGCTTGCATTTATAAAAACTCTTAATAAAAATCAAGACGATTCCACGTCAAAATAAGCATCACTTTTAAGGCCGCTTTACTCGGCAACTTGTATTGTACAAACCAATGTACCATAGAATGTAAAAGATAATGAATGGAATTGGAGCAGGTTTTATTTTCCCTTTCAGTCATTCAGTAAATCACACAATTTGCCGCTTTACACGGTACAATTTTCCTCATGTGAGGGTTCATATATTCGTTCATACAATAAAGTGTACCGAATAGAGCGGTCTTTAGAATGTGTATCGCTTTCATGTTTAGATGCCAGAGTCAACCAACTTTATCAAGTCAATCCACGCTTTATCTCTTCTCCAAATTCCTACTCCAACTTCCGCGGCTCCCAGAGCCATATTTAAACCAAGACACCATATCTTTCCCGAAACTAGCCTATTTCCTCCATTCTCCTCAGCACCCACATTTCAACATCTCCAACTGTACGTTCTATCTCTTCCCGTAAAAGGCAATCTAGTGAATCGTAATACGTTACGTTGTGCACAGGAGAATTGGCTGATCTTTACGACCCAATTCTAACTCTGAATGAACGCACTGTTTCCTTCCCAAATGACTTTCGAAATAAAACGACAGCAAATTTATTAACTTAATTTTAATGCCCTTAAAATTCCGGTTCCAGGATCGAATCTTAAAAATAAAACTATTACCTAGGGGCAATAAAATACAGCCAAATCACCCTGTAACTATCTAGTATATACTTGGAAGACTCATTTCACTCTTATATACTAGACCTCTTGATCCTATATTTACGTTAACAAGGCCAAATGAAGACCAATCGTGGAGCTTAAGGGGAATACTTTAAGCTGGCGTAATGTACAACGTGATTTATTCAACTATCAATTTTATTATTGGCTACAAATTTATTCGGGGTTGAAGAATATTCGAGAAAAATTTTAATATATTGGTATTTTTGTATTTTAAGATAAATTTTTAATGTATTGATATAACCAGGCAAGGGTGATTTTTATAAATCTTCAGTGAAGTGAGGTAAATTTATGTCGAAAAATTGAAGGCACTTAAGTAAGAGAAATGAGAAGCATTAAAATAATATTATTTCAAGGATGCTTCATCGGGTAATTCTAATTAAAGACCCAGTTTGTTATTAGGAAAGTAATTTAACTTGACCCATATTATAGTCTGTGGGTAAAAGTTTTTTCTATGAAAATCAAAGCAAATACAAAGTTCTTTCATCGATAATGTCCATGAAAACTATCCAATAGTCTGATGTGTCACACAAAACTCAAACATTTAATTAGTATCAACTTGAGGTGAGAGCTAGTTCATCTTGCAGTAAACGGTAACCCAGTGACCGGGACTCAAAATCGAAATCGGAGGATCTAGAACCGATATTTGCAAAATTTTCTCGCCTTGCAAGCTAAATTTTGTCACACGCAAGGCACGATCATCCCTGATTGAGTGGTGGACACATAAGAAACAAGAAAAAAAGGTAGAAAAGATGTATACAAATAGCAGGCAATTTCTTCTTTTTCGCGGTAGTTCTCAATATAGTCTAGTGTTTAATTGAGCGGGTCAACAGTATTACTTATCTTGGAATAACCCTAGATCAAGGTTTGAAATGGAGGCTACACACAGAGTCTGCAAATAAAGTGTTCCGGTATACCCCTTCAAAATTTCATCTTCTCCGCAAGTAATACCCATTAGAAAGTTTCAGGGATTTTTATAAGGCACTAATAAACTCTAAATTGAATTATGGCATAAGTGCATGGGAAGGAGCATATTTTAACGCAATTAAACCAGCTGTCATCCTTCAAAAAGGATTTATCAGGGTGATAGTTAAAAATAAGTCACGAATCTTCCTTTTCGCTGTTGAAAACATGCTCCCACGTGGGCATTCATATGCATATAAAGTGCTTTGACTTTTCTTCTTCAGGGGTGGTGCAATAATACATATTTTAAAAAGGCCACGCTTGTGGAACCTAAGTACAGTTTTGCAACCTTACCAGCCCAAATTGTCCTGGATGATGCGAAGTTTTTCATACGTTGGGCCAAAAGCATACAACTTACTACCTCCCACCTGCAAAAATGCATCACACCTAGCCTCATTTAAAAAATATGCATGATATTGGCTATATAATTATCAAAACATTGAAGATATATTTTGTTAAGGTACTATTTTTTTTAATTTTGGTGTATTTCTTCATGTAAAATAAAAATGTATGGTCATTAATTTATTTACTTATTTGATGGTAACCACAATACAGGTTCTCCTTCTAGGTTACCTAAAGCTCTCTATCTTATTGATTGTATATTATGTATAATGATTGGGAGTAATAAAACCTCATTATTATATACGGCGTACTCGCGAAAGAATCACTTCATCCCAATCCATCGGCATCTAACTGATGCAACTGCCCCACAAGTTCCTCACGCGCAGAACTGCTTAACGTAATTATTGCCAGCCAACTGTGGAATAATAGCAATCAGCCTAGACAAGGAGTTGAAATAGGTTCATTTTCGGGAGAACCACGTAGTATTTCTGCTTGGAACAACAGTTTCGCCAATTTTTGACACAAACAACGCGGTTCGTCAGAAAATGAAGTCATTTCCTCTTAAGGAACTGCGGAAACCTTCACTCAAACTTGAAGAATTATATATAAATAAAGAAGGATTCGGTGCTTTTCCGGAAGCCCTGATGACGGTAAACGAATAAGACCTCAAAACCTTGGAAGTAATTACCTCATCCGGTAATGGACCTTATGACACTTCATACAGGCTTTATAGGTGTGTTATCAGTAGGAAAACCATATAAAACAGTTATGGAAAACAACCAGAAGTACCTACGTTTTTTATAGATATGGTCAGAATTGAAACGGCCCCTTGTAGACACTTATTAATGGTAGGTATTGGTCATCCATTGACTTCTAATGATGCAATTTACAAAAAATTTCTATTATAAAACCAATATCAAATTTTAGTTCTTGGGTGGTAGAGCAGCATATGGATATTATCTGTATTTATTGCTGGACTCATAAGATCTTCAATTGAACGCTTAATTCAACAAAGTATCAAACGATAATGGTAACTAATGGAGATATTGGCTAGAAAGTATTGAAAACAGAGAAATTAGATAGGTTTAGACACACTCCTACAGTTGAATAAATAAGATTAATGTTGTAACGTAGGTTTGATGTGTACAACTGCGTCAAGCTTTACAAGGCACCAACGAGTAATTATGTAACTACAATTTTGAAAAGCATCCTATATCTCAAATGATAGTAATTTAACAACATAATAATCTTCATCTGCATCTACGAAGTTCCGTTTAAGCTCCTTACAGGTACGTGTGACACGGGGTATTTCCACGTTAGGCATGAAACATTTGCCCTAGTCAAAGGTCGATTCCTGCACCCTATAATATCCATTGAGCGGGGATCAAAACGCAGAAAGAAGGACAATGAGGGGCGGGACCGCAAATATTGGACAACACATTTTAATGAGTAGAACTAAAACTTTCGCATGGATCTCGGAATTGCGTGGGATAAATGGACAACTTATTCTATCTATAGTTATCAGCAATAAATGCGAAGGCATTTTATTCTCTGGATACATATATTGGATGACTATCCATCCTTAGAAGAGACGTATTTCTGCAGTAATAACAAAACTTAGTTGTTTTCCTTAGTTTTTATTAAAATGAAAAAAGTGCCAAGTTTTGATATAAAAATAGGATCTCCAGATTCAGGAATTTTGTTAAGTTTGAAGGTTTGAGAAGTCACACTGAATTAACGGGTAATACCGTGAGATTATTTTTGAAACATTAAGCTCAATTCATGTTCTGATAGCTTGATGTGTTCAGCCAATTCTTCGAAATGCCCTACATATCTGGCAATAAATGACCTGAGGAAGCACTCAGAGGCTCGCACTGAGTGCGTACGCTTGGAGAGCGTGCCGATACAAGAACACCATCGAACCTCGAAGTTCTCGCAGCGGAAAACGAGGAGGAGGTTCCACCGTTTCGTTCCCGAAATGGTTCCCACAGAATATCGGTCCACGGTGCCGAAATAAGGAACTCTAAGAGATATATGGTCGCGAGCGTGGAAAAATATATGTCTTCTCATTTCCCATTGGCGTTCCATTATCCACGGACGAACAGGGAATTCCATTTCCCTCCACGCACTGATGCCGCGGTTTATCAAGTTCATATCTTTCGTTGCCGATGTCTCTTTTTTCCCCTAAACCTCCTCAGATGCGCTGCTCGGAGAAAAAAAACGTCCCTTTTGGAGATCCGGCCTTTCCATAAAAAGAGAGGAATTTCCGCCATTGAATGGAAATCCATGCATCGCGAATTTTTGAGATCTTTAAAAAAACAATTTTCGCCATTTTTTTCTTATTGCTGGATTTGAACCAGATCGAATGTACAACATTTTACGTTAGCCGTCAAAGAAGGGCATACTTTTCCAAGGAATGGATATGTGTGTCCTTGAAATTGATGACAAGTCTCTTCGATGGATATAATGCCTCTTTGAGTGATGGCACGAAGATAAACCTTCATCTGTATGAATTTAACATCGATTCTCTGACGCTCTGGGGAAACTAAACGCAAAGCAGATATTAAAATGTCCTTAGTCTCGAGAGGTAATTCTTTGTCATTTCATTGTTACGAACTAGGAGTCTTAATTAGCTTATGGATTCGATTCTGTTAGGAAGTACATACATACAGCGCACAATATAAGCAATAACGCTAACACCAGCAAAAGCAGCAGCGAGCATTATATTCCCGCATTGTTCAGAGGCTGTACAAAGACTCTCAGGGCATACTTTGAATAAAACATAACGGTAATAATTAGTAGGTAAAAATGATAAGGTATTTCATAACCTTCGGGAAACTAAAAAAAAATGCAACTCAGTTACATTATGAAATGCCTCACGGTACTGAATCTCTGTTCAAACTTAGATGTAAAATATTACCTTGGGAGCCCATCTTGAATAACGCTTTATATTCACTCACAGAAACTTATGTTTTAACGGAAACGAGGTTCCAAGTTATTGACGGAAAATTAGAATGCAAAATTCCACTCTTCCATATTTCCTTGGAGTGCTGATGATGCCGTACAATGAAGAAGTTGCAACAGAAAACCTTGTTAACAAGTACGTAAAAGAAATGGCTGTACTACTTATGTAATGAATTTACTCTAGATTTTATATTCCATGGAATGAAAAAAATCCTTTGGTTTACAAATAGTATACAAAATAGTAACTATAGATGCAATATTAAAGTGCAATATCTATTTTACGATGCATAACAAAATTATAAGTTGAAATTCCATCTTTTCTCAAGGCAAACTCAGTCTTAGATTATGATTTGCTCCAACTTTTAAGAAATGAAAATACTCATATTTCTTGCCTGTACTGTTACAAGTTGTACATGAATTATTTTTCTTCAAAAGGGTTTCTTCAAAAGGGGGTTTCACCTTTAAGTCAGACTAGAATAAGGTAAAGTTACAGGCAAAATTTCAATTTACTCCAACATGTCATATAACCTGAATTTAGACGAGCGTAATGAGAGAGGAGCTTTGTTTCCCAGTGGCTCCGCACACAGTATCATTTCCACGAAGAAATGCTTTCATCTCTCTCTCCTTGCTAATTGCCTTCTGAATTTCCCTCGGAAAGTTTTCTCTGTCGTAATGATGCCCAGGAAAACAAAGGCACGATCCACTCTTAATGGAGGAGATTTTTTTTACTCATCGTAGCCAACGACTTTCCACTGCCTCTTAAACGCAACAATATTTTTGCATATAACAAAAAAAATGTTCTGGGTTATGGCGGAAATTTTAAGTAATGCATTACATTCTGCTTACTCGTCGGTTACAATGACGGGAAATGTGTGTGGGATCATTGTTTGCCAAGTGTAAGGCGAGCTGCTACTGTCTCCGGAAGTCCATTATCACGTAAGCAATACATAACTAATACTATGGCAACATAACGTATATTATAAACATCAAATATTCACAAAGATTCGCATACTCATTAAATTAGAGAAAAAAATACCGACTAGATGATGCACAATGATTAGAGGCTGAATAGAAATTACTAACTACCTTTTAAGCAGCGTGTTTTACTTAAATAAATTCCGTAAATTCTTTCGTGGGAAAAATGAGAGGGGAATAATAGTTTTACTGGACTTAATTAATTCATTAACGTTTAAACGTTATTTAAAAAAATAAAGTTAAAAGTGAGGCAAATGCCTTGATTCGAGAAAAAGAAAAAGTGCAGTAGTTGCTAAATCTCAGAGGAAATTATCTTAACCCGTATTAAAAGACAGAAAAAACTGGTACGCGCTACATATTATTTTGGGATTACTTTGAGTATCACGCATTCGAGTTTTAACCGTGAAAATCAGAAAAATGAAATATTAACCAATTGATTGATGAAGAAACCTTATAATGTTGAGTTTATGTTAAAGTGCATTTAGATCTATTGTTTTCGATAAAAATACCAATTATTGCATCACGAGTAGCTAACAAAAAAGCATTTTCTAACGCTAACTAATGCATACATTTTTCGAATACGATCAAAGCGAGAGTGGTGGATTCTGAATATGCATTTATTTTTACTACCAATAGTGAATACCATTCATCCACCGACATTTTTCCAATAATACAAGGTTATGAAAACATTAAACGTAGGGAGAAAAATAATAACCTAAACGTTTTCATTCTCACCCACTGTTGATGGTTTTTTTAAAACGCTATGGCAGATCGACAGCTTTATTTATCTTCCGGAGGGGTCGGATAGTTTTTTTTTTCTGCGACGCAAAACCCCTCCTTTCATGTTTGGATTAACCGTTCGCTCAATCCACACCGAGAACCGGCGTTGCGTGCGAGTTGAGGTTCGCTGGATCGCATCCGCGGCTTCTGCGGCATTAACGCCTGGGTTGCCTGAGCGTCGCCTTTAATTTAATCACAGATCCCGATTCGTGTTTTTTTCCCCTCTCCTATCCCCTCGTTGCTGCCATCGTCATCATCATCATCATTAGTTTTCCGCCCCGCAAGAGTGAAAGCGAGATCTGTCACTTCCCCAACCCTTCTCACATCCCATGCAAGATCTTTCCCCCACGCTATGAGTTCCCTTCACCCTCGCACCCCTGTATTCCCTCTCTAACCCTTTCCCTGCTCACAATCAGTTCCAATTCCTTACTAATTCCTTCTACTCGAAGAAGGCAACCTCACTTTCACCCCTCATCCTCCCCCTCCCGATTGCACCGCCTCTCCGAGTCTCAAATCTTCCGCTTTTTCCCTCCCACTCATCCCTCTTCCTCCTTGTTTTTTTCGGCCCACCTACACACCAACACTGCTCCGGATTCTCGGGCGGCGACCGTCTTAATGGCTCTGCGTACGTCTTTTCTCCCGTTCTCTGCACTCAACTCATTGTCTTCTCCTTTTCTTCTGTCTTCCTCCTCCCTGCGTCTACTCCCTTGCATCTCCTTTAACACTCCTCCGCACTGATTTCCAGCCAGCCAATTCATTTCCGTAAGTAACTTTCCCACTTTGCAAAACGCCTTCATGACTCGGTTCTAATTTTCTCTCCGTCTGCAAGTACCATTCTCCGCTGAAAGCACCGACGATGTGGAAAAATGATATCATCTTGCGCATTTACGAAAAGCGGGATAAATGAGCCGTGTATTCCAGAATCCCGGGTTTGTTTCTAGAATGAACTGTCCCAGAAGAGAATTTAAACCAATGTAAGTAAAACCTACATCGTAAGAGGCTCAAAAACAATATATCATGTGTAATTCTCTTTAAAACTTCCAGAAGGAAGTGCTCGGTGGATGATAACCAGATGACAACCCTATGGATTTCTGGTCTCACAAAAAGGAACTAATCGTTTAAATTACAACCGTAGAGAGTTTGATGGACAAAACCTACCAACCAGCTGGTAGAATACTCAAATGAACTAGGGTGCTGAGCGGAGGTTTTTTTTCAAGAGCAGTACTCTGTCCGTCACAACAATTGCAAAACTACACACCCAGTGACAGAGTTTCATATAATATCCTGCAGAATAATATGCTCTCAATAAATCCGAGACTCAACATATCTACATTTCTAATCGTCTCACGGCTGGTACTGAAATGACACGCCCGTAACCATGAGAGTTATGGTAACTGTAAGACGAAGCATTTGTTCAACATTAGTTTAAAAAACATTTGACGTTTCATGAAATATCTGAGAGCACATTTGTCTTGATGAGTTGGGATTTATCACCAAAGCGTTTCATAAAAAGTTGATCAAGATTTCGATGGTCCAATAAACCACTAAGAGATATAATTACTTGATAAGAGTTACTATGGGGCAAATGACAGGTTTAATTAATCATCCTTACTAATATAAAAGTGACAAGTAATTTCATGAAAATATTTTGCCATAGAAACCCTATTCAGTGGTAGCAGAAGAGACATAACATCAAAATGAAAAACAATCGATGAATGAGTTACGAAAGCAATAATTCCAGCTACTCGACTTTAGTAATGGGGTCCGTAACTTTCTTGATCTCATGTAAGAGATGCCATGGCTAAATGTTTGCGATAGCCTTTAGGTCAACCACCGAGTCCCGCTTGAATGTGGCACTCAGTTCACATCAGTTAAAAGATGTTCTAACCTTTTTATCACTTTCGCAACAGTTTTGCGCGCTTCCCGTGAATTTCCTTTTGTATCTTGCTCATTTGCTAATTCTGTTTCCCAGTTTCGGGCACTAAATGCTCGCGGCATCCACAAAAAGAAGCCATAAAAGAGCGACGTGTCTAAAATCCCTCTTTCAAATTTTCTCCCGAGTGCCTTCCCACTGTTCGCTTTGAAAGACTCGGTTTATACAATGTTAGGCCGACAACGCTTCCATAAAGTTTTCCCATGCAAAGACTCTTAAGTAATGGCAACGTCAAGGTATTTTACTTAATCCACTATGCCAATTACGATAAAAATACTTTACGAACACGAAAATATTCGTCCATATTTTACCCCGATCAATGCAGAAGTTGATTGCTCACTCCTATCGACCCCCACTATTGACTTTTTTGAGGAAAAGTTTCAAGCAATTAATTACGTGAGCGTGTACCAATGCTCTAAAACCGAACGTTTGCCCCGGCACGTGCGCTTGAGTGAACGAGCGACGACACGACCGATGACAAAGAGGATAGAGCGGTTAGCGGAGGTGCAATTAAGAAAAGAATACGGCAAGGAGAAGAAAAACAAAAGGATCAAAAAAAAAGGAAATTGGGGAAAAAAAATGATCGCAAGGGTCTAAAGTCTCCCCAGTCCCTTCCTGTTTTTTCAAGAGAAAAGAAAAGAGAAAGATGAGGAAGACCCGAGGCGACTTATTTCTCCGAGGCAAGCGGCGGCAGTGGACGGATGGCTCACTTTTCCCGACGGGGATCAAGGAGGAAGGCGGCGGGTGGCGACCCTTCATCCCCCGCGCCTCCCACCCTCCCCTCTCTCCTTATCACTCGTCCGTCTTCTCTTCCAGAGATCCCTTTAAGAAAGCGCGGGCAATTCCCCCACCCTATCTCCCGGTCCCCCCAAGTCGGTCGAAACCACCGGATTCAAGGTGCTCATATTTTTTTCCATGCGCAACCGAAATTTCTTCAAAATCCTATTTCCGTGAGATAAAAATGGCTGCTTATGGACGAATATGAAAGCTCCGTGAAGAAGAAAAGAGAAATTTATAGGGCTCATCCTCAGACGCGCGCGCACACCACAAAGAATTCTCGTGCACGATGACAAAACAATAATGTAAGGTGTAACAAATGGGGAAAAACTATGAGGAAGACCACCGATGGAAGATAATTCTTGGAGAAAATTATTAATAAAATTAAAACAGAGCATTGCCAATTAAAACAGCGGTTATCTAATTGGAGAATGGAGTGGAGAGCAGAGAAAAAAACTCCCAATGCTGGGTTATCCTCCTAATTCGTATTCGCCTACTAGGCTCAAATCTGTCTTGGTCATCGACCCTATAGCAGCTCAGCCTACATACTACATATCCCCTGCCCGCATCTGCGCATTATGAAACATATACTTCAAATGTTAAATCAGACAGAGGAGTAGCTGAGAAAGAGGAGAATGTAGCTACGCTTGCCAACTTAACTTTTTAATTGCTATAATAAAAAATTATATTCAAATTAATATGATCCAAAACCTGATTACAGTTTTTGATTTGCAAAATCTTTCATTTTTTACCCAGATATCAGCAATGAAACGTTAAAATACCAACAGTCGTCAAATCGGTATCATCTCAAGCAAATAAAATGCTAACATGATCATTACTCGTCTATGACGACTTCCGTTACTGTATCTAACCAAGAGCAGGACGCCAGGATTAAGCAAATTTAACTAACATGTGATACGGCCATATTTACCCTGGCGGGTATAAGATCCTGTTTTATTTAACTTGAGAAGATCTAAACGCTAACTCTGCAAATGCATAACACTATCAACATGGATTTCTACAGTCAAAAGGTAATAAACACTATTAGACTCACCTGTTCAATGCAAATGCTTTTCATATCTCGATCCGGGTATCGATTCTCAAAGGTTTACTTGGCGTAGTTCGTTCTCGCTTTCCTCTTTAACAGCACCCAATCTAGTTAAGTTTAATTGATTCACCTGTTTCCAGCAAATGCTCAAATGTCCCCGAATAGTTTATTGCTTCTTCTCGGTGTATCCACCGACAGCGTCATTTCCAGCTTTACTTTTAGGACAATTGAGTCAAAGATATGAGAAGATTAGAAGCACGGGCAATATTCTGTACTCTTCAAAGTACTTTTACGATAAGCACAAAATTAGTGCGTCACCCATCGCGCGTCACTAAAAATGTTTTTGCGTTACTCAGTGCATCCAAAGGTCAAATTGGTTCAAAGAGTGCAGTAGCATCCCTCAGCTCTCGGGTCTCTGAACTGATCATCGCCTACCCATGCTTTCCTATTCTCTCTTTCGGAGGATTACTTGGTTATTCACATTGTCTTACCAGCTCTTATACTATAAAACTTGGGCCACTTGCAGAGACATCGCAGTCATATTTACTTTCTCTTTCTCAGTGAGCCATGTTGTCCCAAAGTTCCTTGTTAGTAATAAATTTTGACGGACAATATCCTGTTGCCCTAGAGTGTGTCATTTGGACTCGGGATCTGTTTACATTGACTGAGATGGGGAGGAAGGAAAATGGGCCGCGATAGGGAGGGGGGAATAACGGCGCTTTACTTTTTAGAATCTGTTTCTCTTACGACTTTCATAACTGGCAGTGATTCCTATGCAGAGGAAATATCTGCAGCCTCAGCGAATGGAAGCGTTTGCTCATGAGGGTCATGTTTAAAATATTAGTCTCAGTGCATCAATGGCCTATCCTGTAACAATGGTTACTAATAAGAATTCATTATGTGCACGGTTTTTATGTTCCCTTCGCATGAATGAATGTTAGAACGTATATATTTCTATGCGACGAGGATTCTAATCCTTATAATATCTAAGGGTTAAAATCAAAGCTGATTGCAACTTTTCACACATATCAGATGGAATATTTTTACCTTCGGGTAATATCAGATTCCACCACTCATCAGGAAATTTATTATCTTTTACACTCCTGATATCTGGAGTTGGGCTGCAGACCATTCACGCTAGCTTCGATAAATAAACCATGCTGATGCCTGATGCGCACAGTAAAATTTCTGTGAAACTTTACTTCGCTTATAAATAAAATTTATAAATCGTTCTTAAAAACGTACTTGCTTGTTCATGGTATAATTATTCATAAAGCAGTAATTACGACCAATCTGCCATCTATGGGGTGTTTTACCACCACGAAGTAATTAGCAGACCGCCCACTGGATAACAAGTTAACATTCAACATACAGTAGAGCGTCAATAATCCGGATTCACATATGGCGAAAAATAAGTTGAAGTGAATAAAAAATAGTACATATTTCTCAAAAGCGTTGATGAAAGACGTATTGCAATGTATTTCATTATAATACGACGAAATAAGTTCACATTAATTTATGGTTTTATATAACTGATCTAATTATTTAACTACGGTACCAAATTGAATTACTGTTTTTATGGTTTTCAGCAAAGTTTCTTTGTATGTAAGGCATCAAACGGCCTTAATTTGGTTCTGTTCGAAAATCGGGACTTTTTGATAATCCGGACTGGGTCCGGCAACATTTGATCCGGATTATCGACGTTCTACTGTAGCAAGGAAACGAAATCGACGTTTGACGTGCTTCCTGACATGTCTGTTTACGTTTATCTTATTGACATTTGTATATAATTATTCACGGGAAATAGAAAAAGGTCTATTCTGTAAAACGCCTCATGAGACCAAGTTTTATGATTCAGTTTTATCACGAGCAAGCTCAATTTTATGATATTATTCGTTTTTAGATGACGTTCCATAGAAAATTTCCCGTGAGCAACAGGATAAGTTCAAAGTGATGGTTTCTTTCTTTTATTCGTTTTATTTGTTTAATATCATTTTCTTTGTTTGGTTTGGTGATGGCTTCAATTTTTAATCAGGCAAAGTTAATTTCAATCGCCTTCAGACTTAATATTGCAAAATTTAAATAATGGTTGCGCAAGTTCAATGAAAGTGCCACAAAAAGTGATATTGAGTAAATATTCTCTTTTTAGCAACAAAATTTCGTCTTCGAAGAACAAATGCAAGAAATTTCTCAAAATGTTCCAAAATGTCAAAAGAAGCAGTGTTGAATTTAAAATCGATCCCGTAGCAACTCGAGCTACTGTTGAAGAGCGCATATTGGAAAAGCTGCAAAAAGGAAAAATTATGCAAAATTATGAAAAATCAATTCGATCTTCTTAAAACTTTATCTATGCCGCTATATACATCGGCAGACTTTTTAAAATCCAGACAGCAGTACCACCACCATCCAGTTTTCGATTAAAGAAATAATTGTATTTTTAAAATAAACAAATAATATAATTCAGGAATAGAGCAATTTTCAGTATTATGGAACATTATTTCTCTTCTATCTCGAGTGGTCGGCTGTCAAGTGACCGTAACAAGGACAGTAAAGCTGTAAACGGTAGCCAGGAAATATGGCATCCTACTAGGAATATAAATAATGAGCATTCGTTTGTTTACGTAAGCAATTTATAGCCACAAATCCGAATCCATTTCAGAGATAAAAACGGCTGAATAAAGCGATAAAAAGTACTTTGTTCGGCGGGTTCCCGGCACAATTACAGTGGGTACATTCTCAGAGGACTTAACCTTGGTAATGGTTTTACGAGCATTTATGATTCTATCGTCAGACCTCGTTCTTGCCATCATTAAATATCACTTTGAAACATTTCAACTTTCAAGAATTCTGAAATTCCTTTGATTTTCATCGACCTTATTAGGAAGTAACTTTCAAACAATCACTCGGTGTATTTTACGATCATACTTTAATTTGTGGTTATGGACTCAAGGATCGATCCAAATAGTTTCTTGCGAAAAATGTCGTCTGCAAATGCCTACAAAAATATTGCCTCATTGCCTATATGAAACATTTTAATTCAAACTTTGAAATTATCATTCCATTCTGGAAGGTATTCCGCCGTTTTTAAGACTTAAGAATGGTGACTGTTTTAATATATGATTCACTTTTTATTTTTCCTTTGGCGCCAGGGCCTCTATTTCATATGAGATTTCAAAGTTCTATATGAGAAATTTTAATTTAAACTATAAGATTATCATTCCATCCTGGAAGGTATTCCACCATTTTTCATAATTAAGGATGTAAACCTTTTTAATATAAAATTCACTTCCTCTTTCCCTTTATGCTTTTGGCGACTGGGCCTCTAAAAACTCCCCCAGTCTCATTCGGTCCTTCACTAATGACTTCAACTCGAATTATGGTCCTAATTTATGTTTCCAGCACATACAAGCACTCGCAAGGACACATCAAGTTTAAATTGCTTCAATGCTCTTTTCGCTCCAAAAGAAAACTATGCCGCGTTCATTTTAGGATTGAGATTACGATGGGCTGTTTAATTTGTTTAACAATTTGGTCAGTCAGTGCAATGAATCCAATTTGCTACCTACCTATATCCGGAAGTTTCCATCCGTGAACTACAGCCATGATGACTTCAAAAATAAAATCTTTTGAATCATAAAAATAGCTGCCACTGAACACTAAAAAAAGCAATATGATCCCAAATGAAAGTATTTCTCATCAAATTGTAACTGATAGTTTGTTTATGAAAAAAAGCAGCTCCACTTTATAGGATTATATTATCTAATTTTTGCCAAAGATTAACTAATCAATTACGTTTTTTCGTAAAGATTGTCCGAAAAAGGGATTATATCACCACATCTACTCAAGCAATACTTGTTTGAAGCTAATTCATCGTAGTTTTTCCCAGAAACAAACGTTGGCAGAATGATACAAACTCTATTCTCGGGTAGGAAAATATATTCTTTCTCATCGTAGTGATGTGGTTCCTTTAGAGCTGGTTAATCATTCTTCCGTCAATGTGATGAATGTCAGCCATCTTTCATGGAATTTTATCGCCGATGGAGGAGCATTTCATTCCTTGGTATGAAAGCTTGAAGGACCAAAATAAATACTCATTAGAGACAAACAAAAGTAACGGGATTCATTCTGTATGCGTATGAAAACAAACTGACAATGTGTGCATATTGTATACTATACTTAAGGATTTTGAATAGCTACAAGAAATGCATCTCGATGCTTGTTTCACTAATATAATAGCAATTATGATACTTTCAGAAAGACAGGTGCCAGGTTTAAGAACAAGGATTATTCAGCGTAACGTAGAATTAATTAATAAAAATACACCCATTTTCAGTAATTTATACATGCTGAATCTGTAGTCTATAATGGAAAATTTTAACACGTATTGGAAACTGCGATTGGAAAGGCAAAAACTGCAAAGAAAATAAATCTCATGTAAACACTACTTCCCTTTTTCAATGGTACTAAATTAAACAATAAATATAAGATGCTGCTAGTAAATGAGGGTTTTAGAGTAAAAAGCCAGTTTATCATAGTCAATCTTCGCGGACAGCGCTAAAAAATTGATAAAATCCGGTCTGTGGAAAGTAAAATCGATAAGTCAGAGGCGGAAACTAACCGTGACATCTGGCTTGTAGATCATCGAGCACAGAAGTATTTGCGTCACACAAAGTAAGCAATGTTAATGCATAATAAATTATGAAAATCATAGGGCAGGGTGCAATTAGTTTAGGACTAATGTTCATTTCAGATTAATTAGAGATTATTGCATGTTCTTACAGTCTCAATACATTCTGCCGGGAAAGTAATGACTGGGCCTTAACGAAATCTAAAAGAAAAATAAACTCATCAATTTTGATTTTCTACAGTTTCCCATGCTAACCTAATAAAGAAAAGTCAGGAAAAAGGTAAAAATTAAACCTGACAGGAGTTTCAACCTCCTTCTCTGCCAATTTGGTTAATGGAAGGGTTACAAAGATGAAGATGGCGCAATACTTTTCACCTTCCAAATGGCTCTCAGGATAAGGAATAGCCAGGACAAAGGCGCTGTGAGTAGGGCTGAGGGCTTATGTTCGGTAAGATATTCAGCCAATGAAAGCGTTCGATGAATATATCCATGTCACGAAGGCAGACGCGACAGCTCTTATCGCTGTTCTCGGACGGTAGAAGAAGAATATCCCTCGGAATTCTCCCCGCTTCGAAGGATTCGGGGAACTACTCAAGGAGGAACTTAATAAGGAGTGTCCATTCGAAAGTTTTCCGCCGAAGATCTTGGGGACTAAGTCCCGCTTGGGCGGTTTTTCTTAGGCAATACCTTCATTGATCTCCTATAGAAACATAGCAGAAAAGAAAGTCATCTCAATCCAAGTAATCTCAAAACCAGATTTTTAGATAAGCACATCCATTGCACATAATATTTAAAGTGAACAATACAAGCGGTTATCGTTTAACCTAGGTTAAATACATGTTCACGAAGATCTTAATGATGCTTAACCTTGGTCCAAGCAAAGATTCTAGAAGGGCTAAAAATTTATACTAGGCTTCTTAATGAATTTTAATTAACTTTTTAGCCAGAATGATGAATCTTAAACTTTCAACAAACCAAAGATGCCGAGATTAAGGTGACTAATCACTAAAATGACTGTGGTTATACCCATATTTCCTCTCTTGTTTAGAATAATTTTTGTAGTTATTACGTAACAAAAGCAGACCATAATCCATTCACGTGCCCAGGTTTCTGTCCATGAAAGTGCTTCAAGTTGAATAAAAAATATCTTTCTCGCCGAAAACTCATCTTTAACAGCGCTCTTTCGTCCATTTATTCTGAACACCAATAACGATAATTTTACATCCACGACAACAATATAAACAAGCAAGCTAGATATTTTACCTCCTCCAGATTACGATAAATCAGTTTATTTTTCCGCATTAATCAATACCCTTCAATGGTCTAACTTCAGTATCAACAATTAACTAATAAAACGATGATTTTCATACCGAATTCCCGTATTATTATTCTTTTACATTCTATCTGTTGTTTTTAAGTATAGCACTAAACGTACAGAGAAAAATGATTCGCCTATGCGTCTTTCTTTCCATCTCCTTGGTCCTACGGTATTCCAGCCACATCAAATCCATTACTCCCTCTATTCTTTCTGAAGCGAGTGAACCGCTTCGTAGATCTCCTCCTTCTCCTCCTTTGAACCACATCAATTTCCATCGCTAAATCCACATTCTCTCACCTTTAATTCAATTCTTCTCTTTAAAATCTTGTAAATATTTATTATGCCCCTACAAGATAAAATTAATTTAGGCTTCAGGATTTTTGGTCAATGATTTTTTTCGTGTAAATGGCTTCACAAGTTTTTTGTGGTAGTTATCCTGAATCCCTTTCCATACAACGACATTAGTATTACTAGCAATCTTGCGTTACCTGTTCAAAACAATGAAAGAGCAATACTGATTACGGGGGTATATATAAGTCAACGAACTTCGGTAGCCGGCAAAATCTATAGAAGTAAAATGGTCCATACGAATGCAGCTTATGTATTACTTCCTACTCTAGAAAAAAAGATTCGCTTGTCACGCTTACTTAGTGCGATGGCTGCTCAAGAAAAGCAATGATTTTTTTCCTCGTTTCCTTGAATTTTCGCGATTAGGACGAAATTTCCTTGATGTTAGGACGAAGTTTCCTTGAATGGTACAATTTTGTGACCCATCATTTTTCGCTCAGCATTAAGATCGGTGGGGGATTGGGTTGGTGTTGGTGGCTAGAGTACTGGCCTTACCTTACTTACTTACCTTACCGGACAAATCCTGAAGTACAATTTGTCGCGAAGTACATAATTGAAGGAATAAATAGAGGAAACATTCCCTAGAGGGAACTCGGGAATGAATACACAGACCAAATAAACAGGAACTAAATAGGAAGAACCACCGAGAAGTAAGGGAACAAGAATTACCCTTACCCCGGTACCCTTACTGGAGTACCTTACGGACGGCCAGGGTTCAAATCCCTGCAGTGGAGGATGTTTTTCATGGGATACCCGATCCCTACTTGAGTGTCTTGTGGAGGGCACTTCAAGTACAAGTACTCCGTCTGTCGGATGAGACGTTAAACCGTGGTCTCCTTGGCGCCTGACTTTAAGCGCAGGCTAATGCCGACGCCGGGTTTCTATCCACCCTTCCCCTTACCTATCCCCATGGCGCAAATGACCTTAGCTGTCGGTCGCCTCCCCAAAAATCCAATCTAATTAAGATCGGTTGACTGCAGCCCTCCATCCATCCCTATGTAATTCTTGTTCCCTTACTTCCCGGTGGTTCTTCCTATTTAGTTCCTGTTTATTTGGTCATTGTATTTATTCCCGAGTCCTCCTCTAGGGAATTTTTCCTCTATTTATTCCTTCAATTATGTACTTCACGACAAATTGTACCTCAGGATGTGTCCGGTAATTTGGCTATTATTTCTGCGTATAATTCCATACGGTCATTCCGTCTTCTGCTCTTCCCTAAAATTCATCATTTCTTATTTTATTCACCTCCTTTATCTTCAGCCTCCTCCTCCAGCACCAGGTTTCGAAACCTTCTAGTCTTTCTTGGTTTTCCAATGGTTCGCGTTTCCGATTAATAAAGTGCAACGCTTCATGCGAATGTTTTCGCATAATCCCTCGTTTGTAGTTCTATCTGCTTGGAACACAGAATTTGTCTTTTTATCATGAAATCTCTCTTAGCATGGGACATTCTTCGCTGTCTGCTGTACTTCTCCCGTCCCATTTGATGGTACTTCCGAGGTAGGTGAGAGACTCCTCTTGCTCGAATTTCTCTCCTCTCAAAGTGACTTCTGCAATCAGCCTTACACATTCTAGCTTTTTAGACTTCGGTCAATTTATTTTTACTTCTATTCTTGGAGAACTTGGTCCATTGAGTTTAGTGACCTTTGAAGATCATCATAATTTCCTGATATGACTGCGTTACCTATTGCCTGCGAAGCGGACCACGTTTATTTCGTCTCCGTTGACGTCAATACTGATCCATTAAGTTTCTTGTGATCCTCTCGTAGCCAATTCCAAGTATAAGTTAAACAATGCTGGTGAGAGGATTCGTCATTGTCTGACTCCTTTGTCAATTTAAGCTTCTATATTTCTTCCGTCGCTCATTTGCATTGTGACGGCTAGCTTCTTGTATAGTTGGTAGCTTATTCTTCTACCGCTATAACTCATTCTGAGTTTTTACAGCTAGCCCGAACATCTTGCTTCACTCAAAATTGTCGAAGGCTTTCTCCGAATCTACAAATGCCACATGCAAAGGCTGGTTTCTCAACCACTATCCTCAGGCTGAGAATGGCCTCCCTGATTCCTCTGTTATTCGAAAGTCCTGATTGGTTTTCCGAGAGATTGTCTTCATTTTTTCTTTCCATCCTTTCGCTTATCTTGCAATTTTCATGTAAGAAAACAGTGGTATTTCGTGTAGTTGACCCTTACGTGGCGGTAGCGTACGTGAATTTATAACAGGGGTAAATGGTGTTTAAAGGCGTGGTGCTCATTGATTTGAGCATTGTTTATGAGGTGGCACATGATGAGCAGAAGACATCAATTTCATTTCTTTTCCATTTTATGCATACGGATATCTCTTCTTGGCACCATCACTATGATCCCTACAAGCTAGAGAAAAGTGAGTCAAGGATAGCACCTACATCACCAGTAAAAAAATGCAGCATCTTGCAACACTGGTCCATCCGATGACCCTTCTGCTCTAAATTCAGTAAGCGTTACACCAATTGGACACATACCCGAGGCATATGCCTATATTCATGCAAAATTATGCATCTACCACCAACTTCCATTCTAAGGAATTCACTGAGTTGCCGTACAGCAATCGATCTGTAAGAACTATCGCATCATCTGTATTAAAATTAGCTTCTATCACTGAAATGGATGAAGTCTTGTTTCACTGATTGCAATCTACCTTCTTTGGACAATTCAAATTTTCTAAAGATAGTCAAAAGAAGTAGAATGTTTATTACATGCATGCATGGGCTTTTGAATAGTGTCTGTGACTGTCAACTCCAAGTGAAAACAGAATTACATGACTATTTAGGTCCTGCTCGTCTCTTTCCTCCAATTCTTCAAAAACACAAACAGCACTTAGAAAACATGAGCAAAACTATAAATGCATACACGTACAATGTTACCGCCTACAGGGCTCCTGTACAAAACACTGACAATTTCAAGTATAGCATTCGCAACAAGATTATTTATTTGGAAACTTGAGAAAAAAATCACTCATAGTCTTTCTTGATCAGCCCTTTAATTGAGGAATGCCTGCGCTACACTGACCAGATCTCCAAGTATTCGCTGTACCCATGAATTCTACTTCCTTTTTCTATTTGCCGCTGAAAAGTAAACACAAATTCTCTTCTACAAAGTAATATTGGAGCGTTGCAGAAGTAAAAAATTTGCAATTATCCACAGCAATAAAATTTTACTGCGATCATCAGGGATCACCTGATGATGATGTAAAAGCATCGAAACTTAGGTCACAGTAAAATTTTATTTCTGTGGACAATTGCATTTTTTTATTTCCGAATCATGCATAAATTCCACTCAATATTGCAAGAATCTTCGGATTTTATATAATACTGGGTGTATTAGATTTCCTTGACACACGGTTGACCCCTCAAAATACATTGGACGATTTGCGGATATTCGAGATAAACATGGATCAAATTTCGAGGCATGACGCTCCTATAGAAGATAAAGCTCGCGTATCAAGCCTTCAATGATTGTGATTTCATCCGAGGAAAAGACACCATCAAGGAACCTTAGACGTGTGGAACACCTACACGGATGACGCTTAAAAAAAAATCACATCACTTGCTTGTGCGCAACATGAGAACCCACGGAGAGAAAACGCGAGCATCATTAAAGACGACAAGGAGGCTTTTATCGTCCATAAGGAAGGCTCCACGTTTCGCTTCGCGAGAGACGTTCGTCGGTTTTACGACTTTCTCAACTCAATGAAAGAAGCGGGTAGCGGAGGATCGAGTCGGATTCATGTCTCGGGAAGTCAAGTTATTCCGGAAGGTTGCATTACGAAACTCTAAGAAGATATTCAATCACATTTATTCGTTTCATTTGGGGGGTTTTTATAGCCATCTTCTCTCGAATACAACCCACGCAGAAAAAATTCTTGGTATATAGAATGACTGAAAACCATGTTCTTTTCTGCCAAAATTAATTCTGAACGGATCTGGTGCATAGTCAACAAGTGGTGCGCGCGGTGCAGTAAAAAGAATGAGAGCAGCAAATCATCTTCACCCTTCATAACTTTTTTCTAACCTGACTGCGCCATTAAAGACATCCTATTTACATTTTAATGGACTCAGATTTATTACACATTCTTCGCTCAAGTTTCTATGCCTGCAAAAGGCAATTACACTTCTCGACCACTTTACTTCTTACACCGCTAAAAAATATATCTCACTCAAGGGACGTTATGAATAAAATATAAAGGATTTAATTTTAATTAAGATGCATTCACATAATCTAAGGTGAAATATCTTAGAGAAAGAACTGAAGTTAGAAGAGTTTTTTTCTACAAGCAATACGATTTCACGCAACATGAATGCGAGATCGATGGAAATTGAGTAAAGAAAATTAAGTTTTTTAACACTGGAGTTCTGCTTTTAGCCTAAATGATACACTATCTCCTAAGATATAATTTTATGTTACTCGTAGGCACCCGAAAGACAGTCGAATATTACGATACGCTGGTTCACATTTGCGATGAAGAATTACTATGCCATAGAAAGGCAGAAGGCAATACGATAAACAGCCGTGCGAAGTCATGTGATACCATTAGTTGTGCGATAACATGCGAATTGGTATTTCATGTCCACATAGGTCGATGTACATCAGCATTTCCGGGTGATAATTCGTCTGTCCCTTGATGAGAATTTCCTTCCCCCAAGGAATTAGGGCCAAATGCGACGCATGATCACCCATCAAATCACAAGACCATAAGGTTGCTCGGGAATTGGGACAGAGAGGGCATCGAATTAAGAAAACTCTTCTTGTAATAAGGAATTACTCTGAGGTTACGAACACTGGGTTTTTGGAAAATAGCTATACACTTAAGATGACGCCAGATCTTTTCATCTTCCACTTCTACCCATTACTCTTTATATCACACTCTTCAATGAAGTTGAGCAACACTAGAAATGCTAACGGGCCTTCATTAAAAACGGCTGTTGGGACAAGCATTGCGAAAAAGGAAGTTTATCCCACTCTGATGCCTTCCAGGTGCTTATTTATGATGAACTCTTCTCACATTTCTGCGTTTTCGTGGCGTGGCGGGTTTGCAGTTGAGCAGGTTTCCGGGTTTCGTTCGCGATGGTATCATTCTTGATGGCAACGTTTCACCCACTATACCGTAGGTGTCCTCAGGCCAGGGTAAAGTGAAGAATGCTTCGAAGATGCTGGTATTTATCTAATTCAGTTTTTTCTCAATTCTTTGCCGCGTCAAACTTTCTGCTGAACAGGCATTACTCCAGTATTATAACAGCTGATTGGTAAGATTTTGGATCGTACTAATTCCAACGTCCTAATTCCTGGCATATCAAACTGCCTTCCTTTCTATACAAAATTCGCCATTAGATGCTTGTTATAATCCTCATATCGCCTCCCTCTTCAGATTTCGTCCAGAATTCTTATCCACTTCCTTCCGTTTCCATGTTTCTCCAGGTTAATTCCCCCAATTATCCTCTTCAGCATTCCCTCTCTTTTCAGTACGTCCTCCATACATCCCCTCTGTAGCTTCTGAGCCTGCGGCACTAGCGTCCTCTCCTCTTCAACCATATCCAATACCTCCTCGTTTATCCTCATCACCACCCCGCTCACTCTTTTCATTCCTCTCCACACCCACATCTCAAACGCCTCATGTCTACGTACATCCTCCCTTCGCACTCCGTCCACTCCCTATGTTGAGGAAGGGACGATTCGGCGCAGAACACTTCAAAATAAGGGGCTGATGCACTTGGCGTCGGGAACGAATGAGCACACAGGGATTTGAGAAGGACGTGGCACAATTTATTAAAATCGAGATTTAAAAAGAGTAAACAATAGTGGAAGAAGTGATGCGTTAGTCCAGAATCACCACCTATGTAGAAAAAAGACTTTGTTTGTCTGTGTGTCTGTCTTTTATACAAATCTACAGTTTTATTTCCATCTGGCTGAAAGTTTGCTGACTAATAGTTCAAGACTGGAGGAAACTTTTAGGCTGTTTTAAAAAGATCACAAGGTCCCAAAAAGGGACCCTTTGGTGGTCTACACTACGTATTGGGTTTTGTGCAGTGGTTTTATATTTTGCTTGTTAAAATTATTTTTGCTCAAGATAGAGGGTAGAAATTTTTTATCACATGACTGAAAGAATAATGTTTTTAATACTTTCAATTAATTATCTATATTACTTCTAATTTGTCTAAAAACCGCGTTTTTAACTGCATAAATGCACATTTTTCTCTAAAATCAATAATACCACTGATAACCAGATTTCGGTCTATAATGAATTTAAAATTCATTTCGCTTAGTTAAGCTGATTGCATTGAGCATTGTACAGCGTTGAAATCGTACATTGAAAGCATTGAGCTTTGTACAGCGGTTTATTTTTTTTTTGCTTTTTAAAACTACTTTCACTCAAGATAAAGAGTAAAAAAAGAGATCAAGATAAATAGTTATTTTATCAGATACCCAAAAGCATAATACTACTAACATTAGTAATATCATGCCTCCTCTCCTCTTATATGATGAGTTATGAAGAAAGTATAATCCCGAGCAACGTCGGGTAATTCAGCTAGCATATGAATATAAGGTCTCAGGTAGGAGAAGCTACGGGTAGTGAAGCGGATGATCTGCTCGTCTGCTTCTGGTGCACGGAATGCATGGCCTGCGACTTAAATCTATACACGGCTACATACGCAACCACTGAATCAAAAGTCTAATAAATGACCCGAGAACAACAGACAGTGAATTAACAATGATTTGTGTCTTCATCGGAGTCATCTCATAAGAACGCGGAAACGAGGATATTTTCGGTAAGGTGACTAGAATGGAGATGGTTATTCCCGAGGCAATGCTTTCCTTGTCCAGCTGTTGCGAGCTTAGCCAAATATCAATTCAGTAGAGAATGAGGGCATTAATTCACTACAGAAATTGATACAGAGGAGTAGTAAAAAAATCTGCTATTATAGATGGAAACTCAAATACCAAGATCCAAGACACAACATCCCTTATGTGCTGACGTTTTGATAGTCAACTCGTCCATAATTTTCAGAACTATGCTGAAGACGACGAACGAGCCGACTAACGAAAAGTTGGCAGCGATGGAGGACTTAATCCGGTCGAGACCTAGAGTAAACTTTACCTTTGTACCTCTGTCTCTCCAGGTGTATATCAACCATTAAAAGTAGGCCCGGATGGGTTTTAAAATATTCCTAAATAATGTAAGAGAAACAATTGCACTTTTCCACAAAATTGTTTTAATGCGTACAACGCGTTTCGGCTCACAGAGCCATCATCAGGAACAAGACGGTCTTGTACCTGATGATGGCTCTGTAAGCCGAAACGCGTTGTACGCATTAAAACAATTTTGTGGAAAAGTGCAATTGTTTCTCTTACATTATGAAGAACTTCCACGATATCTCGCCTGAATCTGTTGAATTTATTATTCCTAAATACCTTCTTTCCTTAGCTTCTCCATTCTGAATCACTACTATCTTTATAAATTTATTTCATTTTTCATCTATCTAAAATTTCTAATATATAAAGTGTTCAAAATTAACTCACGTAATCATATGCTAGGTAATATTAACACAGTTTCACGTCAAAAAATTGTCACTCCGCAAGGCTTTCGGGTACTCATTCCAGCTAACTTCGAGGAAGCCAATCTCTTAAATTAAAAAGTGGGGCATTACAGTTAAAGTTGGGATGCTTTTACATCGATCAATACTCCTTGCATGAAGGTCTCAAGGATCTATCTGTAAACCATCCAATAAGGGTTGAACATTAAGCAGTGACATCATTCCAACAGACCCTTAGAGGTTTCCGTGGCTATCTCCCGGATGCTGACTGAATGGAGGGTCCCTGGGTGTTAAATCCAGGGTACGCCCCTGGAGACCTCCTTCCAAAGGCTTCATTCCAATTCACAAACACCTTTCCTCCCGTTCTGTGGGACTCATGAGCTCTGACCGGACGTAAAAATAACGTCTTAATAAGAAAATAGCATTGGATTAGATTGAAACAAATTATTTATTTCATTTTATGCGAAGGAAAAAATATCCATTTGCAGAGTTTGCACTCAGGTATTTATTTTATATTCCAAAACCTCCATAATTTTAATGATCGGTCAAACTTGGGTAATCAGTGCAATCGACTAAAATTTGAAAGCGTAATTTTATAATAAATTAAATCTCCATTCTTAATATTATAAATATCGTCAATTAGTAAAAAAAACATCCGTTAACAACAACATGTTCCATTGGCTAACCACTACTCAAACCGATCGGAAAGCCATGTAACCATACCACTCATTCAGCCAACATGCCCGTCTTAAACTTGTGATCTTGTAAAATCGAACTTTCGAGTGATTTATCAAATTAAAAACGAAGAAAACACACTGCACTTTGCTTCCTTATTTCAAAGGCAATACACGATTTCCAAAGTGCTTTGGAATCCTACAATCATTGGAATTATTTTCACAATTTCATCAAAAACTCAGATATAACCACGCAGCTTTTTCCTCAATGACCATATATTTTAGGAAGGGTTATTCAAGGGAAACCAAGAGATTTACAACATTGACCAGTTTTAAGTCATTTAAGGTATTTAAGGCATCACTCAGGTATTTTAACCACCATAGAAACAAATGCGCCCAACCACATAGTAGATGTCAATTTTTGTCAAAATCTCTCGAAGTGTTTTAAAAGAATGCTTACAGCGCCATGTGCTATGATTTTATATTTAAGGCTTATAGCTAGTTTATTATAATGTTGTGTTAAAATAGTGTTTTTTGCTGTTTTAAGAGAAAGTCAACTCATTTCATAAGTAATATAGGAGCAGGGAGAAATCGTCCGTTCGAAAATGTAGTTTATTTTCCGCATCGCGCGTTTATTTGAACAATCAATGGGAAAATATAACAAAATGGTGTGCCGGTTACTGAAAAGATGTTCACAATTGATGTGGATTTATATTAAAGAGCCGTTGAAAGTCTTACCAGAAATTCCAGTTTGAGACATGGCACCTATAAACAATATTTTTATAGCATAGAAGTAACGTAATACACGATTGATGCCCTTAGGAAATATAAAATCCTTCTCCTTTCTGCGTTTCAAGAGAAAGTCAACTCATTTCATAAGTAATATAGGAGCAGGGAGAAATCGTCCGTTCGAAAATGTAGTTTATTTTCCGCATCGCGCGTTTATTTGAACAATCAATGGGAAAATATAACAAAATGGTGTGCCGGTTACTGAAAAGATGTTCACAATTGATGTGGATTTATATTAAAGAGCCGTTGAAAGTCTTACCAGAAATTCCAGTTTGAGACATGGCACCTATAAACAATATTTTTATAGCATAGAAGTAACGTAATACACGATTGATGCCCTTAGGAAATATAAAATCCTTCTCCTTTCTGCGTTTTCTAACGCTGAACATTCCCTGAACCCATCACAACTCCTCATGGAGCAGGAGGCATAAGGCATCTTTCAAAATGCTGAAGACCATACAGAAACGTCCTGTCTCCTTTTCCAGTTGAAAACTTATTCCGGATGATTGGCATTTGTGTGATGAGAAAGGTTTCCGGGAATGTGATCTTCCTCATGTTTTCAAAATGTGGTAGCCCTAGGAATGTATCCTCATTTAAAAGCTCGCTATGATTGGGAAAAGGTTATCGGCCAGATGGATTATTAACATTCTATCCATTAATTCAGCCGTGGCTATTTGCTTATATTTCCTCATCAGGTTCATCACTTAGAAGCGAGGCAGCATTACATGAGGCGTAACTACGACTGGATTACATGGTCTTGAATTCTAATCCGCATTTCATTGAATTAATTATTCAATGCATTACCCATCAACGAACCTCATGCGGGACTTCAACAAGACTTCTTGTTACTAAAGCTCATCATACTCCTCAAAATAGTCTCCTCCATAATTCCATCTAAAATAGTCTCTTCGCCAATGTTTTCCTCCATCACTCTCCAACTGCCTAACATTATGATATCCTCCAACAATTATCTGAGTTGAATTTTTGGCCCTCATTCAATCTTTCGAGACGAATTAGAAAACGAAGTTCACTCCTCAACCCCTTCTTACACGCCTCTTATCGAAAAAAACCTATTCTAGACATGTTTTATACATTGTTTATTTTTATCTTTATGTTTCAATACTATAGAAATATAATATTTTTCACAAAAAACATAGAATCGACACATACAACCATGGGAGGGAAATATAGCCGTGCAGTCAAGACTCAAACCCGCTGTTTTCAGGATTAGCAGGCGAGGAATCTACATGCAGTGAGAGAAGCGGATGACTGTTTCATTACCGCCTGGGAATGAAATACTTTTACGTCCACACCCCCATTGAAGCTCCCATATCTTTTGCATTTCAACAAGACCCACATCTCCACGGTCCAAAAACTACCGCTATGTGCGGACATTCATGCTTAGCTGGGACCATCTCCATTTTTGTTTTCTTTGCAAATCGTTCGGGAAAGTTGATACGTTACACCGGCGTCTGAATATCGTCCTGTTGTCTATTTTTTCCCATTTTAGTTTTTTTATGCAGTTTCCTTCCAGATCCGGTCGATTCTCGGGGAAGTACACTGAGAGAAATTTCCCGCTGCGGATTTTAAAGTTGCCTCCACTCCTCTAGGCTTTACAGCTTTGCATCGTGAGCGGGGATTTAATGGCCCCAGATTTACTGCGGAGACACATCGAAACAAGCCGTAGTAATATTTGCCCCTTGCGGGTGAGAGGAGGGGGTGAAGAACTAAAACAGGGTAGGAGGCATATGGCAGACATTCCTACGGTACAACCTACTCTCCTCCTCTCCTTCCGAGTGAGCGAGAGGACGTCCCTTAGCGTACAGAAAATATTCTTTAAGCTGGTTCTAGCCTAATTGATTTTCACCATTATTTTACATACATCCGCAGTGGTGATTGATAACTAATATCAGTATTATAAATAATTCTATCATAATTATAATTATGAATAACAAACTTGAATCAAAATTAGTTTCTAATACATAATATGTAAAATGTTACTTAATGAATGAAAATCGTTGACAACAGCCCAAACCATTGCAAGTAATGACGAAGAAATTCCAATTTTAAACGATTCAAAATTTACATTATTATATCATACTTTGTCGATAAACTGCACAGCGTGATATAAGCTATGATAGGATACTCGTTTAATAAACATAATTTTATCACAATTCATAAATAACAAAATAAGGCAACATAGGAGTCAAAGACCCAAGAGTTATTGAAATATAATAATCATTCCAGTGAGTTCAGTCTTGGCTGAACTCCTGCTTTTTAAGGTGATTCATTTTAGTTTTGGTTATTTCGTGGTGAACCAGGCTAACAACATAAACTAAGAGCTAATGTATTCAGCCATCCTGACTAAGAATAATCAAGTCAAGTTTAGCAAAACCTTTTGAGGCCTCTCGATTAGTACTACCTGAATTCTTGCTTTTGCGTTCAAAAGTTCAGCATTGTTAATTTCATTTGAAGTTTGACTCAGTTGACTCTGAACACGATCAACTACACGAAAACTATATAAAAAGAGGATGACCCGATTTCGCATAGTTACATATTACATAAAGTTCTAGCCTGCAAATCCGAGGGCTGCGGGTTCGAGTCAAGAATGGGTGGAATTTTCATCTCCCAGAACATGGGTGTTTGAGTTCGACAAATAAGTTAATTGCAAGAAAGGACCGTGGAGACCAAAATTCGCTAATAATAAAAACAAATTATTATTAATAAATAACAATGAATAGTATTATCATATCTTACATAATATGCTACTAATAGAATTAAAACCGTTGAGTTTTGTCGGCGATATTATACCAGAGACATCTGAAATGCTCTCTTAAAACTAACACTTTTACATCCGGTGAGGCATTAGCGTAAAAAATTCCATGCAAAGACCTTTGCGTTATAAATTCTCCATTTGTTCTCCACCTGCAGCAAGGATAACATCAACACGAAATCTGACCTCTTTTACACCGCTTTTGAGTGTTCTCTTTCACGTAGGTTACAGCTACCGCGATTCGTAGTTCCGCTCAACGATCAGCGAGAACAGCTGAAATTTAACCCTTGGAGCAAATGACGCGGGCGGGGAAAACAAAACTGGCATTAAAAAAATCTTATTATAAAAGTTTATTGAAATTCACACCAAGCGTTTTCCAAGACAATCACATTTGGAGGGAAAAATCAGATTTAAAGGGATATATTGATTTAATCGATCAAACGGTAACGCGTTACTCGGTGTAACTATTTTTCTCTTAAATTAATGCGTTGAAAAACCAAGTTATTCCATTTTCCTCTGTTCGTACGAGTAGTAATGAGTAAATATAATGCTGACTCAACACAATTTTTTTTCGTATGATACGTTCACTTTATCTAGGTTGATATATAAAATTTTATTTTCACCCCATGCAGGGACAATGCATTTCAAATGGGAAGAATCCAGCTATTGCAAACTACAACTACACAAAAAATTTGCATACATGACACCGTTTAAGGATGTGATCAAATACTGTCACTGCACATGTAGCTCAGATGAACAATATGAAATAAGTTTTAGCAAACTAACTGGATCCATCCACAAATAAATTACAGTGCCATTCCCGAGTTGTCTTCAAAAATAAAAAAGCGGTCCAAATTGAATTGACTTCGACGACCACGACAAGTACTAGTTTTTCATAGAGGAGGAGAGTGATGAATATAAGTTACCTTCAAGAGAGATAGACAAAATATGCATTAAAATTATTGCACTCCTAACATTAATATAGGTACATGTAGTGAGTGCGAAGGTGATATTTAGAAGCAGTAAAGCATTGTCGCTTTAGATGTAAATGATGTTTCATCAGTCGTTAATGATGGGGAAGCTGATAAGGACCCTTTCACTTGAGACACACCTCGCTGGAGTGCTCAAGTATCTGCTGGCTAATTTAGACAAGCACGGAAAAACAGCCTATGGCTTTTAGGACCACTCTAACACGAAATTTGGCCGAAGTTGACTACTACTTCTACATCTACATTATACCCTGCGAGCCGCCGCATGGGCTTGTGGCAGGGGGTGTTAGGTCATCAGATGTGTATAGATGTAAGGTTTTGGGAGATGAAATGGTGACATGTATTATAGGAGTATATTTAGTGGAGCTCAATTTTAATTGTGGTCATTTATTGTGCGCGGAAAGAACGAGTTTTTGTGCCTATACATTCAGCAGTGAATCTTTCTTATTTTGTTGCACCTGTCAGAACTAGAGATAAGGTGAAGAGTCATGATAATATTCTCTGTGTCGCTCTGAAAAGTATCAGTTCTGAATTTATCAAGCAGCCTGAGCCTTGCGTGTAGCCTCCGAGTCTCTAGGGGCTCCCTCCCACCTTAATGCCTCTAAAATTTTTGAGACACTGTATGTTTTTTTTAGCATGCTGCTTATCTTTGTCTTTTATTAATTTTTTGGCCTTTTTTTGGCCACATATGTATTGTATGTGTAATTCCCACGACTTGTATGTGTAATCCCCACGAATTTTATGTTTAATCCCCACTTGACCCTACTTTGGGTGATAGTACACATCTTTCGTCAGCAATTTAACCAAGAATGTATTTTTTTTAACCTTTCACACATTTTAGAGGGCTCATACTAACGAATTTCACCGGAGTGAGACCGAGTCTCTATCTAAAACGGACTGATAAGGAAAACACAAGAAAAAATTCCCGGCCGCGAAGGCGAGGGGGAAACTATACAAAATAGATTAGATATTTTCGAAGCACTAACCGCATACTTATTTAGAATGAGCGAATATGAAATGAAGCGGTATCGTAAGAATGTGACTCCGAGATCTGACTACACTGCATCAATCAATCGATGAATAATAACTTTAAGTTTTAATTGATCGATATACTTATTTAACAAATTTCCATTATTTATTACACACTGAAAATAAATATTTTTATAATTGATAAATTACACTGATTTACTAGCTTCTGATATTCGTATTTTATTGTGATTTGCGCAGTAGACAAAGAAGTTCCTTGATCAAATATTTGCCATAGAATAAATTTCATCGGGAATGCCTTTGCCTCAAATAAGCTCAAATTGGCAGAGAAAAGTGATAGACATGAATATACAACGACTAACGGCAAAGTAGAATTTTGATGGTATCAATATTTAAGGAAATAATGAAAGGCTAGTGCCATCAAATCAGTATCATAGCTGAAGCATCAAATGGTCCATAAGACCTCACATGATTTTCGGTAAATAAAGAAAGTTCAACCCAGCAACAACAGAGCTTCTACAGTGCCCATTGAAGGTAAGTTTACACAGTAAGCAGCATCAGAGGCATTGACTCGTGAGAGCACCTTTAACACCATGAAAGAAAAGAATTTTAAAGAAACTTTTGGGATAAATCACCGAAAATTCAACCCAATCAATCTTGATTCGAGAAGGTGAGTCACCCTATAATAAACGAACAATAAAAAAAATGAAAAAAGTTGAACAACATTTAAAAAACACATCAACGAACACCTCATTATGTACCACAGTTCAATTGTGCAAGGGAGAAAATATTATCTGAACAATTTGTTTAAATAAACTATATTTTTCAACACGTGCGATGATGAACATTAATCGCAAAATAAATCTTTCATAGTGATACTTCATCGAGGTCTTTAGATATTGATGACATGCGAATGCAATCTTTCTTAAGAGGAAAAAAATAGAATTTTTAAGATGACACGATCAATCGATTGAGTACCCATGCATGTTTAAAGGAGTGAATTAGACGGACAGCAACAAAAGGACGCAAAGCGGTAAAAGGCTCTACGAGAAGAGGAAATTGATGGAAGGGATATTAAATTACACGCTTCAGTGAGGAATTTTATACGGCACGGCGTGCACCTTGGATCGAAGAGGATGGACTGAAATTGGCGTTCTTTGAGATGCAAACAGGGAGCAGTTCATACAATGTGCAGGATGGATAACAGGATGTCATACGCGTCAGTATTTTACACGGAATCAAGGAGGGGCATTAAATTGACTAGAAACCCGTCAATAAATTGGCCGTGCCATTCAATTCCATTGCAGCTTTTGAACATATATTTTCCGCTAACATTCATTGCGTCATGTGCAATCTAACGGCTTAGTGATCTTTCGAGAAAAAGTATTTTTATTCATCGCAAACTCAAGGCGTGTTAACCTACAGTAGGAGAACTCTATTTGTGCTTCAATGGTTGTCAATCGAGGGTCGGAGTCAGGCATTTCAATGATGTGGAAAATAAAAATAAGGAGTCCATATCCCTGGGCAGCCGTCGTTCGTAGTGATCCAAGGCGATATACTGTGGAGCCCTCATGGCTTGCTAGCGGCACGCTCGCCCTCTTATAAAGTCAGCATACGAGTAAGCTACGTACCTCCTGCTTTCAAGCAGGAGTGTTTCTCACGTGCAAGATAAATCCCATTTAAACTAATATTTGAATTCGTATATAATCCAATTTTTTTACAATTTTAAAAATTTCGGAGGTAAAATATAATCGAGTGCAGATGAAGTCTTATCGTGTTTGCACAACGTCAGGCTTATCATTGGTACGAGCTATCCAATCATCTTTCTCATGTAAAAACTGAACGCCCGGAAGATCGAAGTCTAAGATCTTTAGTCACAGAGTAGTTGTCGACTTTTCCAATTCTCTCACTTCAATCACGGATCACAACGATTGGGCCATTTTCACCGTTCTTAGTGAAACTTCTGACATCGCTTATGTTTTCTTATCGCCTCCTTTTTGAAGTCTAAGTACCTGAACCATCCAACTAAGCAATCGATTACTTTATCAAAGTCAGTTCGTCTTGCATTAGAGGTGGTTCAGTACTTGTATTTGTTTTCCCATTACCAAGGCTGATTTCCAGCAGCAGATGCAAACTGCTCTCGTAACTGCTCGTGCTGCAACTGTGCTCGTATGATTTTAATCGCCGTTAGCAGAGCGCATTACGGTGATTGGCTTACTGCAGTTATTTTTAAACAACACCTGTCAATTTTCTAGTCTCCGAGACGAATACCTTCGTAGGACATCTCCCGATCACTTTACTTTCCCTTTGCGCCAGAAAAATTTCATGAAAAAAAACAGACTTTGAGGTGCAAACGTATTTGAAGCTTATAAGTCTCTTTGTCCAAGTAATTAAATTTTCCTTTGGGTACATTTAATGTATTATTGCGAGAATAATGGCTGATACATTATTTACAACAGTGCTACTAAAACATTTGTTTAATTTTTACTATTAAAAACTTATTCAAAATTGATTCACACTAGCTCACCCTACCTGTTTTTTAGGTTAGTAATGCAGCAAAAATAATAAACCATTCTAATTACTTTTTTCCATTTTTCCTCTCATATATTAAAGAGTGGTTGCCTTCAAATGTACCAAACTTTGCCGAAAAAAACGTACCTGAATATATCAAATGATTTTGAGCTAGGTTTATGAAAAATTTCCATGCATGAATATAAATTTTCTGTAGTATTTTTAGCTTGTCCTTCACACCAGTGAATATATTTTGTAAGTAAGTTTTTCGTCTCCCTGTTAGCTATCTCAAGAGAGTGAGAAAGTGTCAGGCTTGATAATAATGAGCATAAAATAGCACGTACCACCGTGAAAGCTTTAAACTTAAGGTGTATTCCGAATCCGTAGAGGCTTGTACTCTGTCCTAAGCAAAGTGCACAATCACACAGTACCTCAAAAGCAACGGAGAGAAGGTCTAGTTATGACTGTCTTAAATTCAGCAAATCTAAGCCTTTCAAAGTTACCGGAGAGTCTGTAACACAAAGCTCTCGCTCGAAATTCTTAAAAAATCCCCAAGATTGGGGAAGGAGTGGATAACATAATGGGAAGTATGCAATTTTAGACTTCGAAGTCACATTGGCAAAGAAAGACATGCTCTGGCAATGTTACAACAATATAGATATTTTATAGAAGTGTTGTCAACCAGTAGCTATTTATTTGCATTTAACTGGGGCAGAGGATTGAGTTTAGCTTCTTGTTATTTAGTTAATCATAATTTTAAATGCGTTTAACATTTCATACTTTAAGAAATTACAAAATTCTGAAAAAGCAAGACTTCTTAATAGATATTTTGCCTTACTTACGGGAGTAATCAGGAAGTGCTGGGACGGTGCTTGTTTATCGGTGGTACAATGGTGATGCCGTGACTTACAGACGCCCACGAAAGGAAAAAAAAAACTTCACAAAATCTTTTAGATGATGACTTAAAGAGAAGTGAGCGGGGGTAGTGAACGTTTAATCCTGATACAACAATCCAAAATTATATTGATGGTGATGGAGAAACTAAAAAAATACAAATCGGTGAAAGTAGCCAAGATTAGAGGAGATGGAAAACTTATAAGTATTTCATTTGTAGTTGTGGCGTTGGGAGAAAGACTAGTTCAGTCAGAAATATCACTTTCTAAAAATTAGACTTGAAATGAAATGTATAAAAAATTAAACCGTAATTGCTGCCATCTAGAGGATAAGTTTGGAAGCTAGACCATACCACTCTTGCGCAATAAAGGATACAGGTATAGGGAAGCGCCCGATCACCAAATAGAAATTGAAAATAAAGTGACACCACTTTTGCTCTCAGTGGATCAGCTATTACAGTCTATGTACTGGGAGAAAACGCCATTAATAATTGAAGCGATACGGCGCGGTGTTTGCTGACTAATGACGGCAAAATCATGGCCAAAACGGTGATGTGCGTTTTCCAGCGCAGCATCAAATCATGTCCTACCAAAATCGTTTTATATTTAACTGGAGGCTTAGAATATGACCACTGATTATTTCTGTTGTTTCTTTTTGCACATAACATCACATATACGGAAGCAAGAGAAAAGGAACACAGCCCTACCTATATCACACACGGATCTGTGACTTAACGACTTATATATGGAGCCAGATTTACTGCGTACATCGGTAGACCACTAAGGCTGAGGAACTTCAGTCACAACTCAGGAATTTAAATCCAAAACCCGCGGTTGCTGCAGCAACAGTTAGGCGTTACAATCAATAAATCAGAAACTTGTACCAAAACCCAGCACCAACAGCCAAAATTCAGGAATAGTGGCAGGGAACGAGAAGTTCATAATAAGTCACCACATGTTGGAGGTGGCCGTAGAAATATACTGTTTCAAATACAATAGGTTCGCCTATCTATATCTAAAAGATGTTATGCTCTAATTGGACCTAAACTATACAATATGTTACCCCCTACTCTAAAAGGCCACAAAAATGAGTTAACATTCTTAAAAAACTCAAGGAATGACTGCTTGCTCTTGAAAATTTAGACTTAGTTTTTTGGTAAAGGAAAAATAAATAATAGTTTTTTTGTCTTCAAATTTGTAAGAAAGATTATATCTCATGTTTGAATTTTTAAGGTTATTTATTGTTCAATTCTTTTATCTAGCATATTTTATCGAAGGTTGATGAATAGTTATATATACTTTATATCATTTTGGAAAGCTTTAAGATGTTGCTGTGGCGACGAATGGAGAATATTAGGTGGAAAGATGAGTTGGGAATGATGAGGTGCTGAGGAGAATTGGAGAAGAAAGGAGTATCTTGAGATAAAGTAGAGAGAGGAATGCTAATTGGATTGGGCATATTTTAAGGAGGAATAGTGTTCAGAAATTAATTATAGCAGGGAAAATAGAAGAGAAGAGCGGAAGAGGAAGGAGGCACGGAATGCTGACAGACATAGAAAAGGAAGGAGCTATAAGGAGATGAAGAGATAGAGGCCCAGGACCGAATGCTGTGGAGGCAGTACCGTTGAAACCTGTCCAAGGACAGAATCACAATGATGATACTTACTTACTACTTACTCCTCGGCACTACAGCCCTTGTAGGGCCTTGGCCTCTCCGACGATGTTAGCCCAGGCATCACGATTCCCGGCATGCGTTCTCCATCTTTTAATTCCCATCTTTCTCAGATCAACCTCTACATCATCCAACCATATATTTTCCCATCTCTTCTTTGAGGCCTTGTAGAGCGCCTGGTTTATTTAGGGTTCTAACATTCCACGTTGCTATCTGCATCTCAAATTTCCGTTTGCGTTTACCGTTCGTTTGCATGGTTCGATAATCGTTATTTCCAGTCCGGTTGTCACTGTCTTTGAGTTTCGTAACAAGAAGTTTTTTACGATATAGGGTCGTTAGCCCTATGCTCAACCCCCAACCTGGAAGACCAGAGTACTTCTCTTTGTCTGGCCTATCCCCCTTGACCTGCCCGGCTTGGGTGGTCCTACCAGGAGCTTACGCTCCCGCCGGCATAGCTCTCAGGTTCACTTAGGCACACAAGCTCCCTCATCACGACAAGATGGAAGAAAACAATGTCGATATCGAGAGAGATCACAATGATGATGATGACTTGTAATGTGCATTGTCTTTGTAGCGTGTATTGTGCACTCATGTCATAATGGTAGCTTCCCACAGGAAGTCCTTGAAGCTACCTAAAGCTCATTGTTTGTATACCTAAAATTGAGCAATAAAATATCTATGTACCTATCAAGATGCGATAAGTGACTCGGAATGCTGCAAAAGTTTCGAGACTACGAGAAAAAATAAGACAACCACCTAAAATTTGATACGACAATGCGAGGTGGAACGCATAAATTGTTTTTAGAATTAACTGCAATTTAACCCTTCTATACACCCTCTTAAGTATGCGAGTACCAAATTTTCCACGGAAAATGATCTTTACACAAATGCACTAAATCTTTAAATGAAAAAAGAATCTGACAGAATCTTCTTGCGAAAATATAATTTTAAGATTTCAACAGCGGAAACCGAGTCACGAATAACGACAAATAAATAAAAAGATCAAGGAACTGCAAAAGGGAATGACAAATATCATTTCCGAGTTCTCATACTCCATTAATTTTCCCTCTCAATTGAAGTCAACATTTTCCTCCGTTATTCGATTCATGCAGAAAAAAAAACTTGACAACGAACAAAAACCCAATCCCGCTCAACGGAGTTATAGTAGAACAGCGTTGTAGACAGGAGCTCTTGTCCATATCATGGAGGCAATCATTTTAACGGAGGCAGGACAAAACGGATTGAAAACTTCCTTATGATACTACCAGCAATGGCAGTAAAAGCCCGATGCTAGTAAATGAAGACGAATCACAAATCGAAAGTTCTTCCAGATGATTCACGTCGTAGAAAATATCAATGTTTGGAATCAGTCTTGCTACCATTAATACAGTACGGTTTAAGATTATGTACAAATTTGTCCCCATATAAAACACGGAGGACCAAGTCAATTTCAAATTCTTCTCCCCGTCACCCTAACACTAACTGAGACATCTATTCAATGGTAATGCTACAAGTCCATCAAGTCCTCATTTCCTTCATTCAATTTAGATTAATTGGTAGAAGAGGCAAAAGTTTGCTTAACGGAAATTTAATATTTATTGAAAACAACACACTTACACTTAATCTTCCTTTCTAGCAGCTCGCTCAACGCTAAAGAGCTACTTGATGGTTGCAGTATGTTTCTTTCCACCAAGTATTTTAAAGACGCAAGTCTTAAAGGAAACACTGTACCAACTCATCGTCAGGCGAGCACGAGTAACCCCTTCGCAACAACTCACGCGCACGTCCATCTTCCACCGACCACCCCGTAGTCCATTCGACCCGGCCCATTTGACCGACCTTGGCCACCTTCAATGTTTTTTTTTATTCGAAGGCGCATTTTCTGTTTTAATAACCGCCACGGAGAAAAATGCGACTCAACTCTCTTCCTCCGCTTCCACCACCTTGAACATCACACGGGAAAGGCTTTTCAAAATTGGAGGAACGGGCGAAAAAAAAACGGAAACATAGCAAGTTGGCGAGGTGAATTTTTTTTTAGGTTTCGCTGGCCTCGAAAAATATCTAAATAAGTCGAGTTAAAAAAAATATTTATATGCATATAGAAAGATCTCACCTTCCATGAGAGTCCTGTAATGGTGGGTCTTTAAAAAAAAGAAAAAAGTAAAGAATAATGACACCCGAAATCAAACATGGCCCCACACGCAGCGTTTCTACTCGGAATCTCATTTTTTTCCCATTTTTAAAGGGGACGTAATTATTTTCGCGGACTGGCGAGTCCCTCCTTCGATCCGGTGTCCGATGTCCCAGTGAGACCACATTTTGCAAGTATTTACATACCTTCACCTCTGTGCTATCTCGCTGTCTCCCTGTTGAGGCCATTAGTAACTCACGGAGCGATGACTCCACGGTGGCTGCACTACGAAGAGTCCCCTCCTCGTCCAAACTTCAGCCTCCGCAATTCCTGCTGACAGCATGGCGTGAATAACAGTCCTCGCCGATCTAACCCCTTAAGCTGTTAACTTTCACGCCCTTGTTGTGTAACTTTTTTTGTATTGCTCAAAAAAATTGTTCGCATTCGTATTCAATGCTGCAGGCTAAATAAGGAGAGACTATTTTCTCGTTAATTTACGACATAGCAATTTTTCATGAACCATTATCATCCATCTTGAGTTGATTTTTTTTCACACGATGAGGGGATATTTTTTTTCAAGTTAATATAAAAATATTTCCTCCATAGGCTTTAATGTTTTTCACAAAAGTTTTCGATTATTTTGCACCCTTTTTCAAATGTCGATGTAAAACATATGGAGAACAAAGATAATTGAAAAAAGTCATGGAATAAGACTAACTAAAAAAAAATCTGCCGTTTCATATATAGATGATATATGCCCTTTTATGTATATCACTGCGCATTGTTTAGTATATATGATGAAAAGAAAAAAATGTTTCTCCATTAATTCCCACCGAGGAAGCATTTAATTAGTCAACCATGACATTGCCTTCAGCTTGATTGGCCTCCCAAATGGCTTGCATTAGGGGATGAAACCGAATCTTTCTTCTTAGAAATGCTGTTAGGGAGCGATCTTGATTCGGCCCGCATGATGAACTCTATCCAATCATCTTAGTTAAAAGCTAACATAAAAAAGACTGCAAAATAATAGTAATAATAAATTATAGACGTTGGCCTACTTCAATTAACGCAATGGACACGGGCACCAAACCATGCCCTGACGAGTGATAAACAAACCGCCAGTGGGGAATTCGAACCGACGCGATGACCGTTTGTTACTGACGAGGACGCTATTCCGCCACTGCTGAGGCTCGCGAATTGTCCAACGAGATTTGCTGTTATAGGACAAGAATATTCAGTAGTTACATGACATTCGTTATTACCTCAATTAAATAATAACTACGTGAACAATGCGAAATATAGCATTCAAGTATCATAGACAAATTACAAGGTACTTATGATATGGAAAGTACAATATATAAAACGGTATTATTATTAAAAACCAACCAATAAAGGTTGAAAGCATAAATGTTTATAAAATATAATAATTATAAGAAAAAAATGAAAAAAATATGTTGTCCCTAAAATAATATAGCATAAAAGTTTCTTAAATCACACAACAGTAATTTATCAATCACAGTCATCAAATATGGCTTCCATTCCATTTTTTATTGTGTAGCCAAACAAATAAATAGAACTAGGTGACCACCCAGTCAAGCATAACAGAATTGGAATTAATGTATAGAAAGATACCTATCATTTCCATATCGACATATTAAATGGAATCTACGCGTATTTCCGCAGGGGAATATGCCGACAGACAGAAAAACTTTGCTTATAATATCAATATATTTTATTTGTACTCATCTAGGAATTCTCGAATTAATCTTTTTTCACATGCCGATTTTATATTTGCAGTAATATTTTAGCATATCACATTTTTTCACAATGTGCATGCGCGTCACTAGATATTTCATAAGAAATTGTCGTTTTATTAGTGATATTCACGACCACTAGAGTAATGTTACATCTCATATACCATTTTCTTGATTATCCCTGCTGCAAAAGATCACCATTCATCCCCAATTTATTACGCACTTGGCAAAATCGTACGAACCGAGAGCGTTAGCTGCAATGGTGAAGTTTTCGTCTCGTTTATCATTCGGAATAATCTGCGATAGCAAACGATCCGCTACTCTTTTTCAAGGGTCGGGCGTTTACTTTATCGGGAAATTCCGACCGTTCCTTGATCTTTTATCCTGACGCGTATATATATATATGAGTTAATATATAATAGCACAGCCATACACACATAAGCAAGACATTTTGTACCCACTAAGCGTGCGACGGAGAGGAAAGCAATTTTTCTCCGATATCGAAAATTCTCCCGCGGCAGGCAGACTTCCGCTTTCGCGAAATATAAGGAAGCGGGATAAAAAAATGGACCGGGGATGAAAAAGAAAATAAGACAGAAAAAATGCGAACTTGTATACTTATTTTTTTTCCGTCCAGTTCATTTTTTTATCGTCGTCATCGAAGCGTGTCCAATCTTCCAATCTCCGCGCGGGATGGAGACAGAGGGCGCCATTTCCCAGCCCTTCCGTTGTCCTCTTTTTTTCTCTCCCTCTCTCTCTTTCTTCTGTCGCCCCATCCGAACACGTCTAGGGCGTCTCCGGAGCAACCAAAGGGCTTCCGCCGGCGGCGACCCGGCGCTTATCCCCCCGGACGACGCGGCTGTCCCAATTAGGGGAGATGTCCCGAACACGACCGCAGAGCAGACGCGTCAATAAGGATCCAGCGACAGAGCTGCGCGGGTTGCAAGAGTGTTGTGCGTCCGCCCAACGAAGGTCAAAGCGAGCTGCCATTCGCCGCCGGATGTATCGCCACGGTGATCAATATTCGCACAGGTGCAACGCAACGGCACGCGTGTCATTTTTTTGGAATCCTAGGGAGAGGGAATGTGACACGTACGGTAATTTAGAGGACAAACAAGGCCGTCCGAAAAGTTGGGTCCGGAAAAGGATTGGGTAGTTTTTTCGTAATGACTAGTTTAGCAAAGAATAGCGACTAGTATATTTTTTAAATTTTCACACCACACAGTATTAAGCAAAGATTCTCACCTGTCTAAGCAAAACTAAATATCAAAACCAAATTGAAGTACCTACTTAAAAAGATATATGCCAGTATATAGGAGCCGCTTTCAATTGGATATGATACGGATGGGCGCTCTTCATGAACATTGGCAAAAATTAGGAGGCTATAATGCATAGACAGCGGCAGACATTTAATGGTATGTTGTTCATGTGTTTCTCCACCAGTTATCTACATAGCTACATTCATTTCTCACCGCAAACATTTCTAAAATCGCATGAATACTAATGGTTATGAAAGCATTTCAATCGAACAGCATGAAACGAAGAAGTTAAGCTAAACACTCATATATAGGTAAATGGATCAAGATAATTACCGAGAAGTTAAGAAATAAAAATCAAGTTTTTAAATCACAAAATATGACTTCGTTTACCTACTGTTTAAATTTGAACATTAAAATCGACTATGGTCTCTCAATGACAAAGAAAAAAATTTTGTTTAAACAATAAAAATGATAGCCAGGAGAAATTTGTCCCGCCGACAGGCAAAAAAAATAGTTAAGCTTCTCGTGCCTTATAGTTTACCTATAATTACCGTCAACTTCTGGATTCAGCCCAGAATGAATGAAATCCTTCGGATAATTACGATACTTTGAGTTAGCATTTGAATGTCGATTAGGAGTAACTCTAGCGTTGGAATAATTTTTACCGATACTCGTAAAAGTTATTACGAGGAAAAGAAACAAAAACATTATTAAACATATGTATATGGCTGATGGTATATGCTATAATGCGTGGATTGATTGGCCCTCGGCACTTTCCGCCTTAAAGGATAAAGCCGATATCTCAGTTCCTAGCTTGAGCAGCGTATGGATCGGACGTGTTCGCAGGACTCTTAGATGCCAGCAAATTCGGGCATGATCGGATTTAATGCGCTGATGCTAAGGCAAGTTTACTGCTGTTTATCTCCCTTGGATGAATAAACCACCCTGTAGGAATTTTCATGCGTTTAAGTTGACAGGTATCGACTTCATAAACATGCCTAAGCGTAGATGGGCAAACATTTGAAACTCGTGACATATTACAAAATTATAATTATTCAATTAAATTTTTTTTCGTAGGGCGCATGAAATAGGTAATAGATGCATGAACAGTTCACCAAAGTCACTAACAATTTTATTGTACAGCGAATGATATGAACTGTTGTGTGAGTTTTCTCAACGACAGCTACTCCCATACACTACTTACTATTATCAGTTGCATACGCCCCACGTTTTTCATTTTAAATACTATAAGTATTTTCATAGCTATCAAAGTTCAATCACAAACTTTAAAGATCCGTATTGGGTTAGGAATCTATATGGGGTTAGGAATCTGTATAGGGCTGGGAGAAATTATTTTATATTTCTTTGTCCGTTTTAAAAACGTGGCTGTACAAAAATTGTTTTATTATATAATTATTTTCTGCGTTTTAGTTTAGTAGGATCATATCTGACATGGAAAATTGTTATTCCTATCCACCAATAGAATTGTACAGTTTAGCAGATAATTTGAATGAATTTGTTAATAGCATCGCATTCGATGACACGGGCTTTTCCATTTTGTGATCCGCTTTTTCCCCTGGGGCTAACTTTTTGTGCCCTCCTTTATCCCCTGGCGCTAACTTTCATCATTATTTATTATTATTATTATTTAGTATAGTATTATGCACGCATAATCATTGCATTGTAATCCAGTTTTGAGCGATTTTTAAAGCTTCAATTCTCTAGCTCATCAAAAAGTTAGTTTCAAATCGATTGAAAAATTTGTTCCAAACAGACAAGAAAGCGAGTTAATAAAAACGTGGTAAAAATCGTGCCCTTTGTCATGCATTTTTCTTCTCCATCATAGATTTTATGCATTAAGACTTTTAAAACTTTTCTCAATACTTAAGCCCTCAAACAACAGTGATTCACTGAATATAATGAAGGGGACTGAAGTAATTGTCTCCGGCTTAACTTTGTGGAAGTGCGTTATATCCATGAGAAAAACAACTTAGTTTCAATCCACACAATTTTATTATACGTGCGACCCGGGTTTCAGAATCTTCGTGCCATCATCATGACCTGATGATCTACCTACCATACTTGATAATGCCGTTTCCTTCTTCAGTGGTAAGCTCAGGTGATCATCAGGCCATGATGATGACACGAAGTTGCTGAAACCCGGGTCGCAGGTATAATAAAATTGTTTGGATTGACACTAAGTTGTTTTTATCATGAAGGGGACTGAGCTTACCACTAAAGGAGGAAACGGCATCATTAAGTATGGTAGATCAAATTTAGCACTGACGCAATGAATGTATTGCCTGATAAAGTCATATTGTATTTCAATAATGCGATCCGATTTTGAACATCCTTACTTCTACCATAAATATATAAAGGTATTTAATTGCTACTGACAGTGTGAGAAATAATAAAGATTGCCAGGACCATGGAAACGTTGGACAATGTTAGTAAAATTGAAACTAGAAATTTACTAACATTAATTTCTGGGCATTTTGATTTTCAAAGCCCCGCTCGATTCCGATATTTTTAGTTCAATCGTATTTACTATACTTAAAACACTGGTCGGCGTGATTTTAAAACCACAAAAAGCAAAAATTATCATACCAATATATACCATTAAGAGCATCATACTGACTACGTTAATTCAGAAGGTTCTTAAAGTTCATTATTAATGGAATGGCCGTCAAAAGAATCGGTCATTAGTGAAATGAGTGCGGCATCCAACATTTTGATGGAAGGATTGTTTTAACTGCTTCCTACTACGCTAAAGTTTAATCTAGCAGCCTCTTGAAATGAGTGACTAGTCTAGGGGATGAGAATTTCATGATCTGAGCCGTAATTCATTGAAAAAATAGCACAGTATACGTCTGTTATTAGTTCATGTCCAGTTCTTGCAATGTCTTGAATGATTCTTTAACCACTTCACAAGATTGCTCTAACAAAGAGCTTTAAGTCGACAAATCCAACTCACCACCAGTGAGGCTGCTAAATAATGAGTGACCGAGACCATAGCTGCACGTTACAAGCATTCTATGTAAGCAAAACGAGCCGATGGCTACTCCCAGTAAAACATTTTTCGCCATGAATATTATTTATGGGATCATAAAACGGATGTTTTGATTTAAATATGAGTCTATTTAGTTCATAGAGCCATTCCGAACTTAGAATTTTGGTCATACTTCGGTTTGATAGTCCCAGGTAGCATAGTCGAATTAAATTGTGTTGCCTATATGATACATCGCAATGCCATTAACCCGAGGTACATTGCAACCGTAATTAATGACATCTATGCACAAAGAAGTCACTATTTTCTCTGTATGCGTGGACAAGTTCACCATTTCGAAAGCTATCACGGAGCGAAGACTTATAGTATCCTTTGTGGAGCTGGCGATTGACCCAAAGAGATGGAACTGGTGGATTTCACCGCATCACCGAAGCGCCACTGATTCTTTTTCAACCCCCGGGTGTTATATGAGGTTCATGTATGCATATTAAGTAGTCCTGTGTGATGTTGAACGAAAAAAATAAACAGAGAGGAAATGGAACACCCTCTAGTGTGGTTTTCGATGTGAACCGATGTTGATGTTTCGATGTGATGTTTCTCCTTCCAAGTGCACTTCTATCTCCTGAGCACGTCCCTCGCTTCATTTGTTTGTTTGTTTGTTTGGTTACCCTGGCGACCCCAGCTGCCCGTAAATATATCTGAAGAAGTTTCCATTCAACGCGGACGGCAAAGGTTGACGGGGGAGGTCCCGTCTACTTAGAGATATAGGGGATGCCTTTATCATCCCTCTCTCTACTGAGGCGCCTCCGGCGGCCTGGTCCGGAATCAATATCTGTGACGCCAGGACTCTCAAACGTTCCTTTAGGAAAATATACACGTCTATCTACATATGTGTAATTACGTACACACCCTTTACTTTTCCTTCCGAAGTATGTTTTAAGGTCAGCTAAGAGGAATAAAAAACTTCCTTTCACGTTCTCCCTCAGGCAAGCACTCTTTAACATTATAAGCACGTGAATAATTATTTCAAAGAACCTCCACTACAAATGCCATACTTTTGTAAGCTCTTGAAAAGTATAACGGCTAAAAATTCCGCACGGGCTTCAACAGCGCCAGAAAAAGCAGTAAACATAAAGGAGTGCCTGAATTCTGCGTAAGGATTAGCTCGAGCTTTATTTAAATTCTTAAAACTTAGTCATACTTAAAGACTAATTTCACGATTAAGTTGAGATACTAGAAGTATCTAATCTTATAACACAATGACTACGTCAAAAAAACTTCCCGAAAAAAAAGCTGACAAATTTAATCTTTACAGCTTTTATGACTGTCACATATACATATCAAAATCAAAATCGTAATCAAAATAATAAAATAAGTTAATAGTAAAAAAATGCCTCGTCGAACCTACAAATTTCACGTCGGAAAGCACCAACTCTCACAAATATTCTCCATGACTAAGTTTCAACTCGATGCGCACTCTAGTAAACAGAATTAAAAAAAATATATTTAAAACAAGCCACACTTTAAATGAAAATAGTATACAAGGGATTACTTTCCATGATCATAGTATTCTATTTAGACGGGTGTTGACTGCTAATATGCGTAGTATCATTTCGCATTTATCATCCGCTAATTTCAGAAGCCGAAGTAAGTAGATGCACGAAAGTAAATAAGATTAGCAACCATTCCAAGTAAGGGAAATTCGTACTATGCTTAACCCGAGCGGCAAAGCAGGATCTAAGATATTAGAAAATCGTTGTCGATGTTTCATCAAACATAGGACACCTAGCAGGAGTCCCATTCTCCACTTGGATTAAGATATGGGGTGACAGTCCCCGAAGACTGTATCGATATCGATACTGATGAATTTTAGGATGCAATACTGTTTTCTATTTCATCTACATCTAAATCTACATACTACCCCGCAAGCCACCTCAAAAGGCGTGTGGCGGGGGGTGTTAGGACACCAGCCGTCAACAAAAAAAATCAAAGTTCCGCCTAGCATTTATTAAAGTCCTTAATTGTTCGGGGGAAAAACGAATGCCCATACCTATCCGTTCGGCAAAATATCTCTCTTAGTTTATCGATTCTGTCGGACCTGGAGATATAATGTGGTTCTAATATGATGTTCTCCGTGTCGCTCTGAAAGATATTCATTCTCAATTGCTCAAGCAATCTAAGCCTAGCGCGTAGCCTCCGAGTCTCTAGCGGCTCCCACCCTAAATCGTTCAAAATCTGTGTAACGCTTTCTGTACGGCCGTAGCAGTGTTTGATGAATCGCGCAGCTTTCCTTTGTATTTTATTAAGTTCATCGACTAGGTCTTTCTCCGCCGGATCCCATATGCTCGCTGCATATTCAAGGTGTGGCCGGACGAGTGCGAAATAGTACCTCTTTCACTTCATCATGCGAAAATCTTTCCACAACATGCTTGACAAATCCTAGCTTCTTCAGGGCTCTGCCACAAATATTTCTTATATGTGTCCCCCACGATAGGTTCGAAGTTATCGTAACTCCCAGGTATTTCACTTCATCTGTCGCATTTATGCAAACGCCATCCACAACATATACATGGGGATAGTTGGACGACCTACGCAAGAAATGCACCGCCGTGCATTTGCTCAGATTGAATTCTAGTCCCCACTCTTTGTTCCACGCATGAACGTTAAGTCCGATGACAGAATTTCAAAGTCAGAGTGATCACTAATTTCGCAGTATATGACAGCGTCGTCGGCAAATAAACGTATTTTACTGCTGATTCGAGAGCAGAGGTCGTTTTTATATATAATGAACAAAAGTGGGCCAATAACGCTTCCTTGCGGGACACCTGATGTCACTTTAACTATATCAGAGCTAATTCCGTCAAGAACTACTTTTTGCTTACGATCACTCAGAAAGTCACGTATCCAGTTTACTACTTGTTCGTTTAACCCGCATGATTGTAATTTGTATAATAGTTTTCTGTGAGGTACCGTGTCGAAAGCTTTCTTAAAGTCTAGAAATAGTGCGTCAACTTGTCTTTTCGATTCACCAGATTTGAGAACGTCGTGAAGAAAGAGCGCGAGCTGTGTTTTGCGTGATCTACCTTTCCGGAATCCGTGCTGACAATTATGCAGGAGGTTTCGACTGTCCAGAAAAGTCATGATATTGCTAACAACGATATGTTCGAGAATCTTGCCTGTAATCGATGTCAATGATATTGGTCGATAGTTCCCTGGGTCATGTCTGTTTCCCTTTTTAAATATCGGTGTAACGTTTGCAGTTTTCCAGTCCATTGGTATCTTTCCTTCAGACAATGACTTATTGAATATTATCTCTAAGAACGGTGCGATCTGTGGTGCTAACTCCTTGAGGACGCGCGCTATTTGATCTATAACTACTAATGCTGGTGGATATACATTTTCGGAGAACCATAAATATGTCTCCATTTTACAATCAAGATTCATATGCAACAGCATCATTGGGCTTTAAAAGGATATTTGTGTTTTACTTATTCCGTGTAATAAAACCTTTTTTATTTCTCGATGGCTACAACAATAAAAATTTTTTTCATTTACCCCTTCTCTTAACGACCGGCACATTTTTCAGTCTCAATGATGTGCGGAAAACAGCTCAGACTCCTGAGTTCGGAGTCCCTTGGATAGGCACGAACTCACGTATATCTTAGGAGAACAAAATGATTTCCACGGTATCCTCTCTTTCCCGGGGGGTCTTTAATTGTCTCCCATTTAAAAAAAGCTTCTTGTACTTTACAAAATTAGAGACTGACGTGACGGACTGCTGGAAAAAGTGCGATAAGTGAAGAAAAATATCGCTCAATTAGATAGAAAGCAAAGACTCTCTTTGTGCCATGAAATAAAAACGATGGAGATTTTAAATGAAGCCGCATGGTTTATTTATAGGACGCCTACTAACTTATTTTAGCATTCCCATGGTGAGTAATACAAGGCAAATCGAGGGATTTTTTTTCTATCAACAGTTTTAAATACAATATTTATACAAGGATAATATGCTATCACAGTTATCTTCAAAATAATTATCCATTTAAAGTGTACTTTTGATATGAAACTTAAGGAAATATCTATGCAGATACTACGAAAAGCATCAAAAAGTTAACGAATTTAATGAATAAATAATTCCGAGCTAAAAAGAATGAGAAAATTATTAATCCTCTGGAGCTACTTAGACAAAATAGGTCATAGTTTGTTGGTTTTACTACATCATATACGTTTAGATTCAGTAACAGTCCCCTCTGAGTGTAAATTTATATTGATTATTTTACAAATTAGTTTTAGAATTCAAACAAAAGTCGAGAACATATATACATGTGTGGCTATCATGCAAAAACCATCTTTTGAATAATAAGGGTTTATATGTGGAGTTTTAGAAGGTGTTAGAAGGAAATTTATGAAAGAATGAAGTAATATTTCGTAAAGTGGAACTCAATATCGTACTTCCCTTCTTAAAACGAGCACTCAGAACTTGGCAAATTTCACATTCTTTCACGATAATGGAAATGGAATTTTTCCCAGTAACTAAATTGCCGGCACCAAATTCCAACATTTTAAATTTAGTGATTTATAATTGACTAGGTACCTCCCATGTCTACTAAAGGACTACTTTCATGTCTTGGAGAGTGCAATATTCCGCAAGTCAAATGGATCGCTTCACCGTTGCCTTTTCGGTACCTTCTGTAAGACAATCAATGATACCGAAATAAAAAAATTGCAATTATCCACAGAAATATTATTTCAAATATTCAGTGAATCAGACACCATTTGACGTGCAGAAAATTATATCTGTGGATAATTGTAATTTTTTTTAAATTTCCGCATCATGCATAAATTCCACTCAATATTGCAGGAACCTTCGGATTTTATATAAATAATGATATTTCCATAAATGATTTAAGATTTTCCCGGTGTATTACATTTAAATATCTTTCTCGGGCTTCGCACCGGGTAACGTTTTCATAATCTGCCGACGTTTCGGAAAACGACTTTTTTTCCATTTTCAAGGCACGTGTTATTTCCGCCGTGACCACTATAACACTAAAATTAAACTAGATGTTGATGCTCCAACAATGAAGGTTGCAATCTACTATATCGGAAAAGATCCACCGCATTCTGCACCGTTTTAACATCAAAACGATCCATCTGCCCCCATCTAAATTAAGGGACCAGTTGGTTAAGGCAAAGATCCCACCGGCTTGAAGACACCAGGGATATATCAGATTCCGTGTGAATGTGGCAAAATATATGTGGGGGAGACTGGTCGAACAATTGAAACCAGGCTTAAAGAACATCGTAGGCACTTTAGATTGGCGCAACCAGAGAAGTCGGCAGTGGCGGAACACAGCATCAACGAAGACCATGCCAATAAATGGACCGATGCAAAAATCCTTTGCCGCGCACACCGTTACTGGGACCGCAGTATCAAAGAGGCCATCGAGATACGATTGTACCCGCATAATTTTAATAGACACACCGGATTCCAACTGAGTAATACCTGGTGGCCAGTGATCAAATGTATTAAAAAGAAGAGAAAATGATTCAACGGCCAGCGGAACACGTCAGCCAATCATAGGGATCGCAACCTTCATTGTTGGGGCATCAACAGCTTGTTTAATTTTAGTGTAATAGTGGTCAAGGCGGAAATAACGTGCCTTGAAAATGGAAAACAAGTCGTTTTCCGAAACGTCGGCGGATTGTGAAAACATTACCCGGTGCGAAGCCCGAGAAAGATATTTAAATGATATTTCAGCCAAGGTTTCCTCCAGCATTCTATATTGCTTGGCAAAATGATACTCTACTCCAGTCTCTCTCCTCCTCCCGATTGATTGCTCCTGGAGAAAATGAGCTTTCACGTCACTTCCCAGTGTATATTTTCTCTATGAGCGTGCAAAGAAACTTTTTGGAGTTGATAACTTGCTTCAGAGAGAATATATTTCTCCTTGCCTCACGTTATCCGAGGAATAACATTTTCATGATAGACTTCTATTTCCCGAATATTGGCCCCATCCTTTCACGAGGTGATTCCTCTGATGAAGATCGCGGAATTAATTAGGAAAGAGGTACTGGACGTAAATAAAGCACTTAGGTGCCGCCTGGATAACGAAAAAGCCACTGCGAGCTGCTTCATCCGACAAAAATCGAACTCCTGAGCCATGAAATGGAGAGACGACAAGCTCTACGTTCAGTAACCTAATCAGCATGTTTCAGCGACCAGAAATGAATATTTAGTTTATCGGAAAATATGCCAACTTTTAACTAATTAAGTGATTCCTCGAATTCCTCCGAAATAAATGAAATGATATATTTGAAAACCTTCCACTGATTTCATAAGGCAGCGTACGCATGGCCAAAACGCTTTGCTCCCGAGAATGTACGCTTAAAGGTTCGCAAGTGAGTAAAAGAAACTTAACTTCAGTCAACAAATAGATGCTTTTAGTCCCGAGCTGCGGGAAAGTGGGAGCTTAAGAAATCAAGTGAAACGTCAAGGATACTCATCTAATGTAAATTAGGACTACTTATTTGAAGCAAGCATTCCCAGAGGCCTCCCAGCTCTCTCCTTCCAAGACCACAACTTCGTTCCCTCGAGTCGGCGAGGTGACTTTGGCGCCGTTAACCGCACAGCACCCTCGCGCGGAGTGCGAACGAATTATGTCTCAAGGGCTACAAACTAAATGAACTTTCCGCCATCTTGCAGGGCATACTAAAACAGCAGGCGGCGGAAAGTCTCCCAAGATCCTTGAATATGCGGAGAAGAGAGGCTACTGGTTCCAGAAATAGCAAGCCAAAACTTTAAAACAGTTATTCCTTCCTTTAAACATTCCAATATGAATTTTAATTTGTAATTCTGCATTAATTATGCTCATTTTTCAGATGTGGGTAAGAAATTGTTAAAATTATGATCATTCTAATTTTTACTCAGCATTTTTGATAGGTTTAGGAGGATAGAGAGAATTATAAGGTGGGCTTCAACTCTTGACAAGTTGACAAGGAAATATTTTTTAAAGCCGATTCAAATAGAAACTCCACTTCTCCCAAAAGGATAGGCTTGACACTCCACTGGTCACCGAGAAATGAAAGATTCTAGGAAACAATCAGACTTCTCCGTCACTTTTTCATTAAAAACTTCATGAGTTTACTGAAGAACATCGTAAGGCTTATAAAATATTCTGCGTTCCAAAAATTAATGTAGAGGTTTGAAATGCGTAATACTCGGAATCGAACTCAATATAGAATTGATTTAATAATTAATATGCATTTATAGAATTAATTTTTCATCTGGGAGTCTCATGTCTTAATGATTTTCCATATGTAATTAAGAAATTATGAATTATATAGAAGAGTAGGAGAGGAAAGGACCATATGGAACGCCATACAGAAAAGAAGAATCAGATGGATTGGTCATACCCTGAGAAACAACTGGTTTGTGAAGAACACAATTGAAGGTAAAATAGAGGGAAAAGTCCCCAGAGGAAGACCCAAGAATAAGTTAATGGACCAAATAAAGAGTAAAGTTCATAGAAAGAGATACCAGGAGATAAGGGAACTAGCAATGGATAGGGAAGGGTGGAGGGCTGCAGTCAACCAATCTTAGGATTGAACAACCAATGAAGATATGGCAAATATTGACCATGGAATAGTAGTAATCATCTTTCAAAATCATAAATGCTACATACAAAAGGCTGCTTTATTGGAATAAATACATATCTTTGAATGGTGTATTGTGCCACATACGTAAGTGCAGAATATTAGCGGAGTGCAACTCCCGGAAGAAAAATTAATTCTATAAATGCATATTAATTATTAAATCAATTCTATATTGAGTTCGATTCCGAGTATTACACATTTCAAACCTCTCTACATTAATTGTCACACTTATCTCCAGATAAATAAAATACCCCTGGATTGCTTCCGCGTTCCAAGATGCTGTGAAGTTCGATATAGTAACCGCTGTTGCCGGTAGAGTGCCTTTAGAAATAAGAGAAAAACTACTCCGCCCAAGCCGTCAAACATCGGTCACCAAATCGCTTGCATTCTATCCTTCACTCTTTTTGCCGCCTGAAGGGAAGGGAATCGTTATATGCATCGCAGGTTAAAATGAGTGGAAAGAAATGCTGGTTCTTGGAGTACATTGCACAATTACTTTTCCTGAAATAATTGTCAAATCACCTGAGTTTTTGAAGAGAGATTCTGAATAGGAAATTCTCTTACATTTTCAAGCTTTCATGGTTAAGTAGAGTGGTAAACATCGTGAACCATTCAGTGGGAAACAAGAGTGCTAAGGAAAAACATTATGTCAGCTTCATTAAACAATCGGCTGTTTAATAAAATGTGTGAAGATAAATGGAAGGCAAAAGGTAAAAGCGGCCAGAATACCGGCACGAAACTCCAATTGACATAAATTAATTTTTTAAAGAAACAATTTACCTATATTTGAGCTCCACAATTACCTGATTACTGAAGCGAGTAATAAGTGAATAATTTTTAGCAATAAATTGCAACGCTTTGTTTCTTAGACTCACATGCCCTGAACTGAACAGACGATACGGATTATTTTTTCAAGACAAGATTTTTCTTGAATCAAAATTTTTACGGGCACTTTTAACATCAACGAAGTCCAGGCACCTCTGCCGACTCTATTCATTTCAACCAGACTTAATGGATTCATAAGGAAACAACATATTGGCTGACCAAGAACAAATTAAAGCTCCATGTCTGGCATTGCCTTAAAAATCACAACATCTTATCTGGAGTATTTACAATTTTCAGCTAGTCTCAGAGAAATATACCTTCTCTGACATACATTGTTCGGAAAATCTTAGCCCTGCAGCGAATCTACTGAAATAATTGAAGTGAAGAGGAAAGAGACGAGATGGTGGTTCACCAGGGAAACCAATAATGCCACAATTCAGACCCACGGAGCAGTGACCCTGGAACGTATACTTTTTCAATTCCGTCCATGCGTATCCCTATGACCAATCAAATGATAGGAAAAGGGTTCAGACGAATGACGCAGCGGAGTAGTCGGACCTTAAGGAACGGAAGCGGGTGCTGTAGGTGGTTGAAAATGTCGTTGGAATAGCAATCGGCTGAGTTTATTTCAATTCACGTACCGTGCTGGAGATCGTTTCGCAGAAAGGTCGCGACAGACAAAGAGGGAACATGGGACGAATAAATGGCAGAATTGCGTGCAATCAGCCCTATTCTATGAAATAAATCTGATACCGTCAACATATTTCTTGATTGACGCCCTTGCGATGTTGCTCTCTACAAACTCACGGATTGATTTTAGATTCTCAGCACTTTCTCAGATACATCATAATGTCGTAATAAAGGTAGGCGAGTTGAATAATTGTTAAGTGACATTTTTCCTCAACTGATTCATGCGGTAAATTTATTTCACAAAAATAATACAAGATTTAAGCCAAAAAAATCATGTCTTTCTCGTTCCTGTGTGAAAATGTAATTCATTCAACTTCCAAACCTTGCCAAACCTCATTTGTACATACGAAGTGGTAACAAGTATTTCCACCATTTACGCATGGTAGGATAACAAAGCGTCACACAAATATCCGGTATTGAAAATAATTTTAAACTGAATACCATAATTCCCATTGCTAGAATTTTCAGTGACACTAGTTATGGCAAAATATGTTGTTTGAACAAATTCAATTCATGATGGACGAAAATGAGAAAGTACCTTTATTCGCCTACTCATCTGATGATCCACAAAAGTTGACACCTAGTTTGTGATTAAAGTTTACTGTATTTGTGGAATACAACACATGATTTATCCCCAAATCATATTCAATTAAATTATACGTAAATAAATAAAATACGTTAATTCATACATATGATTACAAACCTTAGTAAAATACTTCACCTTCATTGGGTTTATTTCAATATTCCTCAAAGGATCTTAGCGGTACGCTGTCTCTTTTTACTCCACCAAGCATCTTCGAGTAAAAAATATCTCATGACTAGGTGTTTTATGCTATTCGGAGTAGCGATTTTTTGTTTCGTTTTTTTTATTTAGGGAGGCCAAATCCTGTACTTAGAATGAGTCTGCCGCTAAACCTATCCCAAAAGGTACCAAGTAACATTAAATCAAGACGGGAGCTTCCAAGGATAAAGAGCCAAGAGGCCAATTGCCTTGGAGTGCCCGCTCGAGGGGGGGAAGACCTATTTCGCTTTCTCGAGAGAGCTGGGATGTGCGTCGGCGTAAACACTAAACAGCCAGGACCCTCTCCCTTGGAATACGGTTCCCTTTCGTCGGACGAGCGAATTGGCATATAAGAAGGGGGGAGAGGCGAGGGTGGGTGGAACGGGACGAAGAAATGGGGAGAGATGTCCAAAACACCCAAACAAAATCCCTCTCCTCCTCGTATCCTTAATCTTGACGGATCTTTACGGGATCACTTCGCATAAGGAGGCAACAATCCCAGTCTCATTGGAGGAAAGGGAGCTTTGTCACACAAAGATAGGACCAAAAGAAAAGCCGCCGACAGCAGGGATGGAAATGTTTCACCAAGATGTGGGTCAAATGTTCGCATGCGATTTTTCCCGTAATTTATACAGATCGGTTCAATAAAATTGTGCATATACTGCATAGGGTAATGTATGGATTCGCCTTTATATTACCCAGTAAGCTGGGCCAAGGACATGGGGCAGACGGTGTGAGGCCACTAGTCTTGAAGGAGGGAGGGTAGATTGGCAGAAAAACATGAGGGCACTTGCACAGAAGGCCATTTTCAGCGGAAGAGGCCATTTCCCACGCACGGGATACGCACGGGGGAGTAAGTTAGTCTCGGCGTCAGAGCACTAGGCTCTCAAAGATCGCCAGCCTTCTTAAGAATTCTCAGTCTCTAATCAAAATCAACTCACCCTCTCGCATTTAGTGTAGCCAGCGTAGCTTATCACGTGGTGTCGTCTTCCTCCGCTCTTTATCCGACTCCTTCTACACTATCTTTACCATCCTAAATATCATTTATAATATTAACTGAAGACTGATATCATGTTTCGCCCCCGATAAGTGGTGAAAAGGAATAGGAAGAGGGAAATAACGAACATTTCAATGCTAGCTAACGTAGTTTCATAGTCTATCGTTCTCTTATTGTTTTAGCCACTAACGGTAGGGGTCATGCTTTTGTCACTTCTGTTATCTATGGAAATGTAGTACAGAGTCAAAATTATATCCTCGTTGGGGAACTTTCACGGCCGCATGTTTTATTGCAAAAAATTTTTCTTTCGGACGTAAAAACTGTTGTGTGCAATTTTGCATATAAATTGCTTAAGCTGAAAACAACATAGACTAAAAAATAAAATATAAATAAACTGGGATCTATAAAAGAGCGTCAAAGAATGAAAATTCTCATGTCTCCTTTCTCTCAAACTTTCTCCCACATCTTGTATCCATAAGGCAGAAAACAAAAACCTGAAGCTAATCTCTGGAATTTGTTAAAACCGCATAATATTGTAACTTATTATAAAAAATACAAAATTTAAAAGATGATATGCTCATTGGGTACAAGCTACCTGCTTATTGCCAGCATTTTAAAAATTGATGAAGTTAAAATTTAAATATCACGCAAAAATATCGTAACAACTTTTCAATAGATATATGAATCAACGAAAGGTCACAAAACCAGCTTTTCAATAGTTTTTTATTCCAGTAGGTGTTCTCATTTTGCACCCCCCCCCTCATCCACCAGGCCGCTTAATTTGGTTTTTTCCCAATTTTGAAATATGAATAAAGTAAATATTAGAGGGTGTAAATAGATATAGGATAACTATCATTCGTATAACAATCAGCAAATACTTGGGGCGGGGTAAATTTTCCTTTCCCTACGTTTTTCAGCACTCACTTATCCTATGAAGACAACTTCCATGAGTGGAGCCTTAAGCAGTCAAAATTGAACAGTGAAAAGTATGAGTTATTTGAAAATATGTTCTTGGGTATTAGCGTGAATAAGTTCGATGAGTTTTATAGACCTAAATTTCCAGTCCTTTGGATGAAGGATTACCGGGTTTCCACTAGAGTACAAATGAACACCACTCCCCTAAATATTCGCTGTGAAAAAACTAAGATCTTTCTTTTCAAATGCGGGTTATTTTTTGGACCTACTTTACTTGGAAAACAGTAACAATAACCGTGGATAACAAAAAATGATATTACAGGACAAATTATTATCCGACGAACACCCGCTTTTAACGAGACCAGAGGATAATGGACACATTCTTCTACTACATCAAAATCTCCTATTTCCTACAGAGTTCCTTGTGCCGCGCTTTACGCATGTGAATTTTCTGAAGTCGATGTAATCCTAATGTATGAGAGGGCATCCAGCGACAACGCTTTCACCGAATAGATTTCCTTAACATGGTAATGGCTTATAAGCCTCAATTGGCCTGAATATACGAGTAGATTACATAGCAGATTTTTTTCTAGATGTGTGCTGTAAGTTCAATTTATTTAGGGGCTGGGAGATTTTTTCGGTATAATATATATTCAGGGTTATAGCCTCGGCCTTAAGAAGTTTTTATGAGTACCTTTCGGTAAAATGGGCCAGCGGGGTACCTTATTAGGAAAATCCCAAGTATCACCATGAATAATTGGTTTAACAACCTTAATCTCACCAGTCAAAGGCTACTACGAAAGCTACTGCCTGACTAGCATTAAAGCGCACAACACTGGCTGTTTTTTAAGGAAAAAAACAGTAATAGGTAGGACAAAAAGCCTAAAGTAAATCACTTACTTATGTTCATAGTATAGCGACTCCACTACGCTGTATTGGAGGCTTTCCTAAAAACTCTAAGTAAATTAATACGTTTTCTATGCACAAAATCTATAAAGAAAAAAAGTGTTGAGGAACAAAAGCTTGATCGAAGATAATGGTAATATTTTCGTTCCAAAATTTCATTCAGCCAACTTCAACTTTCGAGAAACTGCAAAACCTCTACGCATTTGGTGTTTCTTTCTTTTGTGTAACATCTTGGACGAGCATAATAAACTCGTCAGACATTAAATACGAAACTATCAAGGTCAAATACTTCCATACAAAATTATTTCTGCGCACAAAAAGAGATTTTGTCCAACTTTAGTAATTTTAACTTTATATCAAGGGAAGACCTCATTTTGTTTTCTTTTTAGTTCATAACCGATAGTTCTTTCCTACACATTACTCTGAAAAATATTATTTCCTTCCTATTCGCCGGAATTGCCTTCTTTATCTCTTCCAATCCTTGCTCTCTTCCACTGTCTTAAAATATCACTGAGTTAGCTGTTTCGTTCTTCGTCATACTCCAGTATGAAATTTTCCCATGCATAACGCCTTCCACGAGGACAGTTATAACGTTCAATCCTCGATAAAGTAATACAGTTTTATCATGAAGGAAGGAATGAGACTAATTGTAATATAGCGGCAGATTGCATCCAAGCATGTTATTCATCGCATTCATCCACCTACTACATCCAATGTCAATGTAGTAAATTACAAGGTCATTGTTTCATGGATGAGAGGAAAACATTAGAGAACATTTAATTTCGCGACTTTTTAAGATTTGATCCAATAAACAAAAAATGAAAAATAGGGAGAAATGAGAGTTAATGCGTAATCGTAAGAAATAAAAAGGTATTGATAATGAAATAGCAAAGTGGTCGAGTCACTTTAGCGTGGATTATCAAGAGCTTTCTTTATCGTCTCCCACAGATGCCTCGCAACTATTCGGCAGATGACGACCGCGATGCATAGAGTAATCTTTACAGCAACAAAATCAGGAATCGTGGGTTTGAATTTCATCTATTTCCTCTTATTGACGTTTATCACGGGAAAATTGATCTTATTTAGGCATAATCTAACATTTACAACTTCATAGTGCAACTACATCTACAAACTACCCTGCAAGCCGCCACAATGACGTGTGGCAGGGGAGGTTAGGACAACAGCCGTGTAAAGATGTAAGGGTAAAGGTTTTGGGAGATGAAATCGTGACGTGTATTATGGGAGTGTATTTACTACAAGGTAAAAACAATCAATTGACCGAAACAATCCCTCAACGAAAAGCATACACCGACGGCAGGGGAAGTGCTCCACTTTTTTTAGCTAATCTTCATCAGTTTAATTCAAATTTTCCATCTTTCATTTACACCACCTCATATTTGTAAAGAGGGATTGGGGACTGTGCGCCCGTTGATAAGGTGTTTACATTTCCACGCTATTGATTAGCCAACTTACGCATTCATACTGAAATAATGGACTCTTATTAATCATTCATTATTTCGCTGGTTACGTGCACGGTCAGATATCTGAATTCACATAATAGTTCTCACAGCATGGTTGTTTCATTTCATATGTACGCTCCTTGACAAAGAGCTAATGCGTTGTCGAAACACATACGCAAATCAGTATTGACCGAATTTTCATCCATATATAAGCCTTTGAGGAATGACTTTAAATCATTATCACCCAGAAACGGTTGATTGGCACTTAATGAGACATTGAATAGAATTTAAAATTGACAGCAAAGGTAGCAAACAGGGCTAACGCTTAAGTGTGTTACAAAGAAGATTACAGCTTGGAAAGTGAAAACCGATCTATGAAAACAACGGAATTTTTTATTCGCAGGCAGCGAAACAATGTTCATGTCTAATCAACCATTTGACGCATTGGACAATATAATGAGGGCTTTAAAGGTCAGCTCATAGAAAAATTACTATATGAGGAAAATTCACTATGAGTAGCTGATAATAACACTATTACAGTAATTAAACTGCTGACAGGATACAAATCCCTTGCACTTCAGTAAGATAACAGACCACTGAGGCCTGCTCTTATTGCTAAACTTACGTCTCGCACATATTAGCAATTCATTTTAAATGATACACAACTAAGGTGGAAAAGGGATGATTCAGATATGCAGTGGAATTAGGTTACAGCGCGACAACAAGTGTGGTCATTTACTGCTGTCACCAACCTCATTCATGCCAATACTCTACTTAAATTGGAGTACATTGAGTAAAATTGTTCACAAAATAAAACATAGTGTTTGAGGGTTTAGAGTTAAACGTGATGAATTATAACCATTAATTCAACCAAACCTAGCAATAAATCAAATGGTGCATTCACCTCAGATGAGTGCACCATTTTATTTTTAGAATATTTTTTAATATTAGGAAGGAAAATTAAGCACTCTGTTTTTCTAACACTTAATCACGAACAACAGCTCCACACAAAAAGTTTAGGCAAAACTTTGTCATTAGGTAAAACGTTTCATGTAGCCAGTCTTCGTTTGCTGCTGAGGTAAATTTTCTTGATTTAGGAATATATTTCTGACACAATTCCGACAAACATTTATCAATCATACTTCAATTATCATAAATAAAGGCTTGATATTTTGACGTTTTTTAAATACTGAAATGGTTCTCACAGTAGTGCATAATATGAGAGATGTTGCCATGTATTCATTATATCAATTTACTTTGTTTTTCTCTTAATGATTACTAGCTATCCGTCAGGCTATGTGCAGGGGATCATAGCACTGCTAAAATATCTATATGGGTTTTAGTTGAATTAATATTTTTTTGCATCACCTAAATAAACCACCAAGTGGATACCAATACCTAGGGAAAAGTAAATTTATCTGAGAACTAAGCTCGGTGAATGGCTGCGTTTTCACTTTCTTTGTAAATGTTAATGTCAACAGAGTTTTTGTCTCAGATTATGGACACTGTTACGACAAGCTTTACAACTGGTACAGAGTGTAAGAAGTAGAATATACTTGAAGTTATAGTATTCCCCGGCAATTTTCTCTGAAATTATCCGAATCACAAATTTGGTAAGAGTTCCGCTGTTTATTTTTTGTTTTTAAGATTTCATAGCTATAACCAAAGGTCTTCGATGGCGCTGCTTGCCAAATTCTATTTTGATACTTTCCATTTCAAAAGAGATCGTGATAAGCCGGTGAGTCAGTGGCATTAGTCTTTATTTTATATTTAGTGCTGGTGGAATGAGCTTTTCTCGGTATACTTTAAGCAATGATTATTTTTTTAATCAAATAGAAATTTCTGTCGTTTAATTCAATGCTATAGCCTTTTTTATATTTTACCATAAGTTAAAAATATCATTAATGAAGGCAGAAATAGTTATCTCTAGACAATAAAAAGTTACGAGAGGTACGATCTAGCCTGATTTCTGCATTTTAATTTCGCTCCAGAATGGAGTCAAATATGCACTGTTGTCACAAATTTTTTTACACGGAAACTGTTTTTGAAACTATAGCCACTGAGATGCGTTGTTTTAAGAACCGCATCATTTCGATTCACATCCCTAGATATACCTACTTAATGTATTATGTGAAATAGATTTTTTTCTTATTCAATAAAATAAAAAAACTGTCATCGTTTATAAAATAAGAGATCTACATCTGCAAACCACATAATACCCCGCGAGCCGCCTAGTAGGCGTGTGGCAGGGGGTGTTAGGTCACCAGCCGTGTAGAGGTGAAAGTTTTTGGAGATGAAATGGTGACATGAAGTATAGGAGTGTATTTAACGGAGCTCAATTTTATTGTGGTCGCTTATTGTTCGCGGAAAGAACGAGTTTTTGTAACTATCTGTTCGGCAGTGTAACTCTTATTTTACCGCATCTGTCAGGCCTAGAGATGTAGTGAAGAGTCATGATAATATTCTCGGTGTCGCTTTGAAAAATATCAGTTCTGAATTTATCAAGCAACCTAAGCCTAGCGTGTAGCCTCCGAGCCTCTAGGGGCTCCCACCTTAATCCCTCTAAAAGTTGTGAAAGACTATATGTACGCTCGTAGCAGTTTTTAACGAAGAGATTGAGCTAATGACAAAAAATATCATATTTAGATATATAAAGTACATACCTCATAAAGAACTGACGAGAAAACTCTCCACGTCAGTAATGCATTCTCGTGTTAAACCCTGGTTTCATCATTCGAGTTATTTATATAGCAATCCGTTGTCAATATAGTCTTTTTGTGTTTACAGCCGCTAATATGTTCATTACCATTGGATCCCTACATAAGTAATAATTTTTAAGCCAACTGAGCACATTTACGGTAATAAAATTTGCCCAAATAGATTAATTGTATCTAAAACCCCTTAAATACCAGCACTTGGGATAATAAATTCCGTAATTTTGGAGAAAATGTTAGTATGCTTATACAACCACAAAAATACACATAAGTACATGCACAGATAATGCTCATTCAATAAGATAACACACCTATAATGGTTTGCGATATAAAATATAAATACGTGCTCGCCAAAAGACGAATTGTATTATCCCTTGAGAATGACACGGTAGTGTTGAAACCGATCGGGCTTATAACATTTAAGTTTTGGGTGAAATTTACTAAGTATTCTTCTTTCATCTCAATATGAAGATAACGCACGCCGAAAAATGCCTGGGCGTAATTTTCCACTCATAGCCATTGCTCAAGTCACCAAAGAAATATGCCAAAATGAAAACGGAAAAAATATATAATTTGGCAATTGGAAACGTAATTTTGAATCAAATACGAAGTTGTAAGCAAAAACTAAAGTGTTAAGCAAAATCGATTGCAAGAGTTGAATACTTAATTCTATCTACCATTCAGTTGTTTCATTTCAACCCAACATTAGGATTTCAAGCAAATTAAAGAGTAAAAAAGAAACCTCTGCAGAGATTCCAGTGCTTTAATTGAACTTCCAGTTTCCAGTGCTGGGAATTGAACAGTTGGGACTCTTTCGGGGGCCCGGGGGCCCACGCGGCCATGAGGCCTAATGTCCAATGGATTCCTCGTGCCTTAAAACCCTAATTTCCCCTGACTCAGGAGAATAGTCGGTATTTTTTTGAAAAAATGTTACATTCCTATATGCACGCATATATTCATACGTACATATAGATATCACTCGTTCAGTTATATAAGATACAGAGGATGAAATTATTTATTTAGCTTTCTTTAGCTACATTTCGCATGATCGTAGCTCAGGAATTAATATCGGGATCGTAACTCCCGCCTCCGAACAAATGCAGTGGTTCCATAAATAAAAAGTGCTATGGGACTTCCGCTTTTGCGTCGCTCCCGTTCCTGTCGTTTAATATCGAAAAAGGCACACGGCGACGAAGAATTTCATCGCTCCCATTGGAATCCTGATTAGGTAGAGAGAGAGGAGAGGTGCCTCTCGAATGAAGTTCCCGCACCGCCCTCCTAGCCCCGCGATCACCATATCTGAGGCGGGCGTGGAAGAACGGAGGAGAGGAATGAGGGATATCTGAAATTAGTACTGGTGTACATGAAGCTGAGGCTCGGAAAATTTTGAGGTTTCTGCTTTCTTTGACAACTGACTTTTACCTCATATTAAAATTAATATCTCCTTTCGTATTCTAATTAATATCGCGAATTTTTGGGGAGGAATGGATTGCAGCTCTTTGTGGTGCAGAAATACTGAGTCAGAGAAGCGTTTGAGATATGGATGCGGAGGGGGAGGATGAAAGATGGTGGAATTAAAGGGAGATGAACAAACGCGTGCTGGGCATGGTGAGTGAGAGTAGGAAGAAGCTGGAAAAGACTAAGAGGATGCAGGGTAGGTGGTTGGAAGATGTAATGAGGGGCTGGGGTATGTTGAGGGCCCTATTAAGAAATTGTGAAAATGAGGACATTGTGTAAGTGGCAGGAGGATTTTCCCCTCTCCATTTCAAACTATTTTGGCCCATAGATCACCATAAATAATAATAACAATCGCATTTTCAAACGCATATTGAAAGATTAATTTGTTTGCTCAATTATAATCGGGACATATCAATTCATATAATTGGAAGGATAATATAAAAAAGACAGACCAAAGAATTATACTTTACACTGATCCGCTTAAACTTATCTTCTTAAACTTATTTCGTGTGATCCCTTAGCACTCGGAAGGAACTATTAACAAAATTTCAGTAACCAACTTCAAATGCTATAACAGCATAACGTGAGTTGGTTTCTATGGGAAATGGCAGAACTCGTCACTCGGCGTAAAGGAGTGAGGCTCTCCAAAATCCAGGGAGCAGTTTCTAACCCTAGGCCGACTACGAGTTTCCAGAAACTTCCGCAACCCATAAATCAAATACCTTCAGCTTGAGTTCAGCTATACGGGCTCCCGGAGGCGACACCCCGGCATGAACCCGAAATACTCGGGTCATTAGCCGAGCGTATTCCTCGCCAGGCCATCGCGCCTGCCAGTCACTTGAAGGGGGATGCGTAATGCCCGCTGAGATATATTTACACTTCGTTATCAACGAGCACATTACATCACACAAATCATATTGGCAGTGGATGCACCTTTATGAAAAGATTAAGGAATGGCCATGCCAACGACAAACAAGTCACTATTTTGGATAATTTCCTGATATATCCATGGCTTACGCAGCGATGACGTGAATTAAAAGACAGATTTTTATATAACTCCAACTACAGAAAAAACTAGTAACATACGAATATTAATTTTCTTCTGGGGTTAAGCTCTGACTACTGAGATGCAAGGGTTGGATCAGCATAAAATTAGGGAAACGAGGATGTGCCTTTAACAGTGATCCTTCTTAGTTTACTGACTGAGGGACCATGATGGATTTCTATTCCATTCTTATTTGCACAGCGTTCGTTCTTAATTAAACTTTCAAAGAACTCCATTGTCCTCCATGCCATTGACACAGTATGCCATGGCACTACCTGTGATTCTCCTCCATTGTGTCCAACAAACGTACGTGGAGGCTAACATACTGGCGTCCCGTTCCAAGCATCACAGCTCGTATTCCGGTGGTGGGGTACATTTTATATGGAACCTCGGTCCCTACTTGGATGCCTGGAACTTCAATGGCAGCTTTCTGTCCGTTGGATGGGACGTTAAACTGTGATTCCCTTGGTGCCTTTAGTTATGAGAATGCTAATAGCGACGCAATGTTTCTATCCGCCCTTGCTGCAAGCTCGCTAACTAGCCATACCGCATTTACTAGACGGCAAAAAAGCACCCCAAAGTTATCCACATTAAATGACACGCGTAAAAGCATCCAACAGGCCGATTCTCATTCACATCCCAGGATTTAAATTCAATAGCCTCAAGAAATATATCATGCACATATCTCAATCTTCATGGTATTCCCGATGACTCTGATCCAAAACTCTTTACTTTGATAGAATATTTGAATTTATTTGCCGCTCTTTCCCTGGATTTAGGTAACCAAAGATAAAGTGATATTTAGCATTCATATAAAACAAAAAACTTGAATAATAGTGAGAATTCCATTACCAGTTAGATCCTGATATTTGCTATGACCGAAAAGGAATGGCGGTGTAACATGTTGAAAGAAAAAAATTAATCTTCTTCAAGAAGAATAAAAATCATCTGAAAATCATACAATGAAAGTAAAAGTTACTCAGTTATGGTTTCCATTTAATTGATCTATACTGGGCTCTACTTCTGTCTCTAGCGGGGGAAACTGCCTTCGTTCTTGGTTTCTCATCATCTGCGCCTATTCCTTTTCTCCCTCTTCCCGAGACCCGCCTCAGATTTTCCTTTCGTTCTCGGCCGTCAACATCCCATTAACTGATAACATCTCCGTCACTCACTTTCGCTGCCTTTTCAAATTTTCTCCAACAACGTCCTTCCTTCTCCCTTATGCTGAAAAAATCTTTTGCGCCACCCTCAATCATAACCATATTTCTTCATTTCCCAAATCTTCCACGTATTCTCCTCTTCTTTTCACCTATATCAGGTTTTTGCTACGCTACGCTCCACGGTGAAATCATCATTAATCTCTTCTGGATGTACCTCCATCAGGACTTTTACTTATATTCTCTTATTTTTACAAATGCTTACAATTCTCTTCTCACACTTTGTCTTCCAAATAAACTAGTGCAAGTGAATTTTTTATTTTCCCCAAATTCATGTCTCCCTATCCGATGCAGAAATTGGTCATCCATTCTTATGAATATTTTATGCCTCTGAAAATCCAAGGAAAGATGTATGAAGTACAAACAGTGCTAACATTATTTCATGTTTATTTTTACTTACGTGTTTAACACGATTTTTGTGCACCACTATATACATGCATTGTAAAATTTGGGCTGTTATTAGCAGTGTTAAATAGATGCAATAAATAAAGAATCTAGACTTTTATGAATTTTCAGTAATTGCCTAAATAAACATGCTTGAGGCTCCAATTTGACTTGTTCTTCTCTGAACGCTGAATACAGCTTTACAGTCGATGGTTATTTTTGCGATTTAGCAAAAATTAGTTACGTGATTTTATTAAATGACTGATTAAGTATTACACACATCGTTACGTTTTTGACACGATCTGAGCGTTTTTAGTCAATATTATCTTATTAAATAAAGTCATCAAATCCTTAACCAGTGTGAAATCAGAAATCTTCCCACTAATACTTTTTAGGCCATTTCTAGCATTTGTAATATAGTGTAATCGAATTTTCCGACCAAGCTACGAGCCAAAAAGTCGCACCCTTATTATATATATATCGATATTAAGGAGTGTGTCTTATTGGTTCAATAACATCGAGGGATTAGGAGATAGCCGAATAATTAAACAGAAATATGAAAGTAGGTTTAATGGTATGAGAGGAGGAGGTAGACCACGAAAATGAGTACAAGGAGTCTCAGGAATAGGTGAGCATGAGATAGAGAAGCGAGAGTCGTTTGCAGGGATAGGGAATCATGGGGAAACTTATTAAAATGAAGCCAATTCTCTAGGGCTCAGACCAATGACTTAATGTTTTAATTAGTCTACCTCGATAAGGAATGATGTGATGGATATGAATGTATGTATTGCATTCAGCCACAACTTGAATGGGCAGACTGTGAAATTAAGAAAAAGACACGTATATTCACATCACATTTTAACAACGGCTGTAAGAATATTGAAAAATGGGAAGGCTGCAGGCATAGATGGGATATCCAGTGGAATGTTGAAGTGTGGGAGTAAATTACTAATTTATAGGCTGCGTGAACTATACAATTTATGCTTACAGGTTTCCGTTGTTCCAGCGGATTGGAAGAGTGCTATCATCGTTCCGTTGTACAAAGGGAAGGGAGGAAAGACTGAATGTAATATATTATCGGGCCATTAGTTTATTGAGTATCCCAGGAAAAGTGTTCAGTAAAATATTAATCAAAAGAGTGAGGAATATTACTTACGACAGAATATGGGCTGTTCAGTGTGGTTTTATGCCTGGGAGAGGATGTAGTGACCAGCTTTTTGCACTTCAGCAAGTGATAGAAAAGTGTATGAGTGTCCGAAAGAAAGTGTACTGTGCGTTTGTCGACTTAGAGAAGACATATGTCAGAGTAAATAGGAAGAAGTTGTGGAAGGTTTTGAGAGACTATGGAGTGAATGGGCAGTTATTGAATGTTGTGATGGCGATGTATGACAATAGTAAGGCAAGTGTAAGAGTTAACGGGGTTCTGAGTGATTGGTTTGTAATAAATCGGGGTGTAAAGCAAGGATGCGTAATGTCTCCATGGCAGTTTATGGTATTTATGGATAAATGTGTTAGAGACGCATGTAGTGAAATCGACGGTGATTTGATTGTAAATGTAAACTTGCGAGTTCTATATGCGGATGATGCTGTTTTGATCTCAGACAGCCAACAGGGAATTGAATGGAATTGAAGGTAAATGCGTGCAAGACTGAATTAGCAGTTTTTGATAAGGAGAATGGGGAGAATAACTGTATGATGAGGGCGAATGGTGAAGTAATTGAACAGGTGGATGATTTTGAACAGGTAAGATGTATGCGAAAGATGGAAAAATAGGAGGAGATAAAGAGAGGTGCGAATGCTGGAAGGAAAGTGGTAGGTAGCATGTGGAGCATATCAAGGAATGAGTGCTTGTCTAAGGAAGCGAAAATTGCCGTATGTAAAAGTGTAATTCTTCCCACTTATGGTAGTGAAACATGAGTATGTCAGGAGAGAAATAATAGTAGACTAAACGCCGTGGGTATGAGTTATCTGAGGAGTATTTGTGGCAAAAGTAAGATGGATAGGGTCAGGAATGAGTGGGTCATGAATGAATGTGGGTTAAATGCTCTAGTAATGGACGTGTATGAAAGGAGAGCACTTCGTTAGTCTGGCCATGTTGAGAGAATGAATGAGAGTTGAATAACGAAACAAATATATGAGAGTAGAATTAATGGCGTGAGAGGTAGAGGTAGGCCCAGAAAGCTGTGGTTGAATGTGGTTGAGGAAATTCTTAGGAGAAGGAATATTAGGAGTTTTAAAAACAGGAGGGCTTGTACGAAACAGTGTATGAGGGTAAATGAGGCAAAAGAGGTTTGTAAGGATAGGTCAGAATGGAGGAAATTATTGAAGCAGAGTTAGGTGTACAATAATGTATTAATGAGTGAAACATTTTGACTGTGCCTACCCCGGAAGGGAACGGCGTGATAGGTATGTATGTACGTATGTATAAGTACATTTTCACATGTGTCTAGACGTGTCAAGTACGCGACTCGAGTGACGATAGCTGTCAAGAGGGGCGGAGCGCCATTGTCGCCGCTAGCACGAAGCGCTGAAGAGTCGGGAGGTTGTTTTATGAGAGTGTGGCGGGCGCGCGGTGCGACACCCACCTCGAGGACGGAGTGCGGTAGTGGAACATCCATCCGTGGGGCACCGCCCGCCCGGGATGGAAGCGAGAGGAAAACGCGTGGCGGATCTAACTCGGGCACGCACCCACGTATTCTCCCTCGCACTCACGCACAGTCGATCGATCGGTGGATCGGAGGGGGTCGGGAGGGGGGAAAGGAGAAGGGGTTAGGAGGGAAGGATAAAGTCACCCTCCCCTCCATCCTCACCTCACTCAGGACCCATCACACTCACGCTAATAACAATCGAACGGTTACGCAAAGGCTGATTTTTTCATTAGGGGAGAGGGGATATTTAAATTTGAATGGAAAAAGCATCCCCGTCGCAATTAGCAGACGTCAATCCATAGACTGGTTTTCAGCAGTTCGTCACTCCACTCTCCCATTAGATAAACGTTTTACAAGGACATATGGCTTCATTATGTCATATGTCTCTCATAATTTTTCTCATCAATTCCACCCGTAAGTCGTTCTTCCCTGCAGTTCTTTTCATTCGCTGCTCCACCCATTACAGTATTTGAGCAATCCGTTGTCTAAAAATGTGTCGAGCAGAATGTTCTTTTACCACATCGACCGATTATAGTTTTCCAAATGAGGGAGAGCGTGAGTGCAATTTTCTGAAAAAAAAACATTTATACGGGTTTCCTTCCTAAAGGCCCTCCTTCAGAAGTCGGATAATGCTGTACGACACCAACGTACAACACATTATTGCATACACACAGCACATATATTACAGTATTTGAGCAAGCAACGCGTTTTGAAATATGTGAGATACGACAGCGTGAGGAATGAACGGGTTGGAGTCAAGAACATGCTCCGTAAAAATTAAACAGGCAAATTCAAATGGCAGAGCCAGGTGATCGCCACCCAAATGCTGCATGCTGGAAAAAGAATAAATATTTCCTTAACATGAGTGTTTTTTTTCGTACGTAAGTATTAAATTAGGAAAAATATATAAAATAAAGATGTGCTCCTTCTTTCTACAGTGAAACGGCATGGTGCATGCTGTGATATCTTGACTGAACAACAATGCATGCTAAAGAAACTCACGAATGCGTATGCATAGTTTTGCAAGAAGAATTTCCATTTCTCCCTAAACGGTTGCTGGAATCTTGATAACTACTACGTGTATGCTTACGCTCATTTGCTTTCATTTTGGTGCGGCATAAATGTCGCTATATCTACTTATTAATTTACCTACTGAATAGGGACCACTTTGCCCATTAAGTGACCGAAAAATCCTCGCATGAAGTATTTTTATGTAAAAAATACAAGATAAAAGAAAAGTTACGATTAAAAATAATTTGTGTGCATAAAATGGTATAAAAAGTTAAACATAGTCAAGAGCACAAAATTGATAATGCTCGAAATACGACAAACTTTGCAAATCATACAGTTAAAGGAGTAGTTTAAATCTCAAAGAAATAATAAATAAATAATAAAGTAAATAAGAAAGTGAATAAAAGCTACTTTAATTCTCTCAATTATTCCATTTTGCCATCTCCAAAATTCTCTCCAAATTCAACTTGACAAAGACAATATTCCAACGGTAAAATAGACCATGAAATGTTCATATGCATATTCCCAATGAACGCCAAATGCATATGTGAAATATTCAATTTAAAAAAATTGAAACTAAACTCGCAAAGTGACAGACCGGTCTGGAAAAAAGTTAAGGACACTTTTTCATTTCTGGCCGGATTTAGCTGTCCTATAAAATGTAGCTCTGAAGCAACATGCTGATTTACCACTTCTAGGATTGACATGTAAGGAGGGCATTTACTTGGTCCCGTATGGAAGTAGAGTGATCAGTTAACAGTAAACAGTTAACAAACCACGTTTCCTTCGTTGAGTATTATTCATGGCGAAGGCTTACATGACAGAAGGGATTTGTAAAGGAGTGGTGTGTTCTGATAGCATAAGATGCACCCAGGGCAGATGATGGGACTAATTTCTGGGGATGTTTTAACGGAGAGCTGTATGGCAGACTAATTAACAAGTTGACACGGAGCATTTAATGGGTCGAAGACGCGGAGAATTAGATACGAAAGATAAATTACACCGAAACATACCAACGACTCAGAAAGATGTGGGTTTTCGGGCCGAGGTGGGATGGGATGGAATGGGAAAGCTTATAAAGAAACACTTTAGATAAGGCTGAGAGGGGAAAAGAAGGCAGCAAAATGACTGGTGTGTCTTCACGGAAGCAAATCCTTGATTGCTTCATTGGACATTTTATTTTCAGAAAATTCATATTTTATGACAAATTCCAAACTCCTTTTAGTCATCCGTCTTTCTAATGCTACAGTTTGATTTGAAGTATAATATTTCACAATATAAATTTAGAGCTGTAACTATACCGTAGTTTGCATCTAACGAAAGAAATCACACTAACTTCATATCAATAATGTGGGTGGAGTAAATATCAATGTGTCAGATAAAGTAAAAAACCTGGGAAAAAACCGTAAGTTCAGGCCTAAACTTACAGAAACACATAAAAAACGTTGTGCCACTGCACTAAAGGGTAATCAAGAAAATAAAAAAACGATATCGGATGACAAAAGGAATTATGTGACCGCTTTAATCAGATTGTATCACGAGAAGCACGCGTGCATTTCGGACGATGCAAAGAAAGACTGAATCAACGAAAATCTGTAAACAAACGAAATACGTAGATTTTATTAGATAAAGCGACGAGGGAATAGACAGTTTATCAATGCCGATGGAAGTAGGTTGGGAGTAGTTAAGGACTCACCGACCAAAGGCGACACCTTATGCTGATGTTACTTGAAAAATTCAGATCAAGGCACATGCAAAGTACCGCGCAGGATATTATTTTATCCTCGCATTATATCACCAGAATTGAAGGAAGCAAGAAAGTAAGAAAATTAAACAAGCGAGCTATCATGAACACAAAGTTCTGCTTCCCATAAATCCATTTTGACTAAAAACAAAAGAGTTTACGAAAGAAAAGTTTTAGAAACAAAACTCTTTACGAAATTTCATAAAGCTAGGCTTCTACTATACGTTACACTTTTAAATCTCAAAGTAGTACGTTGGGGCATTGATTACGACAATTGATAGAGTTTCTGAAAGTAGCATGGAGTATGAATGCATATAGCGGATAAATAAATGACCGGAGACAAATTTAATGCAATGCATTACTCATGAATCTCATAATACCATAATAATACGCACTGACTAAGCCATGAGAGCAATAAATTATCTTTTTTGTAAAGACTACAGTCCAAACCTAGAACCTCACCCAAGTTTAAGGGTCCATTAACTTTTTACGTGACCAGCCCGAACGCAATGCAACACGAAGATTATAGAAGCTTAGCCTTGGCGGATCAATTTTAAAGGCCAATTTCTTAAGTAAACGTGTCAGAAAAATCCAAGTAGCGCAAGAAAGGAGGCCCTACTTAAATTGGAAGAAATGCAGTTGGATAAGGATCTCATGGAGCAGGCTGCATTATGCGCAATTGAGATACATCAATGAGATGCAAATTAAAAGAGTTTAAGGGAGTTACGTAATATACAGTGGTGAAAATGGAGAATCTTATCAGAAAGATGGTAAAACACATTTCGTAGAGGTCAATTATGTGAGCCAAATAAATACTTTAAAACCACTATATTGTGTCGAATTACTGCCCTTGACCTTATAGAGGTTATCACGTTGCATACTCTTTAATGAATGTTGTGAAGATGAATAAAATACAGGAGCGGATAAAAATATAGGGCTTGTATTTTAGACAACATGGAAGGCGGTAGTACTTGGATCCGAAACTCCAACGTTAAGGAAGTAAAGGCCAAGCACATAGTGAATCGCTCCTTTCCAAGTTACTTTCAGGGAGACTAATGGACACTTTAGACTGCACCAGGAAGTCGTAAGCTCTTTGACGGCAAATGTCTTACTGTTGATAGGAAAAAAAGATCACGCGCTTTGTAAGGTTTGAGCCAGTAGATCTACGAATAACTCCAAAGTCTTTAAGAGTTCATGGCTTGATGTTAAAGTATCTTAGCTGTAAGCAGTGGAGCAACGCAACTGTGCACACTATTTCTCTGCCGTAAAACCATACTGGGTCAGTCAAATAACGCTATAACGACTGACACAAATAAAGCCCAAGAAACTACCCCAAAATAGAGGAGATCATATTTGATGATTACATAACCCGTTCATTTTTCTTCTTAATCCAGCAGAATTAACTTTAAACTTCGCAAAAACAATAGCTCTGAGAGTTTGAGAGTTTATACATTCTCCAGCATGTTTATTAAAAAAGTTTATAAAATGATAATTCTTAGAAATAAGGTAGAGGGCCCTTGATACCAAATGCCTCTGTTTATCTTCAGAGAGGAACATAAGCTTCTTCTGAAGGGCCAAAATGCCATGAATGCCATGAATGATATATGCAAACATAAATGAATTGCTGAAATGGTAATGAGAGGAAGAACTCAAAAGCGATTGTTTTCGCCGCAAAGGAGACATCCAGGTCCAACTCGAAAGTTTAAGAGCTAGCTGTACAGATATGTGTAGCGTGCTTGTAATCATTCATAATCCATAGAGGGTAATCATTCATCTTGTAATCTTTCATATTCCACAGAGAGTAATATCGCACCCCACTCTTAGAAAAAGGCGTCGATTAATACAATGCGGCATCAAGCCAAAGGCTACGTACTTAATTAATATTCTAAATAAAGTCGCAAGGCATGGCCCCTAAACATTGAAAAAAATCTTGCATTACCATTACTCTAGACAGTTGAGGTATTCCGATCTATTACTTCCAGTGGAAGCATACGTCTAATTTAACGATTTCTATCGAGATAAGCGAATTCTATTTATTATCCCAATCAACTAATATGTACGTTACTTGAGATCGCGCATAAAATTCAGTAATTGTGTTCTCGTAGAAAATAAGTACATTAGGCTATAGGTCATTTTCATAAATAAATGGTTATCATCGCCAAGACAACATTTATTTACATAGTCAAATGGCTCACAACGCAAAAGACCAGGCGATTATTTCACATAGAGAAGAATCACAAAAATAATGTTACACTTCCAATCTATTTGCGCTAGTTTACACTCACTGAATCGTAGTCCTCCTTCCCAGCAACACTCAAACTCAAGATGAGCCAAGCCAGCAAGGATAAGGATCACCACGCCATAAGCCAGTTGCAGTCGGCAAACTCACGTATCGATGGATCCATCAGCGAACTCTCGTCTTTCCTTATCCGATTGATCGCATTTCCGATTCCGACAAATCGGCGTCACTCACTCGGAGGTGCTATTCACGTAGCGTTTCCCGAAATCTTAGAGAAGGAATTTCCATAGTTAATCCCTGTGTGCGTTGACAAGAGACATTTATCTTCGGTCATTACTCATCGCTGCAGGTCTAATACTGGTGTGAGTGTAATGGATCTCATTCGGGCTCTGGGTCTATGGTATCGGGAATTGGACCAAGGCTTTCCCTTCGCAAAGGAACTCCCCTATTTAAAAAGCAAATTAACATTTATCCGACAGGAAAAAATTTTTCCCAATTCATTATTCCTTATTCATATTTGAAATTGCTTGGGAAATAGTCTTAAGATATACCTACTTAATAAATTGATAACTTTGTATCTTGCGGTGTCTCAAAAGGAACTGTTTCAGAAAAACTTGCACAGATTAGATTTATGGCCTAAGAAAATCTTTTACATTTTTTCACAGATAAAAACCACATAGCTAATGCATTACCACCAATGTACGGAGGTCCATTGAAACAGAAAATGAAATAGACATGCACTTTAAACATACAAAAGATTTATATTACAACAGCAACAATTATAGAGGGATGATTCCGAACGACATGAGAAAGAGTGCGGGTGGTTTAAGTAATGGAAGAAAAAGACAATGGATCAATGCCGTGTGAAAAAGATTTTAAAAGCGATGAGAGACTGAAAAAAAATTAAGGTTCGATAATCACTGGATATTATCTATATTGTCAGTCGAAAGCTCAACTACCTGGACAACACCGTCATTTGTCGCAGCCACTCGTGGTAGTCCGGTCAGTAACGGATCGGCTTGTCAACCCTAAGGTCAGTAGTGCTAGAATCCCCCCTTTGGCAAGGATGGTGTCTTAATATGAGAATAGGCCTTAAATTGTGAGGCGCAAAGCGCACCTAGAAAGCATAGATCCTAAAAAGCTAAGTCTAAGTCTTACGAGCAATACATAATAAACCTCAATACCGCAAGAAAAGTGCATAGGCTCGGTTGTTAACTCTCGAAAGGAACATAATTTTCAATTCACTTACATTAAAATGGTCGGAACAATATCGCAAACGAGTTGTTGCAGCTAAAGGCATCTTCTTATCGTCTCGCCGACCTACTATGAGCCACTTCTTCCGTAGAGTACGATTATCCGGGACGCTCGACGCTTTATTTTGCGTTGATACTCGCGGTGTTTTGAACAGTGGTACGTAGCATTATTCTTAATAGTTTTTCTTTTTAGCATTAATATTGCCTTCGATGATGATGGACCCCTGCCCGGCGTTAATCAGAAATACATAGCGAATTATACTTAATATTTACCACGCAACATAGAAAATATCACTGAGTGCCAACGCAAATAAACCCAATAGCGACGGCTAAGGGAATGACGTCACATCAGGGGCAATATGGCCGCGGTCAGTTTGAGCGCAAGGCCTAAATTACGATATTTAATCGCTTATTATTTAAAATGTTGGATATGTACGACTCTCAAATGTAGGGTTTAAATGCGCTAAAGTAGCATTTGTCTTTGTTTCCAAAAAGTGTGCAAATGCTGAATTCGGTTTGACGTTACAATCGACCGGATTATCCGTCAAATCGTCACGTGAAGTCGAATGTAGAGTATCATAACGATCAAACACGAAAAAAAACTAAAGAGCGACATTGCTGTATGCTAACACCCGTGACAATTAATTATGACCGCGAAAGTACCACATCACTCGTCTGAGCATTTCATAATGGGTAGCCATTACTCATGACCTCAACAACACCTCCACTTGAGGTTTCCTTCACGCAACCCATGGAACACCCTCCGCCCTTGTCGCTCTGTCCTGCTCCGAGTCGTCGCCGCGCTAACAACCCTCCTATCAATTAAATGGCTCGGAAAACCTGTCCTTATGTCGCTCTGCGGTAAAGACTGCGCCTTAGCGTCTTAGTGGATCGTCAAGGGGAACAGAGGGAGGCTTGGAAACCGGAAGACATTTCTCCGCCTTTTTTTCCCCTGGAGCGCCGTCGTTTGAAACTACCGCGCGATTAATCAGCATCCAAGGTAGCAATTGCGGCGATAAAACTCTTTGGTGCGACTGAAAACTCTGCACGAGGGAGAAAGGAGGCAGACATTCTAAAACCCGCCGCTGAAGCGGGCGTGCGGCCTGGCGGTTTTGAAATTAATGGATATGACTTAGTCTTAAAGATGGCGCTCGAAGTCTTTAATCCCTAATGGGAGCTCTTGCATTATTCCAAAAGGTCACGTCATCAGGGTTGGAAAGGGGAAAGGACGAGGGTAACAAGGAGAAAAGGGGGAGGGGTGAGGAGGAGGGTAATTCGTTACAACATAGAGGCGGCCTATCCTCTAATGAAAAACCCTCCCATTTTATTCTAATTTTTTTTCTTATTCGTTCGTCGCCTATAGAAATACCACCGGCTGGAAATCTCTCGTTTTTCCAAAGGAAACGGGTCCGCGTTCAAGCATCTTCTCCGTTGAAATATGGCCGGTAATCCCACGAGTAATCCAGGAAATTAATCCGCATTTACTCGCTTCAAACCGAGAGACCCAATTATTTCTTTGAATCCACGGCTTAAAAGACGCATGTTATCCTGTAACTAACCATGCGGTGCCTTAATCACGGCCCTTACGCTTTAAAAGTCCCATTTCCCGGCATAGGTAGAATTGACTAATTATTTACTTACAAAGGGTCTAGAGACAAATTGGGGGAAATTTCAATACTGATGCATATCTCAATACTGATGACATTTGGCTCTTGGAAGCCTAAATTAGCTTCACTGAGCCAGTCAGGTAAGTCCATTCTGAAAATTACAATTACATAAGACCCAGGAAACCGCCTTAAGAGCAAATGGTACTGAATATCAAATGTCTAGTCGGAACGAGATGACAGGAATTACTAGAAGTTGTGGAGCATACCTCGAGTTGCATCTCTCGCATCACTTACGGGGGTTTTTAGCGGACGATTTTAGGATGCGGGCAACGGAGCTTTCGAAATCTTGTGAAACAGGTGAGATAACTCGTACAGTGAGGAATGCGAGCCAGAGGCCTTTAAATATTGTGACCAACTTGCCAATCGTGTCGAAAATTGGGATAAATCACTTGCATCTGTCGTCCAGGTTTAGTCTTGTTATCCAATGAGACTCCACACTCTAGTAATCAACAGTCACGACAACCACTATTAATTTCCCTTCACAATGTTGTAGCTGATGCTGGTGGCGCCTCTTTCCGCCAGCAAGTGAAAATAGCCCACCCGTAGGGGTGGGCTAAGAAAATGCATGTGATTTAATATATGATGTCAGAGATTATTCGCTTTAGTTGAAAGAAAAATGCGCCGATTCAAAACTGCAATATTTAGGAATCTATATTTTGAGTTATTTTGCTGGACACGGTTTTATTTATTTTAGAAACGAAGGTAAGTCGACAATATGTTGCAAACGTCAGCATTTCATCATCAGCATCAGTCGTAAGCATTTCATTGGGAACGCTTGGAATATCCACCGTACAGTCCCGACTTAGGCCCCAGTGATTTTCATCTGTCTGGGCTCCAACAAAATCATTTGGGTAGCCGACGTTTTGAAAAGGATGATGCCGTAGTTTAAGAGGTTACTCGCTGGCTGCGACAGCAAACAAAAGACTTCTTTGCTGCCGGCTGTCAAGAACTTGTAAAAAAAATGAGATGCGTGTCTGAATGTACAGGGTGATTATGTGGAAAAGTGAAATAAATTTCAGGAAGTTACTTTGATTATTATTTCTTCCATCTAGTTTTGCGAGTTATTTATTGACTTATCCTCGTATTAGTATTTTTCTTCGGACGTACTTAGATTGGCTATGGTTTTACAAAGCACCGCAATATCCACCTCCAGAAACTCATTTATTACGAAATGGAGGTAATACAATACTTCTTTAGATTCTCGGAAAGACTGTTAATTAGTAATTTTAGAAAGTATTTGCAATGAGCTCTTTCTGGCGCGCTACCACACGGCGCCACTGAGCTACAGGCTGCGAATTTACTACAATTTTCGTGATTGTAAAATTGTATATTGCTAGACTGCCCCCTTGGCTAATTCTCTCTGTCTCAGCGGCTCTCTCTAATCACTTTACGTCTGTTCTATCACACCCTCTACTAACACTGCCCTTCTTCCGCCGGCAGGCCTGCGCCACGAACTTTCGTGAGAGCTAAATAATTAGAATTAATTGCTGTATGACGCGAACCCGTGGGAAAAGTACCAATGCAGTGAACATGAAAATGAAATATTTAACGCATAATATATTAACAATGAAGCAAAGCAAAACATTCCAAGAAATTTCGTGTGGATAGAAGTTGTATAAAGACGAATGTAAATAAAATCGTTTTGGAAGTCTGAAATTCGAAGCCAAAAGGAAACTGTGAAAAATTCACAGCCGTGTGAAGGTAGACGGGGCAAAGGGAAAGTAAGATTAGATGGAAGCATTCTCCTGGAAGTACACTCGACCAATGCTTACGACGACACGCTCACGGAGTCTCCTCTCCACGGTTGTAATTGCGAGAGCAGCAGACGAGATAATTCGGGCTGCAGAAATTTTGAGACGGCGGAAGATTAAATACGCGGAACGAATAGCTAATGAAGATGCCGTCCCATGGCAGTCTAAAGAAAAAAGTTCCATGCAGAGTAGGAGATGCCTACCTAATAGGAGGTAAGGTAATAAGGAGCACAGACATGAAAAAGAAAAGCAGACATTTGTGAGGTTAAAATCATTTAAGCTCCCTAATTTGATCTATTTAAGAGATTGCAACACAAATTATTTATGTCAATTTACAGTGTCTCAGTAAAACATGCATGAAAAGATAGACGGATAAACTCAAACCATGAATATATATTATGGATTGGGATCTCGTTGCCAAAAAGCGTTGTCTAGAATTCCAGTAAACAAACAACTTATTGGAAAGTGGTTCCGCCTAGTGATGAAAGATGGAAGTTCAAATGTAAATACAGTTGACAGATTGTAAATAAACACGTCTTACCGGTTTTACCATGAATATAGATGGGTTTTACTAACAATTAATCAAAATGCATCGGGCAGTGGATGAAAAATGTAGTACTACACGCGGGATATAATTATACACTTGTTAAATATCGTCCGATCTACAGTTATATTTTATTCCTCTCCAAATTCAATTCCACAAATGCACAATTAACTTAGCAATTCGTGAATATTGCTATAGGTACGGAAATTTAATAACAATGCGAGGTGACTCCATGAGTATTCCCAATGGCCATCATTGCAGTGTTGGTAAAAAGGAATTCACTTACCGCTGCCTTGAACAGATTTTTACTTTTCAATCCACGTCTCCTATTTTGGGTCTTCGTAGACGCATACCCTGTTTTGCAGCCTGGTACGATGCAAGTTCTGTTCAAACAAAGCATTCTGAATTCTTTGTTTAGGCAAAACAGGCTTAATGCATCCCAATTATAATCGGATTATGGCACACATCGTAATCGGCACACGATGAACGTATTATAAACCTTTTACACATTTCCTGTAATAGATATTTCCTCTCTAGCATTTAAAAAGTAAATTTTAGATCACAAAAATAGCAAGATATAATTCCAAGCATCAAGTAATTCATATCTTCTCGATCGTTATTGAATATTTACCGCAGTCTCACGTTAGCAACAATCAACTACGTCTATTTACAATAACAACAGAAAAGATGTACTCAACGGTATCTGGCGAGATGTTGTGGAACATGATTTCAGTCAATTTAAGGGGTTATAGTATTGTCCACATGGTTTTTATTCGTACAACGCGTTTCGACGATTATATCGTCATCACCAGGTACAGCCCAAAGGTATGTACCTGATGATACATGAGACTATTGAATACTCGAATCATAGCGTGATAATGTACATCCTTGCACACAATCACAATAGCATATCGGTTAGTACGGAACAAGTAGAACAGTTGATGCACTAGGGTTTCACGTTAGAAGAGAATGGGCATAGAGTTGCTGCAAAGAAATAGGGGGATTTGCGCTGGAGAAAGAACCGATCACCAATAGGAGGGAGCTGACGACGGGGATTTAGGTAAGGATATACAGAAGAGACTGGTGAAGAGCTTTATACGGAGTGCAGCGTTGCGTGGGGCATGAGCGTAGAATCTGAGAAGAGAAGACGGGGATAGGAAACAATCTCTCGAGATTGGGGTGTGGAGGGTAATTGAGAGGATGCGTTGAAAGGGCAGAAAGACAAACGCGGAGGTGGTTAGTATGGTTTACGAGAAAGGGAAAAATTCTGCTTGAATCCAAAATTTAAATTTAGATTTCGGATGTAGCTAAAAATAGCTTGCTCGTTAAAATTATTAATAGATGAGTTACATTATGAGTACAAAGGTTACCAAAGCTGACGCAAAAGATACGTTTACAGTCAAGGAAGGTTAGGTTTACAAATTATTGCCGGCTTTAATGGTCAAAATTTGACAGAAATTAAAATCAGAATCGGTTGGAATCCGCAACGATGAGTGAGACGTTCTACAGTTTATTGGCCTAAGAATAATGCGTTCCCTCAATCAACACGTCGGGTTCGCCTCTCTTCTTGTTTTTCCACTCCCTTACTTTTTTCTCCACCGTCACGCAATTACCGGTCCTCTACTCCGTCGCCATGGTTACCGTCGTCTCGAAATGGGACGCGGATGACGTCATCCCGGGTCGACTTTAAACAGACTGTACCCCAGCAACCGCCACCCTCGACGCTAAACGCAATGCCGGCACAGAAAAGGGTCTTGAATGGCCTGAAAAAAAAATCCCATCTCCCATTCCCCCTTTTAACTTCTTCCTCCGTTGAGAGAATGAGGCTCCACCGACGGAGGCTAAAAGCAAGCGTCTTTCCGACCAAACATTTTTGCTCCCGCGACGGCAAGAATACGGAGAATATACACAAGACGGAGAATATGGAGAAGAGCTAAAAGACCATCTCCTAAAATCTTCCATAAGGGGTCTAATGGAGCAACGCATGGCCTAGCAATGATTACGCGTTCTTGGCGAGGTTCTCTCAAATGACATCTCCCAAAGGAACAGAGATCGGTAAAAGTAGACTTCACAAGCGATGTTTCAGTCACACACTACAACAAATATATCGAAAAAAAATCTAAATTGCCCACGAGGCATACTCATGCACCGAGATGAACTGAGTTTTCAACGACAGCTCAACTGAAATGAGTGATGATATAGCTAATATCAGCGAAAATGAGATCAGGCCAAAATATTTCGGCTTCATAAATATAAAGGGACCTTGTGGAGAAAGATGCATCATATTGGTACAGTGATATTAAAGTCACGATGGATCCACACCATGGGTTAGTGTGTCGGCTTTAATAATGGCTTCCAATCCCAAGGGAACGGGTTCAAGTTTCAGAAAATGCGGAGATTTCCGTCCGTCAGATGAGAAAACAACCTGGCGCCTTTCGCTACAGGCTATAGCTAACGCTAGGTATCTCTCCACCCTCCCTCCAATATCCAAGTAACTTTCATTGTGAATTTTCGCACAAATATAAGTACCTATTTTGTGGGAGGAGTAAACAAAATCTTCAGATACAATAAAATATCTTGGAATTACATAAACTTCTGATATATCTTGGAGAACACACATAAAAAATATATGCGGCACAGCATTAAAGAAACTAGTTTTTGTTAAGCATATATTAGGAAGGTCCTCGGATGAAAAAGTAAAAGAGAGATGCTACTTTGCTCTGGTTAGGCCACACCTCGAATAAGCCGCGAGCATTTGGGACCCTGGTCATAAAGATTTAACAAAAAATTTAATACAATACAAAGAAAAGCTGCACGCTTCGTTAAAAACTGCTACGAGCGAGCATATAGTGTCTCACAACTTTAAGAGGAGTTAAGGTGGGAGTCCATAGAGACTCGGAGGCTACACGTTAGGCTTAGGTTCCTTGAGAAATTCAGAACTGGTGTGTTTCAGAGTGACACAGAGAATATTATCATGACGCCTCACTACATCTCTAGGATTCATAGTAGCGATAAAATAAGAGAGATATACTGCCGAAAAGATAGGTATAAAAACTCGTTCTTTTCGCGCACAATAAGCAGCCACAGTAAAAAAGATACTCTACTCTACACTAAATACACTCCCATAATACACGTCACCATTTCACCTCCCAAAACCTTACTTCTTTACACGGCCGGTGACATAACGCACCCTGCCACACACCCTTGCGGCGGATCGCAGGGTAGTATGTAGAGGCAGAAATCCTAAACGGCAAAAATTATCTCACTTGTCGTTTACCTATTCAAACAACCATCAAAGCCATACTCACAGGATGTGAAAAACAGCTATTGGAAAGACTAGATTCGCCGCCACTACTGACTCGGAAGTGGAAAAAAAGTCACATGAGTTTTGGTTTGTCAGATTTTTGTCTTCAAACTTCAGACAAAAGCGACGCAACAAGAGAGATTAAAAATGGAATAGACTTATATATAAAAGCGCATCAAGCTCAACTTTTGGAAGTAATTGATATTGATATCCACTTCAAAATGAAAGACAATGGTAACTTTAAACACAGAATTGTTAATAATTACCCACCATGGTTTCAGCACCCAGTGCCATTATCAAGCCTTGTTAATGGCTCTGCTGAAACCATGGTTGGTAGTTATTAACAATTCTGTGTGTAAAGTTAACATTGTCTTCCATTTTGCAATGAATATCAATGGAATAGACTTATGGAAGAACTCGGATCTCCCACTACCTTGATCATTCCGTCAGCCACATTGGCTTAACGTTCCTTTTGGCTTAACCGAATCTGAAGAAACCTTCATAGTAGCCGGCGAAATATTGCGCAAAAAATGTATAAAAGCGCGACGAATAATACTGTAAACGGAAGAAACATCCGCGAGGAACTACACTGAAGGTATAAGAATTCATTTCCACGCATCATTCCCGACATCAGAAACAGAAGGAGACAATAGAACTACCTAACCAAATCTCAATTTTCGCCCCTTTTCTCCGGCAGTTCTTTTTTCGTATTATTCCTTTTTTAACGGCAAGTTTTCGACTCCCTGGGTAGTTCGCTAATGTACATTACGAGATCATTGGGAGAACCGACATCCGGAAAAATTATCATTTTTGCCTTTACCATGGTTGGGATTCTTTCATCCCTGTCTCACGCCTTTGCGTTGACTAGCGAGTGAGCGCTGCGCTGGGATGAAGATTAAACGCCAGTAAAGGAAACGGTTGCCCTAGAGGCGTAGTTGCACCTGGGCGCTCGGCGGCCACGTCTAATTGCTACTTATGCCTGTAAACGACTCGAAGTGTGTTCTACAGCGAAGGAGTAGGGTACAGCGTCTCCACTGCCTCACACACCCTTTCTAGATACGTACTGTTGATTTGCGGATTGAGGTGGCCGCTGGATACGCAGAGTTAAAGTTTACCTCAATACGCAAACTAATCGGTAGCTTTTTAAATATTTGGTTATTACATGCAGAAAAGTGTACCTAATCGTATGCAATATTGAAAACCCAGAGATAGCCATAAGTATTTTGGGAATGGGTTATTCGGTGATCAAAATCATAAATCTTACAGTGCTGAGCATCGCTGTATTGAAAGAAAGCGCAACATTGCAATTACGCATTGGTATAACTTAAACATCAACATTAACTCTTGTACAGTATAATCAAAAATCAATCAAAAGAACATTATTAAGGATCTTAGTTTTAACTTTAATGTCAAGAGGTTGGTTTTTATCATACAGAAAGATATATGACTTCAGAAAACCGAGTAAAGAATTAAAATACATTATCTTGTGGTCCAGAATAATTAATTCAGTGAACAGGAATCAGGAAAATTAAATGCATTATATCATAAGCACCCATGCAAATGTGGTCCGACCTGCAAGAGTCCTATGATTTGGTTGAATAGCACTCGCCCAACTTGTTTGTTCTGACTTTAAATGCACGCTTGGCAGAAGCAAAGATAATATTTTCCATCCCTTTCGGTATGGGCTTTTAGGGATGCATCAAAGACAGTCAATGAATTTGCTCATTCTTATGTGCTAGCTTAGTAATAAAGATACATGAAAAGGATACACGGAGAATATTTCTGAAAGGGCAAAACGAATTTCCTTTGCATACGGATTTTCTTAAATTTCTTAAGCATTTCACCGACAGGATATGCGATCGTATAACGTATCCAATCACATTTGATAGCATAACTAAAAGAAGATAACTCAGTTTAACAGATAAGGTTTATATCCGCATGAAAATATATTTTATTGGCAAAGGATCCGGCCTTAAAGGAGTTCCCTTTCCGAGTCAAATGAAACTCCAAAAGGGCTTAAACTGTAGTCCTTTTTTTCCTTCTTCCACTCGAGCTCTCTCTCACCCTCTCAGGTCCTCAATCTCCTTCCCTCTTCGCAAGTGCCCATTTCACTTCTGCCATTTAGCGTCCCCTCCCTCCCCACTCGGTCCCTCCACGCCACCCCGCCCCAAATCTCCCCTTTCAAAATCCCCCCTAAACGCGAAAGAAACGGCATCACCTGCAACGCGTCTTTCCATTCTCACGAAACTCTTAGCATTTCCTCATTCCCAGGTGCAAGAAAAGAACCTTCAAACTTTCCTCTCAGCTCACCACAACAATAAATAGTTTGAATAAAATGAATTACTAGGGTATACAGAAATACTATACGTTTGTCATTCCGTATCAAGGGAATTATTTATCTACCTGTCAAAATAATCTCCAACGGTTGCCTGGAAACTTCTCCTAATCTAGGTATACTAGCAAGTTACGACAACACGTTAAAAAAAACAGAAAATCTGTCTCGAGAAGACAGGAGATGCTTTAAAATACGCTAACATAAATACCTTTATTCTCCTGAAAAAAAAAGAGATTGAAGCTTCAAAACTGGAAAATGTTTCCGCAATTAACATTCTATAAGATTCAAAGCGCTATCTTAAAGTAATCAAAACAAGAGCAATTTCCTTTACTTATATCCGAAAGCAAAAATGGATGAAAATGTTTCAACGAACAAAGTCAGATATGCTAACTTCGGCAAAAGTGGTGATTTCTTTATAGAAATTGCCATACGAAAAAATGGTAATGAATATAACAGTAAAACTAATGCAATTGCAAAAGAAGGATATCTGCTGTTTTCCGTCAATATCACAGCCAACAACACTGATATCTCACTGGTATATCAAGACAAATAAAATACTCTTTCGCAAAATGCTATGTAAATATCAGACTGTGCTAGACTGCTGGAGCCACCACAGGCTTTCTGTTGCTATATTCCATTTGTTAACAATATTTAAGCTGGACTTCTACCGCTTGAAATTTATGGAAATAAGGGTATTTTACGCACTAAAAGACTAAATATACATATAGCCCGCTCTTGAATTCCCAAAATAAATTTGAATTTCGATTTAAGCATGATACACCGAAAGTTAAATTCTAACTTAAAGAGTAGCAGTTCACTTCCAAAGCTAGATATACAACTTCAGCTAGGAAGGAGCGTAATAATATCCTCTATGTTAGAGCTTAGGGTGATATTTCAAGTCGATATTTTCCGTTCATTTAATACTCCGTTCTCATAAAAAAATTAGGAGGAACAGAGTACCTAGTTTATTTCACAAACAAACGTGAATTTCAGGAAAAGGCAAGCTTATCGGAGCTATTCGAATTAATTATGTAATTGAATACCCCTGACTGAGAGAAAACTGAGGCCATACAAAATCACAGGATATTTTAGTGTAAATAAAATTTCGGAACCTTAGTCCATCACTAGACTTTTTACAGCAACTATTCTGAAAGAAAACGAAGTAGAAGGTATACAGATATAAATTGACCTCAACTCGATTAATCTCAACAGTTGATTGAAAAAATATACAAGACAAAAACTGCTTTTCATGAGCAATGAAAATGTATTTATGATATTTTGACTAACCCTGAAAACAGTATTATTCCAGGAGAAAACATTTTTAGTCACCGCAATGCTAGAAATGTATCATCATAAAACTTACCTGCACACGTGTAGTTCTTAAAACTGTAATGACAAACATTACCCGTTTGTTGATTAATTCTTATCCAACGTATCTGTAAAATATTCAATGCTTCTAGGTTGAGTAATCAGGGAAGAGAGTGATGATATCTTTCTGAGTAGATCAGTCATTGTTTTATTTGTGCTCTTGTTCACGTGCTCTTCTTTGTAAAACGTGAATTATTCTGGAATGGTTTTTTGCTTATGACAAAAAGCAGTTTACGAAGTAAATACGCCGAATTTTTATGGCTAACGGCTAGATGTGCAAAGCTATCTTAGAAAAAAAACTGAAACTGCTGTTTGAATTTTATGGACAAGTCATGATCCACACAAGAAGATAAGTCACAAACAAAAACCGTAGATAAACGATTATTTATCTCGCTAGAGCGAAAAGAAACACGCTACCGCTCCCACGAGTGAAGTGGTTAAGCCATAAAATGGATTTTGCGCAGAGGAATGGCTTTATTTCTATTTCCGGCGTACCCATTCTCCGATCCCTTCAGTTGGCAAAACAAGTGCATGGTTCATCGCCATTCTTTCGGAAGCAGTCGCTTCAAAGCATGGAAATAGCTCTCGCCAGCACTTCATTACTAAAAAGGAAATAATATGTTTTAGGATAGCTACTCAAAGTCAAAAAAGGAACCTGTTGTTATTGTTTTAAGACTTCATTCATCGTCGTCGTCTCTCAATTGATGATAAAGTGGTGGAGTTAGTATATGAACTTAATAGCTTTATCTTTACATATCGTAACCTCAACAGGGTTCCTCAGAACTCATTCATTGTTGAGACAGAAATGAGTTCCAGGGACAATTTCTGTCAAAATGCACTCTTTCCTATGAGGGTCTATTCTTACACATCGTATAACACTTCCCTTTTTTATTCCAATTCATCCATCTTGCTAAGAAATTTATAAGGAATATATAAAAGTTTTTCCACTCCTCTTAGTTGGTGCATTTAAACTCCTAAGAGTAGATATTTAACCTGGATGCTATCCGTTTTACGTACTTACTTTAAACTTACTGATTAATCTCTTATGCGGCATTATTTTTACTTGACTATCAAAAAAATAATTTACAAATGTTTTAAATGTCAGCTGGGGTCTTGCTTCTTAAATCTTACTTAGTTAATTTCGTTTCCCCGAAGTGGACCCTTGAATGCCATCGATATGGTTTTGACAAATATTTTTGGAATGGGTAATTGCGGCTGCATTGGTTTCCCTACCCTCTTTTATTCATTCCAAGGAAATGTTTCGAAGAAAATAATTCGAGTAGGGTATGAAGAGAAGGATCACGATATTGGACTCCAGCAAGGGTATTTCAAGTAATTCGAGAAGCGTACTAGGGGAATGTAAGATCGTAATTTTACTACTTTTTGTACTATCATGGGATAAAGATATGAGCCTTTAGCATAGAAAACAGCACCGAGTTTCCCTATATGATTTGTCTCCAAGATGCGGTCATTTACATAAAATACGACGAGCATGAGTAATATCTAATAACAGTAACAGGTGTGATTTCAGTGCATCTTAATTTAGCATACTATAAATATTCGAAAAGAATCACAGTGAATGATATTAAAGAGCCTCCACTTCAATACCAAATTCTTTTCTCAGCATGATTTTATCTTCGTACTACGGGTCACCGCAAAATTTCAAGTCGTAGAGTGACAAAAGTTTGCTCTATATCAGCACGTCTCTAAAAAATAAAACTTAATTATACCAAGTGCTCAGCATTCCCGAGGGTAGCCAAAATTGGGTGGAAACTTTTATCACCGAAAAGTTCCAACCTGCGCATGCTTCCAAAGATCTGTGAACATTCGAATAAGAATACTAAATGGGAACGTGAGGTTTATGGTATTTAACGTGGTCTTCCATGGACAAAGGAGAGTTATAAACTCGACGAAGATCGCCAAACGTGATGCTTGAACGACTCATTTCTTTATTATTTCGTCAGAGGCTCAGTTAAATAGCGTAAACTATTAAACGTAGGATTGAGTGAATGTTAGCTGCAGCTTTACAAGTTTACATTTAAAACTTTCCAAGGACGAGCATCAAGAAAAATTCTCTCATTTAATTGGCATATTATCATCAGCAGCCATTAATCAAAAGGTACGTTTTCAGTAGCGTCCCAAATCATTAACCTCCGTGCTAACCGCTTCATTCCCTAATTCATTTCGCATTTTCACATCCTCCGCAAGTTGTCTGAAATTTTCAATACGCGGCCTTCCTCGATAACTATAGTCACTTTTACTTTCTAATTAAGAAGTCAGGAGGATGTTATGTCTTACAGTTTGTCCGATAGAAATGTCTCTGCCTTTTTTTCTGAGTGTCTGCCACTTTTCTGAGTTTCTGCCACTTTTCTATCATTTTTTCTCCACAGATGTTCTTCATTGGATTATATTCACGATTCTCTCCGTCCACAGAATATCTTCCTCATTCTTCGATAACGCCATATTTATGCGGCTCTCACCATGATTATATTCTCTCATCGTGCAAGATCCAATGCCATAGAATGCTTGAAACGGATACTTGAAGATACAAGTATCCAATTAAGTTTCCAACGTTACTTAATCATCCATTGTGAATATTTCTTAAGAAACGCATACTGATCGAACATGCGATAGAGGTAAAGGATGCCCATCAGAGTGGTTAGTAGAATGAATTTACTCTGGTACCACGTACAAGGATTGGTTTTTTTTATCTTAAATTTACATAGACTCCAAAATATAGTAGCCTTCATACCGTAAACTGGGTAGCTGCCAGTACAGTTTTTGAGATATTTAGGTCTCATGAACTTTTCTCTAAAATTCGATGAAATTTTCGCTGATAAAACTAAATCCATCAATTGCACGTTTCACGTTTAAACTTTTGCGATCCTACCAATATTAGCTCAGACAAAAAGAGTCAGCTTCGTTTTGCCTTCATCCCATTTTGTGGAGTGAAGGTGGTACACCGAAGTTTTACGTTGCAAACTCGTGGAAATTGGCTTCTATTTCACACCAACCCCATAAGTTTCAGCCTCGGACTCCTTCCACAGACGGTACACTTCGAACACACCTTACCAACCCTCTAAGCTGAATAGATTTTTCATAGCGAAGCGTTTATCATTTCTCAAGACCAATGCATTCTGCATTAAATTTTTTAGTGGCAATCTCCTCGATCGCCTCCTTAAAGTTTGCTGTACCCAAATTTTCTTAGGCCTTAACTTTATCACTAAATGAAAGATACTTTGTTAATTTCCACATTGTTATATTTCACCAGCCTACGTTTTGAAAAACTTGTACCATTATCAAGGTTCATTTTTGCGAGCTTACATTGGTTAAAACGTGAAATTTTTGCTTGAACACAATCTCGCAAAAACGAACCTATTTATCTTGAGAATGGCATACATTTGACGCAGCCAAGGTCGGTATCATAAAACTGCGTTAAAATCTAAAAAGTATCTTTCATTATGTCGTAATTTCATCAATACTTTATTTCCAAAAGGTATATATTGAAATTTTATGGCTTCAGTATTTATAATCTATTTCACATCAATCAAGAAATATTTACAATAATTTTGTGAGCAAAATTTGCTTGGACTTGGTATTATTTTTCCTCTATTTAATTGTTTTTAAATTACTTTCTTGCCTTAAATTAAAATAAAAGTTCAAAGAGTTTATTTATTTATACAGTTCCTCGTTTTACTCCCTGGTTCCAGGGTTTTCGCAAATTCACACATTTTATTGAATGTTTCTCGTCCTATGTCACGGGTGCAAGCAATTATTTTTGTAATTGATATAGGGCAACTCAGAATAGCATAATTGGGGGTAGTCCTTAAAAGGACTAAACTTCCTCTGAGATAGGTAACAGCAACAAAAGCAGTCTGGCTACAGTTCAATCGAGTCACATGCGGCATATTTTTTCAGTTTGAAAATTTTCTACTCGGCTTAGGTTTGGCAATCTACATTCCATCTTATTTTCCAGTTTTTCCCTATATCACCATCATCTTAAATTTTTTATTTTGTTCTAAGTTTCTCCTCAGACCTTCACTTCAGGAATAAATTCCTTATGGTTCATCAATAAACCTTCTTTTTATTTATTTTTTTAAAGTTGGTAATTTGATTTTTATTATTATTTACACAGTATTTTAGAACGCTTTTATTACAGCACACAAATTATTTCTAATATCATATTTTATTTTTTATAAATGCTAAGAACATATTGAAAATAGAAATAAATGATCATTAAAAAAAGGTACGGTGAACAAGTAAAAAGGAACGGGTCCCAAAAAGGACTTGGCCACTGTGAACGAGTTCCAAACAATGAACGAGTTTGCCCACCTCTTGTTTACAGTACTTGCATTGGACCCTTTACTTCCTGTATTATCAGTGAGGTCAATTCCAACCCGCAAATATCAGCATTCCGTCCGCCAATTATATGAAAACACATAAATACATTTAAAAGGACCCTTAACAGACCCATTTATCCATTAATTTAATTGTGAAGAGTTCTCATTCGACGACAACTCTTCACCTGAAACGGAAAAATAGTCGTCAAATGAGACATTTAGATAATCATTTTCATGACGCATGTATCTCACCGCAGCAAAAAATGTATCCTTCCGGCATAATTAAAAAAATCTAAAGTTCATTCAATTTATAGAGTCGTGCGGAGCAAAGCATGATTTTATTTTATTTTTTTCACGAGACCTAGAAAGATTGAAACGCTATAAAAAAAATGTAAGACTCACTACATGCAACTCAACAATATACTGTAACGAATCATCGGTAATGAAATAATAAATTATGAATATTTCCACTTATACTGGGATAATAATATGGTTGTTGGGGAGATTGTTGATTGGTGAGAAAACAAAAAAATAAAGGTTAGAAAGAATCGTGTTTGTCGCAGAATTAAGAGTCGTAATAATTCCTTTTGTGTTACCCAGACCCATAACAATACGATGCTAAATTAGATTACCGAATAATTGCGCCGTCTAGTTTTGAGGATGAGCCTATGGTTAAAATAACCTCGCATGTGGCTAATTACTTGCCACGCTCATGTATTAGAGAGACAGTGGAATACGCACACATTATTCCCAATATAAAAGAGCAGCCTACATATTTTTGTCAAAGTTAAACATATGTTGCACCGCGATGAAAACGAGATGTAATCGGGTATACGCATGAATTTAAGCACGATACTCAATCTGGGGGTCCACTTGATCAAAAAAGGGAAGCGTATAGGAGACGGGGCCCAGAAAAAGAGAAATTACTGTAATGGAGGTTCCCTGGTGTTTACTTTCCAGGGCTTGGCCGCGCGAAAGGCTAGGAAGGGCAATCCATAAACTTCGTGACACGAGGTAGGGGATAGAGAAGGGCAGTGGACAGTGAAAGTCGTCACCCACCATCTTTCGAGTAAGGCATACTTTGGGGAGGGCCGGAACCCGCCAGGAATTCACAGCGATTTGTTTTAGTCAGACCCTTCAACAAGTCACTTCACAGCATGGCTAACAAATAGTTCGTTCTGTTCTTTCATCGTCTTAGCAGTGCTTCAGAGCATGGGCTCTCAACGAGAGTTTTTCTCGCACTCAAGGGTCCGTGATTTGCGTTTCTGGGGAAAGCGATAAAGTCGCGTGATGGAGAATGTACTTTGAAAGGATACTCCCACTGGTCCTGACTAACGATAGTCGTGAAAGTTTGAATTCCGCCGACTTTAAGTATGAAGGGTAATAAATACGAAGTTTAAACCACATGGGAAGCAATTATGCTTAAACTCATTAAAATGGGAGGGCAACAGTTCAACCAGCACCACTGTAAAAAATAATGTATTGAGGAGATGGGTCATCGATACAATATCTCAGTTTTTTAAAATGTTTATAGAAGTGCATCTTGGTGATCTTCAACACCATAATTAGGTATCATCTAATAGTTCAACTTTCGATTTCAGACTACTTCTAGCTGGTAATAATAATATTTTACAAGAAACAACTAAGATATACCAAAAAAACTAACGGAATTAATAATTTCCTTCACAGAAAGAAGCCTTGCGGGACCTTTCAAGGGTTGTTATTGAATCCAACGTATCACATAAGCAATGGACATATCATTTCCGACGACGAATAATGCTACATTCGACAGCTGGATAGTAAAAGCAGGGACTTCATGCGCAGGAAGTGACGTTATTTCCTTAGCTCAATAAGTCTTTTACGATTTCTTAGGGGTGTACCTGCATGTTGACAGTTATTTTGTTTGCCCGAAGAAAATAAATAAACTATATCCATTTCGCGTCGCCTTCTCTTCACGTATTTTATCTTTCCACTGTCAACTCGCTGAGTCCTTTACGAGCACTCAAGAGGCTTAGATTTTCCTTCCCCTTTTTTTCCTTTTCCTTCCCCAAAAAACGATGAAACCCAATTATCCACAATGTGAACTTTGCCAGGACCGGAAAAAACGTTAACTTATTAGATCTCGTACGCTTATGCGAGGACGCAATCTAATTTTTTTATGGGACAACCTCGTGACAAATAAGAACGAAGGCTTTACAGAGAGAAAAGAATGCGGATGGGAAAGGGTCAATATTTTTCTTTAATTCAGCGCCAAAAATTTCTAGATTGCGTGGGTGGGTATGAGTTTTGAGGTTGGGATAAAGAAGTGGAGAGGGAAGCTCGTTTCCCTTTTTTCTCTTCCAACGTCAGCGTGCTTCAAAAATGAGCGTGAAACAAGGATCGAGGATCCCGCGACAAGGACCCTCCCAGTTCTTTCTTTTTTTTTAATATTAAAGGGAAACATCCGGAGCGTGTGACGTGCACGCAGTGTGACCTAAAAATTGAGGAAAAATATTTTCAGAGAGAGAGAAGGAGATGAGTCGGAGTTTTAAGCATCATGTTCTTCTTCAGCATAACTTAAAACTCAAGATGTATACATAAAATGCAAACTTATGAGTAGAGCTCGCGTTGAAAAGCACTAAGAAAACGCCTGATCGCTTCGATAAACATCCACAAAAGGGAGGTGAAGGTCCACCTTTTTTTAAAATTCAAACAGATGCGTTCCTCCATCAAACTGCAAAACCAAAGCATTTGGTTGTAAATCTCCACGGACAGAACGGTGACACGGGCTTGGACTGGAAAATGAGCCGGACCTTTGGTTTCCCCGGACCTTTGGTTTCCCCGGAAAAGGCGGCTGGCGCAACCCACCACAATTCCCCACGCGACCCTGGAGTCCCAATTCCTATGGCAACATTCGGACCAACTAAAGGGACCGGCTGTCGCATGTGAGTTTGGTCCGTTCAGTATGGTACTAGCAAGTCAAGGGACTCCTTCAAATCGTTTTTAGGGTAAAAATTGAGATCGACGCCCAAGTCGACGGGAAGAGAAAAATTAAATTTCTCCGTAATTTTTTACCAATGATCATTTCATTGTTTCCCTGCGAATATTTTAAACCAAAAATGTTAGCGGCCATATCTATATCTCCATTTAAAATATTACTAAATTTTCTCCCACGCTCCCCCACGAGAATGGATAAAAAATACTACTACAACGCTCGATAAGGCGACCATTTGCATGAACGGTTAGAATTCTGCTGAACGTAACAAGATGAAATGGGCTTTCCTGACTCGGAGACTGCACCACGGACCTTCGGCTTTCCAAGACAACACTCTGACGACCACATACCACGGATACTCGATTTATGGCAACTATTGGAATACCTATCTGGATTAGCTATTATGAGAGTAGAGACACCGAGTGCATACTGAGAGGCAAGAAGACGTGAAGCCATTGATATTCTGATATGAAATTCTTTGTGTTCTTCGTAAATCTCATCTCGCCCTGTCGATATTTAAGTAGTGATAAAGAGTGACAGAAAATGACTAATCAAAGAGAAGGTCGAACGCGTCCAGCATGCATCATTTTGAATCAAATGAGTTAGCGTAAAAAAGATACATAAAGAAAATTAGGCGTCTCCTTTAAAACTGTTGGGTTTTCAGACTTACTACAACTCTTAGTCGGATCCACATTGCCCCCTTTTCCTTGCCATAAGTCATTGCTTTCATTTTGCTGTACTTTAAAACGCATAATTTTTCTTTTGTTCCACTTACAACATACAACGTCAAAAATCAAAGAGCGCACGGCTAAGATTTCATACTTGGCGTTGAAGAACTTTGCATGGTGCAAGGCAAATGTGCGCTACAATAACCGCGTAAAATAGCATATTTACTGAACAACCAGTTTGGCCTCACTGTATATGCCCTAAGCATAAGCCCGGAGATGCTAAGATAAGAGGTTCGATTCCTGGCCCAGAACACTCGTTTTTCCTCTCGCAATATTAAACGCATTTACAGGCGGCCATTATCACGGCATTCGAGGATATATAACAGAGTGCTTAGGTATGAAGCATAATATTCGTCGTCATAATTCAATCCACAGAATATTTTTATCATAATCTTAAACTCGCACACAACACAGCCTCATCACATGGGCCGTAAAATAGCGACGAAGAATAAAAAATAAAATCCAAGAACGTTTTTAACGCTCCTTAGAGGGGATGATAAATTCAGAGTCTTTTGCTGGGGCTCCTCTCGTGTTATTTAATGGGTGGCTGGATATGAACACAGAGGACAGATCGTTGGAAGGCGCTAAAGGGGACGCCGGTGGGTTGCTCAGGCCCCGAATCATTTACAGCTCGCCACAGCTGTGAGAGCGAATTTCACGGGAGAGAGAGAACGCAAGATAAATCTCAATGCCGGATCAACCATGCAGGGAAATATATTCCGTCAGCGAGTCTGTAATAAGCAATTGGATGACGTATACCGGCTCCATAGCCTATGCAACTCAAAATTAGCCATTCATGGGAATGTTCTGCTTCAATGGGGCAATGGCCATCCTCGGTATGTTTGTTTCCTTTTCTGTACAACTTAATGCGAAGTATTACTAGCCTACTACATATATATATTTCAAAGAACTATATGAAAAAAATGTTTACTAATACACCAAATGAAAACTCCAGTAACAATTTAAATTAAGTATAACTTCAATAAACCTGGCCGCCAGCATGTAAATACACACCAAAAAAAGGGATCAGCCGAAAATTGATACAAAGATATGATAACGCGGTATGTCTCTTATATATTTGTTCGATCGTGTATTTCATTAAAATATGGAATGAGGAGTAAGACTCACAAAGAATGCATTGCCTACACGAAGAATTAAGTGGTGAGAAAAATAGCACCATTTTATTCATTGTTGGCGACACTTAAGGATTCCCAAATATCAGAAATTTTGGATTCTACGAGAATAGAGAATAGGCATTTGTATTACCCAAAAAATCTAGCTAATTTGATAAGCCTTTAATTTTGATGAACAGAAAAATTTAAGTTGTATTTGTTCTGACACTAAACCGCGGTGGTATTTCTCTGTTCAATATTTTCTCGGTTAAAAAGTTAATACATTCCTCCTACAAAAACACGTCAACTAACATCTCTAAACCTAACTAAATAATCTCAATATCAATCCCTTATCCCAAAGTTAACATCAATTAGGCGTAAAGGTTACGTTTTCTTGTGGTCATAGCTAACTAGGCATTGTAAAACATAAAAGAAAATAAATATGAAATATAATGAAGATAAATAAATATGGCTATATGAAATATGAAAGTGAAATAAATAGCAGCCTACCAGAATTTCTTAACTGTTGCATCTCGTGCCAAGGACGGTAAACATATTCATTTTGATAACGACGACATGTATAAAGCGCATTGGCTTAATGGATAAATTATGACAGCTTCTCGAAATATTTTCTTTAGAATCGAGGAGGAGGAATATTAGGAGTCTTAAAAACAGGAGGGCGTGTATGAAACAGTGTATGAGAGTAAATGAGGCAAAAGAGGTTTGCAAGGATAGGTCAGTTTGGAGGAAATTATTGAAGCAGAGTTAGGTGTACAGTTATGTAATAATGAGTGAAACATTTTGACTGTGCCTACCCTGAAAGGGAACGGCGTGATGGGTATGTCTGTATGTAGAATCGAGAAATAGGACTTCCCTGAGAACTGTCTTCGAGGAGTTTCCGCCTGGAAACACGGATAGCAGTATGAGTTGACATAAAAGAGGACTTTGTCTACACAAATTTGATCTTATATCGTCCAATTACAAAGGTACACAAAATTTGAGTGCTCTTGGAAGTACATTGATTAAACAAATGTTTGGATCATTCTCTAATTATGACAGTAAAGCTTAAAATGTAGTAAAAGCAGAACAGAGAAAATTAGAATCCACTTAGTGTTGTCGCGGTATGACAAAGATAAAAGAAGAAGACCTCCGAATATGATCACAGAGGAGACTTAGAGTTTAAACTTCAACTAAAATACTGAACACACGGTCACGGAAAGGAAAATAAATGGGAATAATTAACGAGGGAGACAGGAGGTGGAACATTAGAAAAAATTATGAAGCACGTGTTCAAGAAGACTACTGTTAGAATGAGACGGTTCTCTGAAAGTAGAGCGGCTTGAAAAGAAAAGGCAAACCAATCTTCGGAATCAAACCCCTAGATATCTACCTTAGGATGAGGATGGATAAACGCAATTTAAAATTACGAGAGAATGGGTTTCAGTGAATCATTCAATAACAGGATATTTTCAAATTAACATATGTAATCCAAAAACAGGCATCGTGATCAAAATACATATTAAATACTATGCACCGTGGTTTTTAATTCCAATTCCCTCGTAAATGTTAAAGTACGGGATGCATGTTTATTATTTATGAATAAAAGTAACTCAGGCCCATTTGTTTGCGCAGCTACATCCAAACACAATTCTGTCAAAAATTTGGTAGTAGGTTTATCGTCGTCTAAATGTTTTCCCTAAATTGATTCGTGTAGGCTGCATCAAAAATTAGAGTCAAGCAGTTCTCTCGCTATTTTAAACTTACCCCCACCCGATGTCACGAGCTTCATTCCATACTAGAGCAAAATACCGCAGTCATCGGATGCCATGATACTTCTTAAAATCCCGGTGATATATGTTATTACAGTATACTTTTACCAAAGAGAGACATTTAGCATTGATTTGATCCTTTAAAATATGGCCATAGAAACAAATTTATCTCATATAGTCGCCGATTTTGAGCTAAAAAGCACTTTAAAATGCACAACATTTGGACAATCTGTGCCTATAAACGAACCTAGTTCTAAATACTCCTCGCCAATGCGTGAATTTGCGTTTGGTACCATATTACGCGGTTTACTATGAACGCGTACGTTATTAAATGCCCGAAATTTTCGACATGATCTCATGTTAGAAATATTAACAATATGAGATACAATATACACGCCATAGGGGAAAATTTTTTAAGGCCACGCTGTTCCATTTGCGAACTATTCATATCATAATTATATTAGGTATTAGACTGCATTATCAGGTGATCCAGTAATATAGCCTTTATGACAACTAAAGCAAAAACACGGCATTTTCTGAGAAAAAATTTTCCCCTAACAATGTCAAAATTTACATGACTGCGTGATATTTTAAGGAGCAAAGTAAATAAACATATGACGTTTTGGCACTTAAGCTAAGCTAAGGTAATTGCTAAATCGTATTGAATATTTTTCTTACACATATTTAACAGCAGATAGGGTGCATTCATTTAATGAATGTAAGCTGGGAAAAATTTAACAACAGTAGTAAATAGAATTTAAATCAGAGAGAAGACTGTCCAACACTGGCCACAAGGCATCAGCTGATTTAGGTCGCTCAGATCGTACCTCTTCTGGAAAATCAAAGTAGCCAATTTTTGGACATTTCTTTCACAACAAAAAACGGCGCAAGCCATGCACAGATGGCACATCATCAAAAGAGTAAGTATCAGGTACAGTTATTATTTTAATGCTATGCAATATTCTGACGAATGGACAATAAAATCTCTTTTATAGTAGGGTTATAGAATCTAACTCTTTTCTCCAGAAAACAACTTTAATTTAGTTTCCCTAGTAGAGAGGGAATAGATACTAAAGTTGACCAAAGTTGGAATGGAAGGAAGATTTGGATTGATTCGGTATCGAATGGTGGATTACCAGAGCATCCTCACAGATGATTTCTAATAAACGGGGTTGGTATTCCCTTGCAGTAAAATGGTAACTTATCAGATATTAAGCAAGGCAACCTACGGGAGTTAGTTTCTTTAACACGTAAATTCAGACAAACTACAAAGGAAAACCCTTAAATGGTCTTAAGAGTAGAATTCCAATACCCTAACTTACGTTAAAAGTATACGTATAAAGGAGCTCTTGTACGTTTTTGTTAAAAAAATGCCACGATAAAAGAGTATTGAAACGTTTTTTGGACATCAAACTAAATATATTACTAAGAAAGGTTTAAGATCGCATCATGAGGAAAAGAAGTCATATAAAATTAACTGAAATGGAGCCATTTTTTTCAATTCTTTGAAGAAAATTTTTTCAATAGCAAAGGGCACTATATGCGTACATGCGAAAAAATTGTAAACTAGTGACAACAATAGGAGGCATTCCAAATTTTTATTATTCTAGAGTAATCCAAACCAAGAAATCATAGGAGCTAATGACATCGATATCCAGTCTCGCATATTGAAAGTCGAAGTTGTTCATACAGTACCATAAATCCATGCAATAATGTAAAGAATAGAGAAAAACTGATGCCGATACCCTTTTACATCGGTATACAGTGATTGAGAGCACACTACCGGAGTAGGTAACGAGCGAAATAAAACAACAAAAAAAACAAAACTAAAAGGATAAATATGTCGACAATCTTGAAAATCGTTACTCGCGTGTTGAATAACGTGTGCTCTTTTGCTACTCGTTCCTCACGTGTGATCTTTTGATGAATCACGATGCCAGGTGTTTGATAAAAACTAGGTAATGATTGTCTTTTAGGTTAGAAAAATAAGACCTTTTCCGTAAGAATAGGAGAGTATATGGAATTAAAAGGCATCACTCTACCACGACTAATCGTTTATCCAAAGTTCACCATTCACGCAACATTGGTATAATGGTAGCAAAAGATGGTGGCAGTTGCCCAGGACAAATATTTTAGTGGAGAGTCCGTTCCCAAAAAACTGGCTTCGTACGAGGAAGTATGATAGTCAAAAGTTAGCAGCTTTGCCAACCTTGGGCTGCCATCTCCCTTTCGCTCCGTTGTTGATACATTCCAAATTTTTTTACCCCCTAAAAAGTCACCATTCACGCAGGTGACAGCCACCGTGCTTCAGTACCGCTTTAGCACAGTGTAAATAATCACATGATCTTGCAACTCTCACACTTTTAGCTCAGCTGATGAACACATACAAAATTTCGAAAGCAGACACCAATTACCTTCCCTTTACTGCGCAAAAACTCCGAAAAATGACGCTTGAAAGTATTGTGATTTTAGTGGTCTTCTGCCGAAGCTCCAGCGGTGGGGTAGGCTTCAGCGTTCTCTACACTCTCCGCCAGAAATGTCATCATTCGTTTGAAGGTCCGTTTCAACAATGACGTGCAAGCTCTCTTTCATGCGTATAGGAGAATGTAAATTCGAAGGCCGCGAACCGTCAGTCTTTTATCGCATGCGCAAATAAAAAGGAAGGATGCAGAGAATTTGAATTAGTTTTGGGAGATGGACATCCTTTTTATGCGTCCGCATCGGGGGAAAAATAATGCCCCGTTTCCTGTTTTCCCTGCCTCGTGTGTGTTAGTTTTACTGACGGAGATGTTAAATAAAAGCGTGTCGTGGACATATATTTGCCGGACGTTCACTATTGTCCCACGTTGACTAGTCAAGGACTTGAAGGCCTTTTTAAGGGAATATCAATATACATATAGGCGTTTATGCTCTGGTCGCCGAGGAGAAATTGCCAATATTTTATTTTTCCAATCCGGGACGGGTTTAGCGATTCGTTGATTAATATTGCTGTTGGAACCACGTGCGTGTGACTTGGTTCGATTATTAAAAAAACAAGCACAATCACTGCGCCGAATGCTTGATAAAGGGAGCGTGATTGATAGGCACAATGCTTCGCGGAGATGTTTTTGTACTGATGGTGAAAGGGAGGAGCTTGATAACGGGAGATCATTTTCATCCTTTTTTTCTTTCCACGATAGAAGGGATAAATGAAAGGGGGAAGTGAGGCTCAAGCGATTAGGGCGAAGAATGAAGGATATGACGAGTCGAATGAGGCGAATAACAGGAGATTAAATCCATAAATTACTCCCTAAGTCCGAGCAAACCATGTGAACACAGGATTTCGAAGACTGTGGCCACAGCCCCTTAGTGAATAAAGTGCCGATGCTGAGGGGACAGGTCTGCAAACCAGAATCAACCTTCCAGCAGGAATTTAGCGCTAAATCTTTCCCTTCGATGTCATAACCATTTTTCTGATAATTTTTCAGCAGTTTCAAACAGACTCAACTCAAGACAGGATTTTCGGAAGGTGATATGAAGAAATCTACTTGCCTTTCAAATTTTGGGATGTTTGTGACTATCATTTACTATCAACATACATGAGGGATCATCGGATATGAATAATTTTTAGTCAATGAAAGGAGGAAAGCAGTGTGCAAAAATATCCCCTCTTGTAAATTCTCGTTGATATTTTCCTCTCCAGGCATAAAATACCGCTTTCGTTTACAATAGCCAAAAACATATTCAGCAAATTTCAATTTGCTTACCTAAGCACCTTCGTACAGTTGAAGAAAGCAAAACTACATGCAATTGTACAGCAAGGCCTTAAAAGCTTTGATATTAAGGAGGCAATAAAGGATTGACTGTCAAACAACAGACCTTGAAGTCTTATTGGCAAAAGTCATCATTGCTTCCATAATCAAGCATTCATTTGCAGATACAACCGACCACCGTTGCTATTAGGCAAAATAGATAGACACATTTCCTCGTTTTCACGCAATAAATGAGACCTAAGAGACTCCAAAGAGCTCACAAGTAGCAATATTATAATTTAATTGGTTCACTCTTCAACATTCCACTCTTTGCAATGATAATAATCACACCGAGGGTATTTAGAACCGAGGCCATCGATGAAAATGAGAAAGCAGAAAAACAGAAATGATCAGCTCAAGTTGTATAATAATACGCTTTCATCAGGAATATTTTCAAAAAATTCTTACCTAAATGCATACCTGAATTAGTGATCCCTGACAAGAGAATGTAATAGCCCTTATCTTCAATTGACACAATTTAGATTTGTTACCAGCTTAAAATCTGGTGGTTAGCATGAGAAATTTAATCGTACTAATGGCAAATTCCAAGGTTAATGACAGCTATGAGTAAGCTTACTGACATTTTCAGCTCTAATTAGTATTGTTTTCCATTAAACAGCACCCAGACTCTGCATCAATTGATTTGGCATCGAGCAGCGGATTACAAGCGGAGTCTCACCAACGGTTCTTGCGACACTGAATAAGATAAACTCCCTTGCAACAAGGAGAGATATTGAAATTTTAACCAATTACGAGCCTGAATGGGTTGCACTACAGATGTAGCCAACTAATTTTCCCCTAAGACAGCAACTTCGAGTATTTGATGGAGCAATTTAGATTTTTGCGATCGAAATCTTGTAAAGAAATCTCCTCGCGAATTAAAATATATCCTATGATATTAAACGACCAATCTTTGTTTGTCTGTTCATATGTTTGCCTCTTCTCCCTCCGAAACGGCTCTAACGATTTTTGTTAAATTTTGTATACAAAGGTTTTTTGATGCAAGGAATCCAATGCGCTACGTCTCATCTTTGTAAAAAAAAACGGCAAAAGGCTGCAAAGGCCCCAAGACCCCCACAATGGGCCCCAATTTTACTCAGAATCTATGTAGAGGTTTCTTTTATTGCTTTTTTTAAATTACTTGCAATAAAGATAAATGGTTTAAATTTTCACTATCGGATGGTAAAAAGAATGAGGTATTTAATTTTTGCAATTGATTTCCTTATACACCTCGTTTTTGTTTAAAATTACGTCTTCAATGAAAATATTGCACATTTTTCTCCGATTTCAACAATAGCATATTTCCTTGGCTACCTGAGCAATGGCTTTAAACGGGAAATTCGTCCCGGTCGTTTTTCGCCTTATCTAATACACGAGCGAAAAGTACGGAATTTAACAGCGGGTACTCCGGGGTATAAGGGTACGAGGAATCTATTGGACCAAGTTTTACTACCGTAAAAGTTTGCTCAGAAATTACCTATTATGTAGGGGTTCATTAGCGAAGAATACATACGGTATTAACACTAAAACCATTATGACGATACTATTATGGCAACGGACTGTTATGTAAACAACACTAATAATGATACCAGCGCTTTGCACGAAACAATCCTACTAACTGTGGAGGTATTTCTCCACAGTTCTTCATAAAGTAAGAATTGTATTGGCCTGAATATAACACTTTTATAAGGTATAACCTCATTCTTACCTGTATATAATAACTGTTTTTTTTATTTCCATTGAATCACCGAAATCAAACTATTACTCATATAACCGTGTAGTGTCTCATAGTATAAAACGAGCATATAGTCCCTAAAAATGGGCCACTAATTTACTAGGCACGAATGCAGAGGTTTTTTTTGCTATTTGAAATCACTTGCAATCAAGATGAAAGGTTTAAATTTTCCCTATTAGATGGTACAAAGAATGAAGTATTTAATTCTTGCAATCGGTTTTTCCTTACACTTCCTTTTTCCTTATAGTTCTGCCCCTTAGTCCCTGGTTCGTGAAAAAGTTTCCATTACACTATTATGTCCCGGTCTAATACTTTACGTTTCAACCTAATAACTTTTTTCTAAGTGCGTTGTGGACGCGGGCGTATAGGCGCTCGCGGCTATCAAATGTGGATCCAATGACATGTGTTCAAGACTCTACAGTGATTATTTTTTCCCGCTCGAACATGATTAGGAAACGACGAAAGATGTCTTACTCCGCACGTGTAAAATAGTAACTATAGCTTTTTTTGCTTTTTAACCTATTTGCTGGATTTTCAACCGAACCTTTGGGACAAGTGCTGTTGACAAACTTGGAATTATATACCTCTCCCGGAAAGACTCACAGTCGGAAGGATTGTCATGGGCCGAGTATTTTCTCATTTAAAATCCGAGGATACTTTTTAGGGAAGGCATATCTCTGATCGGTCGTAGGACTTTCTTTTCGTAAGCTATAGCCAAAGGAAGTGAACTTTTAGGCCTATCAATTAAAAAAGTACAAAATGGAACAAGATTAAATTCTTTTCACTGTCGGAAAATACGCGAGTTGGTCAAGAAGAAGAAGGAGATTTTGTAGATTGTTTGATAAGACTAGGGAATGGAGATTTGTCGGTTAATGCGTTAGAAGAGATAGAAATTCCAGAAGATATTATCTCCAACGGAAATTAAATTGAAGAAGTTTTTGCAGTTCTCCTTCATTGTTTTCGGGTTAGCTGCGTCAAGTTTTATTCAGATGACGTTTCGTGGCCTATGCTGGCCACATCTTCAGATCAGGTCCTGATCTAATTTGAAGATGTGGCCAGCATAGGCCACAAAACGTCATCTGAATAAAACTTGACGCAGCTAACCCAAAAACAATGGAGAGAACTGCAATCCAGCGCTGCGAAAGCCTCAAACAGAAATTTGAAGAAGTTTTCGTTTATTGTCTTACCAGTAATAGTTACGAAGAAATGAAATATCGATGAATAGGATCACATCTTTTCATATGATCTCTTGAATTGGGCGTATGACTATGCAAACATTTCCTCGATAATTACCAAACTTATTCTCCTGAGAGTGGATATCTTTGTGGTATGAGGAATCCATTGGGCCAAGTTTAATTCACGTAAAATCGCTCTGTTGGCTTAGAAATCACGTAGAGATTTAATGGCGACGAACATTTTCGGCATTATTATGAAAACGAAAATATTATTGCAGAGAGAGTATTATGACCACGGGCTGTTATGAAAACAATTCTGAAAATGAAACCAGCGTTTAGCACGACTGGTGTCCTAACACCCCCTACCTTACTCCCATGTGGCGGCTCGCATGGTGGTATGCATATCTAGAAAGTGCCATACTGACGTTGAGGTTAATCTTGTACACTGTAAATTGAGCTGTATTTGTATATACGCATGCGCTATGTCATTATTAGATTAAAACTGGACATCCGATCTACCCAAATATTGGCATTTTACGATTTTGCGGTACGATATTTCGATAGGGATAGGTTCCATCACCAAAAAAAATGTGTTTTATGCAGAAATGAGAGCCCAACTTCCCATGAGAAGCGGATAGACAGAGACATCGATTACATTTGTTTGGCTTCGCATTTATTTATTCATTTATTCGTTTATTTTGCTTCTTCAGATGATCCGTGGAAGACCTCTGAATGGAAGCGACCATTATATAAGCAAACATTCACAATTAAATAAACGTTCTGTTACTGTTTAGTTTTTGAGCAAACCTATGTGAGCGATATTAAATAGATGCTGTAAATTTATGATGAAATATATAAAAAATTATATTACATGATTTGGATGTCCATATTATTCAAAATAAAATGATACATATTGTCTACAAAGCAAAGCTCGGTCCTCCAGGTACTCATACTATTAAACCGGCTATTTTTGAATGTATGTTTGCATTTTTTTTCTTCTAGGAAACGGCTCTAATGATTTTGATCAAACGTTGGGACGTATTAAATTCCGACGAGAAAATAAGACCGATTTAGATCTCATAGTTGGGAAAATTCATTTTTTTAATTACTTAAAATGTCATATTTTCAACATCAGCCTTATAGGCTACCAATTTGGTAATGTATTAAACAATAAGAATAAAGAAAAAGCAGATTTAACAGCATAAATGGAGCAAAAAGAGCTGTAGCTTACAGACTGAAAAATTACCCTGAGTAATGTATCGTAATGCATTTATTGTAGGCTGTCATACGGCTGGGTAAATGTCTCCTTATCATCCTTCGAAAAATCAAATATCAACTTTAATAGGCAACCCAAGGTAAATCCAGTAAGAGAATGTCGTTTTTATGTTATTAGAAGTAGCTACTAGTACTACGATATGCTTATATTTCGACTCAAACGATTTCGTACTGTCTACTAATTTTTATTTCACCTCTTGCTACACGTGTTTTAACTGAACAACAGTCATCCTCAGGCAAGACGTGTAGCAAGAGGTGAAATAAAAATTAGTAGACAGTACGAAATCGTTTGAGCTTTTACTCATTATGCTGTTCTACGATATCTCGCCTGAGAAAGTGGTGTTTATATTTCGACGATTACATCACACACTAGCAAAAGTCAGCTTGGATGTACTATCCACAGGCATCAATTTCCTGTAAGAGCAGCTTTTGTTGTGAGCATTCTTAGGACTCAAGATCAAACATATGTATTGGTTGGCATTTATTGGTCCACATCAGAGTTTATGCGCGGTATGCTGTAAGTATAATTTTCCAGAGTCAAAAGGCGAAGAGGCTCAAAAAATCATTTATCACCTGCAAAACCTCACAATACAATAAACGTATCAGGGAAAAAGTATTTAATAATTTTACAATTACTGAAAATGTTACACCAACGAATAACGATAATGACGAAGGCATCAAAAATATTGATTCTGAAAAATCAGATTATTTAAATATTAAATTTAACGGAAAAAATATCTCCATTTGTATTCGTTCGTTTGAAACAGTAGTTATGATCGTTTCATTTTATTTAAATTAAATTTTGATGTCGTTCAAAGCTCGGTCACCTGGCACTAGTGAAATAATGAAGGTAATCTCACAATCCATGAGGTGCTATTGCAAATTCCACGGAATTGTACATGATATCTCTAATAATATCTACAGTTTCCCGCATGAAAATACTAGGAGATCAGATTCTAGGTTTCCAGATTTGGCTGACTACCAAACAAGTGGCTGAACCAATAGAGATAAAGTTCCAGATATAGAGTATAGAGTTCCAGGTAACTAGTACCTTGTAAACAGTAAAATAAAATTTATAGTAGTAGTAACTTAAATAACCACTTCTCGTTGAACTAATTCGTTTATGTACCAGAGTTGAATTTTTGGCAAATTATATACAAATTCACGAAGTAATACCCGCATAATAATAGATCATTTGGTATATTTTAGCAGGTATATATCCGGCTCGGACAGGAGTCGAGAAATCAGGCTACGTGATAAGGATCTTACTACCAGAGACTAGATAGTATCACGAGATAGATGATGCAAAAGATGTTCATTAATGCTTGATATACAATACCATAGGGCGTATTATCGAGAAATTCAATTTGAGTCCCCGTGAAGATGAAGGATTTCTCTCACCCAGAATTTTCTCACTTGTGTGCTGCAGTAAATGAATCAGTAAAGGTAATACCGTGGCTGGACCAAATATTTTCAATTTTTTCAATAGAAACGTATAACTGTCTCTGAAGATATAGATTGCTCCATATCTATGCTTCTCGAATCGAAATGGAAAGTTACAAATAGGTTGAAGAGGAAGATAAGGTAAAAGAGAAATTTTCAGGCAATTATCATCGATGACGCAAGAGTTATAATCCAACACATGCCGAAAGCTATCTATCGACTTTAGTCACCGTTAATCTGTTAGCCGTCAGACTTTGTGCAGGGGACGTAGTACATACTAGCCAATAAGGGGTCCAGAATTTATTCCCAAAATGAGTTCCCCAGAGTTAGATAAGATTTAGATACGGTACGGAGTACAAGGATATATCAGCTGATAGATATGTCAGGATATGTGAATCCATGTGGAATCCATGATGGATTATCTGATTTTAATACTTCATCCTGTTTACGTTGCAATCAAAAGAAGAGGGAGACAAATAAAATTCTATAGCGAATATTTTACTCAATCATTCTTTAGCTTAACGCTTTCCAGCAGGGTGCACAACCGATTAAATGAAGATAAAAAAGCGTTCTACCATAAAAATGGCCACTCCGTTCGCTCCTTAAGACAGACTTCCTACAAAGAAAACACTCTCTACGGAAACTGAGTAGGCGGACAGGAAAAAAGAGCACTTCGGCGATGACTGACGCATCAATTCAGATGGAAGTTTGTCCGATCGGCACCGCCACCACGACTCCCAAACCGTCCCGGCACTCTTGAATCAATAACACCCTACTTTCTACCTCGGCACTCTCTTACCCGCCACTTTTCCCCTTGCGAAGACAGAATGAATAAATGTACATCCTACCGGGAGGACAAAAAAAAGGTCAGGAGAAAAAAATAATAAAAAAAGGCTTGTGACAGAAAAGCTTTCAAGCGAAACGGATGGCGGAGATGTTTGTCGTCGTCGAAATCAATCGTCGACATCGAACCGTCGAAAACAAAAGGGTGACCTCCGATTCCTTTGCAACGGAGAGGAAAAGGAACGAAGAAATGGGCGCTTCTAAATGGACCACAGGACCGAAAAATGCTCCGTTTCTGGGGAAGTTCGAAGCGGGTGAGTCTGAGCGAAGGAGATGGGCGATTATGGTCGCATTCTCCATATCCCGACCGGAAACTGCGAGTAGCGGATGCGGGATCAATTGACTGGCTTTCAATGTACATAGAAAAATGGTGCCTAAAAGGGAGGTTTTCAATTCAAACTGCAAAAAAAGACATTTATTTCATTCCAGAAATGGCATTCAATGATCTTGCAATATCAATTTCTGGCCACTGTACAATGATCAACCTGTAAGAATAGATGCATCTACACAAAACTCTTCCATTCCATACCAATTAAAGAAAAAACAATTAGGAAACTCATTAGAATTACGTAAGGTGGAAAACGCAGGAGAGCGCGACCAATAAAAGTATTTAAAACGAAAGTTATAATTTTACGCATTACAAAGTCTTATCCCGTGAAAAGCTGGCAAAAGATGCTATGCATTAATGTATGCAGAGCTGTAATGACAAACACCAACTAAACCCATATTGACGCGCGATTTATGGGCATTTAACTTCAGCGATAGTAGACTATATGCGCAAATTAATTTTGGTACTGCAGAAGGCTCTTTGTACAAAAAAAAGTTATTATTAAAATGAAAGTTCTGCAATTTAGTCGCAAATCAATCTCTAGCGTCCTATTAAGTTTTCAGAGAAAATATTAGTAGATATACATAATTTTGGCATTAGTAGAACATACGGATGAATAAAACGTGCTAAAATTCACAGAATTATAAAAATAGGAAAGTTGGAAATACTCATTGAGTGAACGGAAATACAAGGAATAATAGAACTGATTCATTGCATGAAATTCATTCAATATTTGCCTAAATAAATAGGTGAAAGTATGTGCAACACATTTGACCATTCTTTGCATACAAACTCAGAATATTACAACGGTTAATTGGAAAGTTTCAAAACTTATTAACTCTGAGCGTGCTGAATAACAACATAATCTACGCCAACTCTAAATAAACGCCCAAAGAAAAGTATCAATAAATATGAAGGTAAACCACTCTTACAAGAGAAAATACATACTCGAGCGTTAAGAGAATTTTCTTCAAGAACGGTAAATATCCTCGATCCAATATGCAGGAGGAGGAAGAAAATCTTGGCGGAGCAGAACTAGACAGACTAGACGTCAATAAAAAACTTTTTCGCACTTAACCAGCGACAAAAAAGGATACAGAGTGAGTTGAGAACTAATGACCTCGCCCAAGGGCAATTAGGTTTCTCCACCCTCTTCCCGATGAATTATACAACTACCCCATGACGACAGCTAGGGAAAGCAACGGTAGGAGCCGTCAGTATCAGTCTAGTCAAGTGGCCAAACTATTGAATAAAACTAACCATGCGGTATCATTTCTGCGAGCCGATTTTTAAAGGCAAAGTTCAGTTCAGAAACATTATCATAGAGTGCAAGCTAAAACGGATATGACACTAGATCTACATCTACATTCTACCCTGCGAGCCGCCGCATGGGCGAGTGGCAGGGGGTGTTAGATCACCAGCCGTTTAAAGATGTACGGTTTTGGGAGGTGAAATGATTATGTGTATTATGGGAGTGTATTTAGAAAAACTCAGTTTTTATTGTGGTCGCTTATTGGGCGCGGAAAGAATAAGTCTGTGCACCAATCTGTCCGGCAGTGTATCTCTCTTATTTTATCGTATCTGTCAGACCTAGAGATGTAGTGAGGCGTCATGATAATATTCTCCGTGTCGCTCTGAAATACACCAGTTCTGAATTTCTCAAGCAACCTAAGCCTAGCGTGTACCATCCGAGTAGATAATGGTGTGCTCTCGGTTTTTCATAAAAAACGATAGTTACGATTTGACAGAGAGAATTGGTAACGAGGATCTACGAGAACTTCATGAATTCACCACGCTACCGGGTTATGTGCGAATTCAGCTCCAGCCAAACATAATTATGAACTGGGACCTCGATATTAGAAAATGGAGCTAATAGGGATGGTTATCGCCATTAGTGGCCACGTTAACGTCGCTATCACCATCGTTTGTCATCACCACATTTACACCCTCGTGATCAATGAGCTAAACCAAAGAAGATAAAAACGTGCCGAGGGAATTTAAGAAAGACGGAGCAAAAAAAACACACAGGCAACCGAATCCCGACGTTCATCAGCCGCAGGGAGGATCTTTTCTAGGAAGCATCCCGGTTTCGCTTTTTTCGTCGCCCACGCCGCCAAGGGCGAAAGTTCTCTTCCTCTCGTCCCGTGCAACACCCTCCGAGCGACGGTGGAACGATTCGAGCTCCCCGAGAGTGTATTTTTTTTGCGAGGCACCCTTCGACGGCGCTGGTGGAGGAGGAGGAGCCACTTTGATGCCAGAAGGGAGACGGGTGGTCGCAGGAGGGAAGGACTCGAAATTGAACGAGGGTGAGGCACAGAAAAGCACCTACGTACAGGAGAGAGGAGTAGGAGGAAGAGAAAGACTGGGAAATAGGAAAAAAAACATTCGGAGACGGAAAGTCTCCAGTTTTTTCCTTCCCTCTCCTTTTCGTTAAAGCGGTTATTATACCGTGGGTACGGTTGGTAAAGAAATGGCAATAAAGAATGCCTGAAATAATTAATTTCGGTCCTCGTCGTAGGAAAGCCCGATGGTGCTATAACGACTAACTTTTGGTGTGTTCATCAAGCCACGTGCGTTGTAAACGTGATACACTTTCAGTACGCTTGCAGAAGGTGACACAGACTGTTGGGATAATTCTGCTATCTCAGTGCGCATGACCCTACTTCAGGGAAGATAAGTATTATCACGACTCCTCACGACATCTCTAGGTCTGACAGATGCGATAAAATAAGAGGATACACTACCGAACAGATAGGTACAAAAACTCGTTCTTTCCGCGAAAAATAAGCGACCACAATAAAAATTGAGCTCCACTAAATACACTCCTATAATACATGTTACCATTTTTTCTCCAAAAATTTACACATTTACACGGCTGGTGACCTAACACTCCCTACGACCTGACCATGCGGCGGCTCGCAGGGTATTATGTAGATGTATATGTAGATAATTGTTCCATGGCGGTGGACGGGGATGTAAGGCTGACGGATCCTCCGAGGTTCTCCAGAAATTACGATGACATTGAGACCCGATATTTGCCTGCGAATTAGAGTTGGATATTGGTCATTTTTGTGTATCCCCAATTCGTTTTTTTTTCTTCATCATTTTAATTTCCTTACGGGACACATCCTAAATGTGCTAAAAGGAAAAGCTAGGCTCAGCTCGATTGAGAAATTCAGAACTGGTGGGTTTCAGAGCGATACAGAGAATATTATCATGACTCCACACTACATCTTTAGGTGTGACAGAAGCGATAAAATAAGAAAGATACGTTTCCGAACAGATAAGTACAAGAACTCGTTCTTTCCGCGCACAATAAGCAACCACAATAAAAACATAGCTCCACTAAATACACTCCCATAATAAACGTCACCATTTCACCTCCCAAAACCTTACATCTTTACACGGATGGTGACATAATACACCCTGACACACACCTAATAGGCAGCTTGCGGCATTTATCTAATGATTATATAAATAATATGATTAGGCCACTACTGTCATTCCAATTCAAATCGAGCTCGCCAAGAATATTTGGAATCTTTCAACGGGAGACTTGTCTCCAAAATAGAGCAGCGTAGGATATTGTTTAATTTTTTAAGACTGCCACCAACGAATAAGCACTGCAGCTATAACAACCGCTTGCCTCCCGAATATGACTGCTTGAAACGACGACAGCTAGCAACTTAATATCAGGCTCAGCAAAACGCCAGTAATGAGTCTCGGTAAAACTACTTGCCATAAGTCATGAATAAAAATAGAGAATTCTTAGTATTTTCCACACTTAAAACTTTAATTCCTGACCCAGGTTTCGACTGTCTTGCAATCATTTTCAAAGGTACATTATACATGGTAGGCGAGTTAATATATAAATCTGGGGAGGGGGAGGGGTAGGGAAGAAGTGGTTGGTACCGGCCATGAATAAACGCCCCCCACCCTTCGCCCTCCCCAGATCTATATATGAACTCGCATACCATGTATTATGTACCTTTGAAAATGATTGCAGTCGAAACCTGGGTCGGGAATTAAAGTTTTAAGTGTGGAAAATACTAAGAGTACTCTCTTTTTAGTCATGTCAGTAGTGTCATTCCACAAAGTTACGCCTTCAACCATTAAGTTTATTGCCATAAGTCCTTGAGGATTATGTCTTAGAAATACTTTTAGTTTATTTTATGTATAATTATTTCAATCTGATAAAGTACCGGCATGGGTTGATATTTAGGTGGCAAAATATCGTGAAGCAGAGGATATTTTTTCCCGAAATTAACGCAATACAACTAAAAGAATCACCAAGGCTATTTTTCAATTGTCTGGTGAAATGGGTTCTCGGTACGTGAACCAAAGTTAATACGCTCTCCTTTTGATGACATCATCCCTCCTTCCCTCAGCTGACCTCACGTTTAAGGCAAGGCTATATCATCAAACGGCTAAAGATATCCAAACATGAATATGGGACAGAAAGAAATTCCTTGAAGAACAAAGACACGCTGATATAGAGACAGAACATACCATAAAGCCAATAATTTTGCCACAGTTAATACCCCCTGTCATGAACCAATTGGGCGGATTTGCACTCATAGATGCTGCTAACGTTCATCAGAACGTATGTTGGCAATGACTTTGTTTTCATTTGCGGGTGAAGCATTCATGGGCACTGTCTAGGGTTCATTGATTTATAAACATCATAAAAAGTTCGGACGTTTTTGCATCTACATACCACCCTGCAAGCCACCTCAAGGTTGTGTGGCAGGGGGAGTATCTGATTCCAAGGAGACTTAAAATGAATCATCTGCTAGTCACCAACCAACCTGGATCTACAATTAACTGGACTTACAGTTAACTGACCTCTGGGTCGAACCCAAGGAAATATTCTAGCCAGAAAAAGGCTTGAAGTGCAGACCAAAAATCTCCGTTTCCATGAAGGACATTAGAAACCTTTCTGTAGACTGAGTCGTAACTCTCCAGAAAGAAAATACTAATGTTTAGCATATAATTACTCCGGAACTAAAAAGTGATTTGCAGCAAGATCTCAAGGCCGAGTGACACTTTCCAGAATTTGATGAGCTAAATTCTAAGGCAAACTTGCTTAGAATTTTTATCCTAATAACATACGGCAAATCAATAATCTGTTCCTATTTTGTTCCACTTTTGATGCCAGTATGCGAGGATAGTTTCCTTATGAATGTGATCATTAAGGATAATTTTGTGGAGTGATTTTGAGGGGAAAAGTATGACGCGAAAATAATGCCATTGCCAACTCCCAGCCACCAAGGACGTTCACTCGAAAAAAAAAACAATCCACTGCTGAGCCAAAGTACATTTTCTCTTTTACACATGCCATTGAAACTGTAGCAGCAGCAATCGATCCCCACGTTACGAAGATAATTCTCGATTTCCTGCATCCAAATCGGAGATAATGGGATATCATAAACATCCACAGGGAATATTCTGGAATGAGGGGGCCTATTCGCCAGTTTTGTTTTTCAGGATCTGAAAAGAAAGCGATGAATCCTTTCCCTTGGTAATGCGCCCTCGTTTCGAAAGAAGATGAGCGATTTCATTCTTAAGTGTAGTGGGAAATGAAAATTCCTCTGAGTTTTAAGACCGCAGCGAGGGATATTGGTTGAATTGTTTTCGTCAAAATAGCTTCTCCCACGGAACTCAATTTTTTTCCGCGAACATTTTATCCCGAAAGTATGAAAAAATTCACTCACTCAAAACCTAAGACTTCTTTATATCAACTGCGTTCCTTAAAATCAGCAATTTATACTAACATTAGATGGAATGACACACTCATTGGACATACTTTGAGTCGAACCAACCTCAAAAGATTATGCAATGACGAATGTATAGGAAGAATTACCGAGGAAGACCAAGGATGGAATGAAGAAGAAAAATTAATGACGGTAGCAAAAATAAGAAATTAAGAATTGATAATGCGGTTAGCTGATGACAAAATAGAGTAGAGATCTGCATCACACGGACTATTTGGCTTAATTACTACCGATAATGAGAGACATAGAAATACTTTTCATGACCGGTGAGACGTTTGCATCCGAGTTAAGACTCTTTTGGTGCACCCTCAATTTCTTATCTTTGTGGTGGAATAAGTCACAGAAAGTTATAGACGGAACTTAGCCGTATAATGTCAGGTACAGTACAGGTCAGTGATACTATTCATGGCCGGTGAAATGCTTGCATCAAAGTAAAACTCTTTGGGTGCAACCTTCATTTCTTTTATATGTGATGGAATAAGTCACAAAAAGTTATTGACAGGCGTAGCCGTTTAATCTCAGGCACAGTACAAGTCAGTAATGCTTTTCATGGCCGGAGAGACATTTGCGTCAAAGTAAAAATTCTTTGGATGCAACCTCAATTTACTTTATACGAGGTGGAATTGGTCAGAGAAATTTATAGGTGGAACGTAGCCGTATTAAGTCCGGTACAGTGCACAGACAAATTAGGTCCTTGAACTCGGAGAAGTGATGAAACGCACCATCCATCGCATTATGATTAGTTACATTGAGGATCATTGTGGTATGTAGCCGGTCTATGCCCATTTTCCGTGGATAATTGGAATGAGAGCTTCACACACAAGAATATATCGCGTCAATGAAGATATTACTACACGCCAACTCATTACCTGGTAACATAAATATTTGGGAACTAAAGGATGAGCAGTAATGATGCCAAAATGGTCATATGCCACGGCAAATGGCATGATGGCAAAAAATATACCAAAAAGCTATGCTGCCAGCTTGCCAAAGATAGTGTTTCATAAAGTGACTCATAATAGTCCAAAATACAACGTATGTAGGGAGTAAAATGTAAAAAACAGAGGAAAGAAGAAGCATAATGGATATGGGTAATGAATTGACTGGAAAAAAAATTACGCTAGCAACCGGATTTACACAGACATTTCCACCAAAGTCATTGCGAGTAAAAAATGATGGTTAAACCGATTTGGCCTCGGAACCCGAATTGGTAAAAAGAGCGTATCTGTTCTCAGTCGAACCTTTAAAAGAGATTTGTTTCTAAGGATCCATTACTGCGCATGCTATTTATTTCAATTGTACACACCATAACATTCAGCAGCTAAGTAATTAATGAAACTAAATTTGTGATTTATATCGCAAAATTTAGTAAAAGCTATCTCGCTTGTGCATTAGTAAATTGGTTATCATTATAGCCTTTCTCATTCCCCTCAATCGCCGTGCCCTGAAGGTTATATTTTAACTCCGAATATTTAGATTTCTCTTAAATCCATATATAGCATCGAATAAATCCACCAACGGATCCACTGTCTATGCATTCCTCTCATTGCTAATGTATATCCTTTAGTCAATATACAGTAGTGAATATACGACATACGACCGTACTGTCGGGTAATTTATTTATTTGCTAAACTACCGCTTGCGTGTGCATTCATTCAGTTACTATAGCTTAGCACAATTACACGCGCAGACTGAAACATCAACTACGTCGTTATTCAACCGGTTTATACAAATTTTATTGACAGACAATGGTGCGTGAAATACATTAATATTGAAACATTAATACAGCATGAACTATGAAATTAAACTTAAGCAAATACTTTGTACGTCATCGATCGGTCGAAGATGAACGCATATGAATATGTTAACAAACGCTGACATAGTTGGTTCCACAGACCATAAAACCGTAGCTCCTGTTGAGATCTCAAAGACTAATTTTTTCTGCACGCAAGTTTCAAATCAATTTGCAAACACCGTTGCTTATCATAAAAATGAAATGGAAAAAATTAGACCCCCCGATAAATAATTCGTACGCTCGTGTAAATACTGCGTGCCGCAATTAACACGGAGTATTGTTGGAATTTAAATGGGCCATTACGCATGATTTCGCACTGAAAAAAACTAAAATGGAATATAGCAGAAGATTTGCGATAGTAAGTGTTATGATGCCATCAGTACCAAATTGATTAAATCAACCCTTTCAAAACTAAAACCGAGGAATAAAAAAAGGTCCCACGAATCCCCTAATGATGTATAGATAATTTTGCTCTCTGAAACGCATTTTCCCGACGCGATAAACTTTGAGGGAAAGGCTTATGCGGACGTCACTGGCAATCCATTAGAACTGGCGCGGAGCCACGGATGTGTATGTGTTCACCACACACCCATGCAGAACACTCTACAGTCACATACGTGCGGCTGTGTGCCTGGGTGGCGGAGTGATGATCGCTCTGCTCTCCCCGAATGCGTGTCAACTCCGTTCCCCTTTTTTCGCAAATCACTCGCCATTCCAACTCCACCTCGCACAGGACTCATCCACTCAATTTCATCCCTCTATCTGCACCGAAAAATAAAGTTTTCCCCGCTGTAAAAAAATTCCTCGTTCTCAGCGCAGAGAGAATATAATTTTGCGAGCCTAACGCAAGTCATGAGTGCCGAAATTGAGAGCAGATCGCTATCACTGCGAAACATTCTGCAGATAAGAGGAGACAAAACAGTTGGTAATCTACGTAATCTCGGGGTAAGCAGGTCAGAAATTCTCCGGTCTGACAACTGGAAGGCCACGTGTCTGCACCCAGCTTTACTCTGATGCTGTGTTTGTCTTAAAGCAATTCTTTAACCAAGACGATGCGACATAGACTTGGTTATAGGATACTTATGGCACCTAAAATCAAAGTTTTATTATCGAATGAAGCAAATTTTAGACAAAGAGACCAAAGGGTTAAAAATTATGTGAGTTTAAGATCCTCTTTCCAAAGCTCTCCTGGAAAATTGAAGACAAATTTTCTGAAGTTTTTGTAGAGGAGCTCTGCAAAATGCTAAGTTGCACTGTCTCAAACAAAGATAATTTAATTAGATCGAAATTGAATCTGTGAGAGGTATTCGCCATCCTACGTGTGAAAATTAAAATTCCAGTGGCTGAAACGACGATTAAACATCTTTGAATGAAAAAAAATCGCCCTTATTCCACATGGCGGAGATCTACACCGACTTTTTGACGAATTTGTCCGCAATCGCCATCCGAGTGAATATTTAAGTTATTTCAAAGATTAAAAGCCTTGAAAACGATGACAGACTACGTCAACGTAACGTATGCAGATCAATACCAGTACTCGGTAGGAAAACACGAAAATTCTTCACTCCGATTTATTCAAAGGAAAATCTTGAAAACGATTACATTGTTCTCCAAATAAACCTTGAGAATTGCAGATATTGGAATTTGAAGGGTAGCATAAGGCCAATATGGATCCTTTAACAGAACATCAATTACACGGTTGGGCAAGAGATACATATGAGATTAAACCATGACAAGTAGAAGCATCTTGTAACAACGGCCAAATTTTCTCAAATCAGCTGATTGTTGTTACGCGTACAAAGGTGCTTTCAGCGGTAATTTGCTTTCGAGACTGCCACGAATATCTCCATCAAGAGTTATTCACAAATAAAAATTTAATATTAGTAATATGTAGCAGATTAAGCAATGCCCCTCAATGAAAATTGTTGACATAAGAATCGACTCTATGGGGTTGAGTATATCATGTGGTGGCAGAACCAGGAGAAAATGTAATTCCTTGAATTTTATAGACTGAACGATGTCATGAATACAAAATAGACTATATGAAAGTCCCGGAGCTTTTTCGGTAAATTAGCTGAATTAAAATCTTCTCGGGTCTTCATCCAGGTGGCAGTTTCTTTTACGTCCAGCATCACGAGGTCCGACTAGGCCTTCGTCATCAGGAATGCTGATGTAGAAACCTTGGTTTTGGTCTCAATACATGTATTTGGCCAGCCCTGATGGTGAAGGCCGTGTCGGACCTCGAAATGTCTTTCGACACTGAGCCTTTCAACCGGACGAAGACCCGATTATGCAAACCTAACGTTTTCGCATAATCGGGCCTTAAAGATTAAGAAATAGTAATATTACAGCAGTACTTTGCTTCTATAAAACACCGATTCTAAAATAAAATCCGATTCAATCGTCTGCTTAAGGTGACCAAGACGCAGAGAAGGCGAAAGTGACTTCACTGATTCAATTAAATCTAGAAAATACACAAAGTATCAATTGATTTAACTAATTTCAAAAAAGCACTAGCAAAATTCTCATCAAATCTCACTGAGCTTACATTTGACGTGTATTATTCAAATTAGATATTCTTCTAATTTTATAGTGGCACAATACTCAAAATCCTCGGGTCCTTCTTATATTTATTATTACTGCCGAGAGATCAGATTTTCTTCTTTTTTTATGGAGCTGCAAGGATGAATTTACGTAAAATTTTTGGCACGCGCTGGCGGTTTCAGTGGGATAAAGTGGGGTAGCAGTTCGCCATTTCCGTCGGAAAGTGAGCGTCGTGAGGCGAGTCACTCGTCGCCCGCTGCTGCGTCCCCGAGGCAATCAAGTTGACATTGGCTTATGCATCCAAGACTTTCACTCTCGCTCCGCCAACCTCAGGGTCAAGCGCCATGAGCCGGAAAAGCAGATTACATACACTCCATTAGATGGAATGGAAGGATAGGAGAGAAGGGAGCGAGGGGATCCATCACCGATTCTAAAATAAAATCCGATCCAATCGTCTGATTAAGGTGACCAAGACACGGAGATCACGGAAGTGACATCACTGATAAAATTCAATCCAGAAAATTACAAAGTATCCATTTCTGTAACTAATTTCAAAAAAGCACTAGCAAACTTCTCGTCAAATTTCACTGAGCTTACGTTTGAAACCATTTAGTCATTTAAAATTTTTCAGCACGTCATATTTAACGGGAGAAATTCGAAAGCAATGCAAAAATCTTACATGCTCTTTGGAGCGATAAAGATGTGAGAGAAGATGTTTTAAGCTTAATTGAAATTCACACGATTAGGGATCCCAGTAAAACTTATCTATCCACTGGAAAAAAAAACCTGAGCAAATAAGTTTCCACATTGATTTAATTGGTACAAACATTGGTGCAATTGTATCACGGATGCATCTGAAAAATTGTCACAGGGCGGGAAAAACCTAAGTTGACTAGTTACACTCGACACCATTGTTAAGTCCCAAAACGGTCCATGAATTACATATGGCTAGCATGGTTTCCTAGCCTACAATATTTACTCCGAATATTCAATCACTGACTTTAACTTTTGTCTTCGTACGGATGGCATGTCACCATTTAAACCAATGCTGACCTAAAATAACACATTACTTGAAAATATGCGCACTCAAGAAGGAGTGACCTGTTAGACAACTCAAGTCACTCCCTAAAAATACTGCGATTTTTTTCTCTGGTCTCGTTTAAACTTAGAGGGAAAATAATCAAGAATCAAACAAAGCATATTTCATCAATATTAAGTAAAATTTTAAAAAATATCTTGATGGGTTTCACTTGGATGGGCTTTAGGCTGGGGTTCACTTACGCCCATGCCTAAAAGCATAATTTCAAACCAGTCCTTGATTTGACCAGGGTCAATAATCCACTCAAATGGATGGATTATTAAACCATCGACCGGGAGGGTTTATTTCCGAAAAAAAATCAACTCAAAGCACGTATTAATTAGTATTTCTATGAAAAGCATAAGGGGTATACCTTGAAACATAAATAAATTACTCTTATCCCTTTGCAAATCTTCTCAAACGGCAAACATTAGATGATCATCCTGACATCAACTGTGTATCATCAAGGAAAAATAGGTGTAGAAATATGTATTTGCGCCCCATATTTTAGACTAAGAGTAGGTACAGCACAGTTTTGGTGAATCTCATAAGCCTCTCACTCGGAGATGGGAGCACGTTTTGATGTCTTAGGCAATATCTATCAGAGATTTGGAGTTTAGCTCCATAGTTAACAAGTCCAGAATTCCGTCACCTGAAAGTCAAGATAGTGGCTTAAAAAAGTCATCAAAAGTTAAAACGACTACCAGTGGATACATTTGCTTCGATATTGAAATGACTGAGTGTACTACATTCTACTTACAAACATAAACTGCTAATATTCAACTGACTAACATCTGGGAAAATGTTTGAAATGTAGTAAGCGAGCGTCCTATATAATTTCGATTTTTCGAGTTCGGATTTCGAGTACTTTGACGGGTCAGTGGATGCTATTTGCCGTCTCACGTTGAGATGACAACGGGTTTTGATGAAATTTTTGGTTCTTTTAATTCGAATGAGAAAGAGGGAAAATTAGTGTGCGCAGTGTCCACTGTCAAAGCTCACACAACCACACACCCCGTCGCATAACACAGCAATAAGCCGAGTGGACGAATAAGAGGGAAGGACATAACGGTGCGGTGGACATTGTTACGCTCGTTCCAGGGCCATGTGGTGGAGCCACACTCACGCTTCGAAGCGCTCAATATGCATTCCAAAGTGACACACTCGGGAAACTTTATCGCGATTCACGTATCCGTCACCCTCAAACTGTTCCTGAATGCCTCGGAGAGATTCCATTGGACTGGAGAAGGGGGTATGTTCAACAGTGAACGTCTGTTTCGGATAAAAAGCCTCCTCCAAATCGTTAGCTCTTATTTTTCCTTCACCTCCCTTACTCACTTTTTCTGCTCTCCGTTCTTCCCGAACCGATTTTCTTTTTATTTCCCTTTGCGCATTCCCATCCGCCACGGGTCAATCATGGTGCAACTTTGGCGCCATCACTTTTTTATCTCATTTCGAAGTTGCGAATACCTTACATGAAACGATTTTTGCTTCAGCTGTTATGGAGTGTAATACCTAACCTAGTACGCATGGTTGGTGGACGGCAAGTGCGCTGTTGTGCGACGAAGCGATTAAGCGCAGCAGAGCGGATTGAAATCTCATAATATATTTGAGAGTTTTTAGACATAAATTGTATTCAGAGGCACCAAAACAATAACTATCCGTGGTGAGGTTACGAAAGCGATACTACCAGCAACTTAAATTTAGGTAGGTCCATATTTTTATAGACCTTATAAATAATAAATCCATGACTAAATATTATGCAAACGAAGAGTTAGGAAAGTGTTCAAATCCACTGAGGAAAGATCGAACGAAGAAAATATGATGATGATTAGAAGAGTCATGCAAATCAACAACTTTGATTTCTATTTGCAGCGGTCACCATCAAATTCACGCGTATGCCATTAGATTTAGAATCTTGTACTCTGATAAAAATAGTATTAGAATGGTATAAGTTACTTTATGGTTAATGTTAGATTTCAGGCTTTCACGGTAAATGGTTAGGATGTTGAGCCTTTGGGGGATGGTGGTTTGTGGCATTCACCCTGAGTACGATATCACTGCCATGTATGATAGCATTTGCATCCTCACGCTACTTCAATTTCTCTATTTTTTCCAAAAACATCAGCAAGTGGCGATAATCAGGTTGCCTTGGCAACCCAGGGTTTGCGGGTTTAAAAGTTCCACTCCACTCCTGACCTTATATCAATCTCGTGTATCAGGGGTAATGATGAGAAAGAATTTGATCCAAAAATTTTAGTGGGAGTGGGAGTTGATCCAAAAATTTTAGTGGGAGTGGATCACAAACTGGATAAATTATGAATTTTTAAAGGCAATATTTGAATTTTTCGAGATTGTAGCGTCGAAATTGCGCCATTATCGAGGCTAGGTAACTCCTAAGCCTGTTCAAAGGGGCATTAGATCTTGAATTAGGCAGTAAAACATCGCACAAAATTAAGCAGCAGCAATCATAACAGGAACTACTTTGACTACTGATACAGTTTCCGCTTGAAATATGCTTCAATCACGTTAACCAATAAAATCTTGTCCTGAATTTCACCAAAAATTGAACTTTATTTTAATCAGACTTTTTCCAGATAAGTAATTTCGGTGGTCGTGAATCAACACTAAATTTTTAATCAAAAAATATCCGGCATGTCCTCCCCTAAAGAAGGCCATGACACAGGAGTGAAATACCAAACTGTAAACCGAAAAGATATACTCCGCGGGTGACCATTAGGGTCGCGGCCGCTGACGGCATGAAGAACAAAACAAATAATCGTTGTCTTTTTCTATTTTTTTCAATTCTCGCGCAAACTCGCTCAAAAGCGCACTTTCAGACGTGCAGACCCTTTGCCTACGTGGAGTCAGTCAGTCAAAAAACACATAGGCACGAGCGAGAAAATACACAAACGGAGACACCCTAGGAGGGATACGAGGGGGGGCAATATGGCGCAACCTTCTCCTTTGTCCTCCCACGCGGCGAGAAGGGGCGAGACGACAGGGGTGACGCTGACCTAAATAACGACTAACAGCTCTCCCCCCCCCCCGGTGCCGCCTCATACACAACGATCACCCATCTCCACCCGCTGGCCTTCTAATTGGGTCTGAAATTTCATCAACTTGGTAAGAGCGGCGGAGGATGAGGGATGGGGGTGAGTTTTGTTACAGGGCACGACTGGGGTTGGTTCGCTGGTTGAGGGGGTGGGTGGTGGGTTTTGATGGGGTAAGTTAGGGTTTTCGGTAGGAGGAGGGGAGAGGGGGGAGGAAGAGGGTAGAAAGAAATGAGAGACTGTTTTGAAGTGCGCACACGAGTAGTGGCTCATCGCGAAGAGACGAGCTAGGAGAAAAAAAAAATAACGCGGAGAGGTATTACGTAAAAAAAAACTGAATGAGACAATGCTAAGCGATGGCACAGTAGGCACGTGGTTTCCAAATCCCTCCAGCGACGACGCAAGAATGGGAGGCGTGCACGCAACAATGCGGGCGAGCGGTAATCGCGCCGAGGGGACGCCATATTTCTTCAGCGACTCCCACAAGCAAACAACGGGCTATGCCATCGTGATGTATTACGCAGTTACGTGGTGAGGAAAAAATCTAGCTAATTGGGATAAGCGCTATGATGGCTACGTTTCTTATTCCTGTACCAGCTACTTGGATTCTGAAACATGGGTGGCACCAGGCGCTACCAAAGGGGATGGGTGCTTGTGAGTGAGAGAGGAGAATATTTGGGGTAATGTTGTTTGATTCACAGTGGTATTAGAAAGAGGAAGGTTGAAAATAAAACTGAAAAAGTCTGCGTAATACTAATTACGTGTTGGTAAAGGAGAAAAACGAGAAGGATTTTTGAAAAGGATGCAGAATTCTGTAATAGAATACATCCCAGATTTAAACAAACTGTATCTGCTCATTAGAAACTAGCAGGAATAGTCTAATAATACAACCATTTAGTCACAAAACAAAATAATCTGTACATACGTATCAATAATATAGAGGGTAATCAGTCATTATCTTTTCTAATCTGATGCATGCTACTCCACATAAATAGGGACACTTTACGTCGCTGGGATATTTCATTGGGTAAATATTACGCAATTCCATTGGCCAATTTACCAACTGTTTTTCAAAAATATCCACAGTTCCATGTACTTAATGCAGTTTTACAGCTATGAAACATATTACAATTTATTTTTATTTGCAGCATATTAAGTAACAAAATAGCTTGAGCACATTCTCTTGAATAATTGAATGATAACTTAATTCCATCTTTCTTTTCTTACAGGTAATAACTACATGGCGGCCTAACTGGCTACTCTGTGCGTGAGTAATTTCATTCTGGCACGTTTGCATGGCATATTTTTACTCCAAACTTTAAGTAGTACTTGAGTTATAACAAGACATACCTTTATATAACCAACCTTTCAATCTCATTATCCGAATCCTTACCCACCCCTTACCTTATTCTGATGAATACAATAGCAAAATGCGTAGCAAATTCAGACCATAGAATATTAGTATAAGAAACATGAATTAACTAGATCTTACAAGAAAATACAGCGCGAGATCCAGAATGTAAGTAATTAACAAATATTGAGCGCTTTCAATTGTCGAGCGTATTGGCTCAAGCCTAAAAAATTTCTTCTTTTAGCTTAGCTATGCACGGTGGGGTAGATTCTTACATACCACAATGTTTAGCGCTAGCTACTTAGAATTCGATGTTGCTCATAAATATTACTGTTTTGTTCGACGACGCATGAGAAACTTTTCTAGGATTTTATTTGAAGATCAAGGTAATGGATACATCCATTACGATCAATCAATTGCAATTATAAATCGGTAGTAATCCGATGTCACATATTCATAATCTAAAAACAAAAGGTTTTACACGTGCTCCTAGACGCAGCATTGACAAGGTAATCCTAGTATAAGGTAGATGGTGTGCAGCCTCTCAGAAATATTGTCCGGGAGCATGCCCTAGGCGTTTATTTTATTATCAATGAGAGCAAGCACTTCGCCAAAATCATTGTACGCCATTCATTGTTTTATAAATTTCATGGTTGTAGGCAAATTTTCTCCCGGTGTAACTTCCGTCTACGACGATGAAACAGCAGGTGCAATGGAAAGAAGATAATGGAATATCGCCGAAACTGTTCCACTTCATTTTCGGTAAAGGTGGTTTCTGCAATTCCGAGGCCTTTGAATAAAAAAAAACGACGTTTCCTCTCTTGTTCGGAAAAATTCCTCAGAATTTGTGGGTAGAATTATTCTTGCAAAAAGAGTACTTTATGGAAATGCATTTTGAACTCATCAATCTCGATGAATCCCTCGGAAAATTGAAGGAAACTTCGGTTTTTCTAAAGTCAAGAGGCGGGCAATGCCTCAAGACGAAACCACCATTTACTACACGGAATTCTATTTAAGCGAAAATTAAAATGTAGGAGCTTAATCTACTGGCCAAAACGCTACATTATTTCCCGAAAAAGCTCTGGCAAGAGGCGCCAAAAAATAACACTCAGATGCAATGAGAATGCCAATCTGCTTTCAATCGCAGCTTTGATTACAAGGAGATAAGTTAGGTTTATGTGGTAATTTATCATTGGTAGATATAATCATTGGATTTGTCATGTCATGATTAAACCACTTTAATACGAAATGAATGCTGTGCGGGGAAATTTTGTAGAACTCTTGAAAGGAAGGAAAAGCACTAGGTAATATTCCAAAAAATATTTAACACTTTATCCTGTACTCCAGAATGATAAACCAACCTATCGAACTATCCCTCGCCTGAATTTTCTTTACCCCAAAATCTTTGTTTTTAAGTGAAATGCCACATGAGTATGGGCTAAATTCGTTGCTCTAAAATGGATATTTCGGAATTGAAAATGGTGTCCATAAAACATACGCGAAATAGTATCAAGAGTTCTCCATTACATCATCAAGAACATTGTTTATTATTCAAGAAGGAGACGGCATTTTTAATGCAATATCCATGGCGAAAGATTGCTCATACTGTCATGAAATATTTGCAAAATAGAGATTCGAAGAAAAAGATAAATTCTCTGACACTTGAGAGAAATAATGGAATGCTTGCATTACACCAGATTAATGTCACTCGGCTCAGATAACCAGCAACTATACGATGCCACATAGTTACTAATTTAATAATGGAATAGTAACCTGGGAAATTGAAAAAAATTAATGCATCAAAGAAAACAATAGGAGTTGCTGTAACAGTAACATTAAAGCAGCGACTCGCGATGAGATCCCTCAAAATGGGAGTCAAAGAGATGAAAAATAAATTAAAAAACCTGTTTACCCTAGACGGAATCTCGCCGCCATTCCGGACAAGAAGAATGGATCTTTTTTTTTTAAATGAGACTGTCATATCCGCAGAAAATACGTTTCATAAAATTACTCTCTTTCAAGGACATCATTTAACGAGTCACGCTAACTAAATTATGGGAACGTTGCAGCCAAGCCGAACACAGCCATTACAGCACCAAAACGTAACAATTAATTCCGATGACGTCAACTCGTTTCGAACGAAAATTACATTCAAGGCAAAGATATGAGCATAGTGAATATCCAACGTACCAAAGCGTGTCTCGCTTCTTGCTTTTCATGTTTACTTCTTGCTTTCATTCATGGCTGTTGACCTTAAAGACTTCTGTCACATGCCATTGCAGCGGCTTGCATGGTGTTAGGGTAGATGCAAATGAGCATTGGCCTAGAGCAGCAAAAAAATTAGAAATCAATGATTTAGCGCAGACTTTAGCTAACTAGTCTCCAAATCAATTTAAGATGAAAATAAATGTTAAATAAAATAAATATCAATTTTCAGGGTGTTTCCAGACACATAACCAGGGGACAGAGGGAATGGCACAACACCCCACGTAATTATGTGCGTTTTTACTGTTATGTACAAAATTTTCTTTTCTTTCTCAAGCCTCTGAAGATCAACCTGCATCTCCATTCACGCTCAACAAAAACCAAACAAAACCCTCGCTATTTCCGTAAAAAGGAAAATATAATAAAAGTATAATCAAAATTGACCGCTTTCCAGAAGTTCCCGACATCATGCACATCACCCCGGTGTAAACAGGTGATATTTGTAACCATTATTTTGAAAGAGATATCAACGTTATTATTTTAATAGTTTTCGTATGGGTAAAAATTCATCCACAAAAATAGTATTAATATTTCAATATCAAAACCCATAATGTCATAAAAATAACGAGCGTTTAACACTTAATGATTCATTAATTTTAGCCATTACTAAGAATATATCTTCAAATGGATATGGGATAGCTTTATGCTATGTCACTGCCAAATGCGCTACGAATAATAAAACGCCACTGCAATGAAAAATAATCTGAGCAGATCATTGACTGACGAGGGGCTCGTTCTCTGAGAAACTCCTGGAGCAGAAATTCGGAGTTGAAGAGCACTTCCCCAGCAGCTGACAAGTGTATGGTTCAAATCTAGAGAGCATCGGAGACTTTAGCGTGATATGTACTACTAATAACAAACTCAATATATTCCATGGAAATTTTTACTCACATTCTTATGACATCAGTCGTTCTCGGGACTCTTGGATTAAAACTGAGTCATTGCACTGTACAATCTATGCCAGAGCTTTGTTTCGGCAAAACATACTTTCTTCGTTTCATTGATCGTCACATGATTCGGGCATTTTCTCTTACTATTTTGTTTGAATAGCTTCAATAGGCGATTCGAAGAGAAGGCTATAGTGTCAGGATAATGAGCAGAGGGCTGGGAGAAAATGATGGGATTGTTTGCCATCCAGAAGCCGATGTTTATATGGGAAAACTGAAATGTACGGTTCTGACCACTGAGGTATATAAATAGGGCGCTTGCTATGCTGGTCAATGCTAGAAGCTACAGCCAATCCGCCATCTTCGTTGACCCTCGTTTTCTTATAGCCGTTGCAGACTTATTCACAAATTTTGGTATTTTAATCTGTTTTCCATCGATAACTTACTATAAATCAGCATGCACCTACATATTTAATATACATTCCCCTTCCACATTTTTTATTTATTTACATATTACTTATAAAATAATCCGTATTCCCACAGAAAACTATGGTACAATCGAGTAAAATTGTAGCACTAAGTAACTAATATATGTTTGATAACTTAATTGCCTAATATTTCAAACAAACGGTTGCTATTATTGCTTTTCATCCACTAATTAGTCCATTCCGTCGTGCTAACCATAGGAATGTAAGGAAAGAGCAGAGATAAATAATATGGTATTTATTTCGGTGGTCTAGCTTTAGTTTGATGATATGGTGCCCTTTCCATACACCTCAACGGTTCTGACTCATGTTCTAAAGGTGTTTCTCTCGGTGTATACGAAGAATTATTATGCAGTGAATGGCAATGTATGACGAAGAGTAATGACATAAAAATAGATGAACTTTAAAAATTCATCGTCGCGATTGCCTTATCAATATATTTATTTTTTCTTTCACTAAACATACCTTTATCGGAATTCAAGCTTACTAGAAGAAACCCGCTCTTACTCTTGAGCGAAAACTATATATTTATCTCGTCTGAATCTAGAGTGTCTTCTTTAGTATATTTCTAAATGCCTACGTAAAAATTCTACATTAGGTCCATGCCTCGCAAGAAATATTAACGTGTCAAAAGGCCCATCCGTCCGGAAAACACCGCTATCCAAAAGAATTTCATTCGGTTCACAAATCCGTGCGGCGGCAGATTACATCCACCCCCAACTTCGCCGATATAGGGGGATCCTGTGAAGGGATTTTCGGTCACGTGACCCGCAATACCATTCCTCCCTCTCCCTCCGTCCTATTCCCATAATATCAAGCCATCTCCATCACCCCCCGACCGGAGCAGAAGCGCCGGCGCTTGGATCTCATATATTTTTTCGACGGAGAAATTATAGGGCGCTTCTGTATTAGTACAGGTCCTTTTCCATTCCCTCTAATCGTAACTTTTCATCTCGACGTTTTGAGTTATTCATCCCAGTCGACTCTTGCCTCACGTACTTATTATTATATTATTATTATCATTCGGTCTCACTCACACACCGAATAATAAATATAATAATAAATTATAAATACACGCATTACCCGGCGAGAAATTAATGCACTGTGATGAAGCGAAACTGCTCTCTGGCCAATTTCTGAAATTTACGAGAATGCGGAGAAAAATCCGTGGAAGATATCCAGAATATAAATATCATTTGAAAAAAAAATGAAAATGCAATTTTTATCGGGCGTATTTATAGAGTGAAATGATTTTTTTCTCGGGTTCTGAAGGTCTAACCATTACGCTTTTGACCGATATTTCAAGGATAACATTTTTTTCTTCATTTTATTTTATTTTCACGCTCCGCTTACTCTTTTGAGATAACGTATCAAATATCAAGATAACATTCGCTCTTAATGTTTTTTTTAGCTGAGATTTAGAGAGCAGCTAGTACACTGCTTTGGACAGCTGCAGCCAAAAGAACGGGGGTAGAAAAAATGTATTTTTTCATTGAAAAGAAGTAACGCTTCTCGCCACGGAAAATGTACCAAAAGCCTCTGAATTGGGGAGATATTTCGGAAAAAATGCGTGCGAGATGGATCTTTTATCCGAAAGGAAAGAACTGGAGCGATGTGGACAATGGGAAAAGACAGCCCCAAATTCTAGGGTCTAAGGGTTCTCGTGAGACTTCACACTGCTCTTATGAAGGTCAAGACGTATATTAGAGAAAGAATTTGAGGAGAGGCCCCATATAAATGATGAGAAATGCGGTTTAAACATCACTATAAGTAAAGTTTAGGAATTTTCTACTCTTATTTGAGGTATGCTCCAAATAAAGGCAGGGTTTACCCATGAGAATGAAATGCTTTCATTCACAGACTACGTCTTAACTTCTGCTAACACAACAGTTTCCAATCCAAAAGACATCACTTCAGTGTTTCCCAGTGATATATCTAAGTCAAAACATTACTTGCTGCAAGATTAAGTAAGCTACTGATTCTTCTGAAATCTGATTTTTGGGTAGAGCACTATTTTTTACGGTAATTATCATTGCTCGTAACCCTTAAATTCCTGTATCTCACTGTATGGCTATTAATAACATAAAGCTATCTTTATTAGAGCTATAAATTTACATTTAATTGCAAACGCTATGCGCAACGTAGAATCGAATTTTAGGAACCTTCTAACGGTCATGCGTAATAATGTCACATTTTCTAAATAAACTAAATGGCCAACTATTTTCCCACAAAATCTTCCAGCAGCTTCCCTCTGGATAGGGAAGTTGTGTTAATACTCACCCATTGTATTTCTCACGAAGACTTTCGAAAGTTCGACAATGCATTATGGGCTACATGAAAGCATAATCAAGGGCAAGTATAAGGGAATTCGAAGCTCGAAGTCAGGTAACCGTGGTCGTCAGGAATATCCTTTATTTAAAGTAAAGGCATACCAGTTCAAACATTTGAACCAAATCATTTCATCAATCATTCAATCTGACCATAGTCAAAGAAAAATAGAAACCGACATACCGGAGGGCAAACAAAAATATCTAATAGTAACATAGAGTTCATAAATGCATACATACACACATACCAGGGATCTAACAAGACCCCACTACCACGGTCTCATATAAAGAGCCGAATGAGTATGGAGGAACCTCATGATCCCGTGCCACTAAGTATTGGTGCGTAGATGCCGTTGCCTAATATTTAGAGGCATAAGACCATCTTATTGATGAAAGGATATTATTCACAGTAGGAGCAATCCTCGGGAGTAAAGAAACGACTTGAAGGGCGGTCTTGTTCAACCCTTGGTGTTTTCCACGCATATAGCGGGTGCGGTCGTGGAGTCACATATAGGATTTATCAGGCCAAAAAGCTCCAATAATAAATTAGTGCAGGGTTCTACCAACTTGCATCAATATCAGAGGGTCGCCCATTTCATACATTAGAGTGCATAAGCCCGCGGAATATAAAATTTTCAGCATTTTCGAGAGCTGGATCCCACGGTTTTTATGCGTGTACTAGAAATATGCATTAGCCAATTCTTTTCACACATTAAATGTGAGAGAAAAATACGTGTAATATCTGTTTTTCACTCAACTTTTCAAGTCTAAAGCGTATGAACTTTGGGCTTTTAACGAGTCCTGTAGTAGGTACACTGGAGAAAGATAATAATAAGCAGACTATTGGTTTCATTTAAAATGAAAATATTGATGCTGTGACCTCACTCTTGGCGACCTGTAATAATAAGCTACATAATGGAAGCAAATTAGGCAAAGCTATATAAATAACCATCAGATCAAAAAAAATTGTTTTTCCTGACAGTTTGAAGTTTTTGGAGCTATTATCAACTGTAACAATTTGTAACTGTATCGTTAGAGTAGTAATGACTTAGTGTGTCTGATTCAAAAGCATTTATTGTTGTAATATAAATAATGTAAGTAATGCGCGAACCATGAAACCTGGACATGACACAAAATACTGACAATTATGTTCAAAGTAACACTAATAACTACGGCTTAAAGAAGTACGGAAATACACTTTTAAATGAATTGATCCTTTAGAGATGGACATTATTTTTGTGCAGTGACAAAAACTTCCGAAAAGGTTGTTAAATTTCAATGAAACCCGATGATTGAAAACGTACTTTAACTCCATTGAAGGTAAACTTACGATTGCAAAAGATCTAACTACACATTTACCCTAAAGTACGCAATTCAATCAGACATTAAATGGAAGAAAAGCAAAACAGATGAAAGGTGGACATTAAGTTTCTCCAAATAGAAAAATAAATTCATGAGTGCTTTGCGTATCTTGAGTAAAATTCCAAGTGCTAGACATTACAAAGCAGTAAACATTGTATCACTAGTTAAGAAAAATAAGTGAGAGATAACAATTAATCTGTAGTTAATTAGCCATCAAATATAAAGTGTCTTCAAATTGAAATAAACAGCATTCCAATTAAGCTAACGTACGGAAGAATACACCGCTTACTTCCGCGCTGTCAATTTCAGGAAGAAAATAAATTTGTAGCAAGAAAATTGTTTATAATTGCTCACTGAAGTTTCAACTTAGTTCCAAAAGAGGAAAACTTTAACTATATATTTCAAATTCCTTAATTTAGTGTGTCAGGAATTTTTTTAGGGTTTAGTCGGCATAATTAACTCAGAGCTCGAGACAAAATTTTCTCGAGTTAACTTTTGGTTACTTGAGTGGAACAAGTCATTCAGAATCATACACTTAGTTCATGTGCCTCAACTTATGTACAGCTTAAAGTTTGAGGACAGAATTATGCCACTCCTCCCACTATTTCCCTAGCAACCACTTTTTTCCTTTCCTTACTTTCCGTCTGCTTTAATATAAATATAGCAAAAATGTGCATTTGTGATTATAATGTATATCTTGGCAAAAACACTGAATATAATCGGCACATAAGAAAGTCTCATGTTGAAAATTGTTGGATCTTTGACAGGAATAATTTTGTCACATCTCATTCCAGATCTTTATTCATATATCACCAATTTTTCGACGATAAATTAGGAAGTAGCCTAAAAATAAGAAAATATTTTATACTTTTCTGTGCAATAAAAGTGGAATTATGAATTACGAATCATTCGTATACAGTTAGCTGTAAAATGCAAATCAGACCATCAAATATGCATATGAATATTGTACGACTTATTATTGGGTCATTCCACGTCAGATCAGCAGTGAGTTGACCCCTGGTGTCACCGCTTCGAACCAAAATTTTTGTGTGGGTTCCTTCTAGTATTTTATTAAAAATGGTAGAAGCGTTTTGGGAAAAAAGTTTTTTGGCAGATCTAGGCCTTAGACCTTTTTTTCTTTTCGCTATATCTCCTAAACGAAAATAGCAAGAGAAAAGGTTGAGGACTTATTTTGTTCAAAAAATAATGTGAAGAAAGAATTTGTCAAAACAATGCCACGACCAGTATGCCGACAGCGGGTCCTTCGGTCGTGGCAAATGAGGGCGTAGTCCAATCTTTGAAGTTTAATATCTCGGTTGTTTGTGAACTGCCCACAATCAAATTTGTTTCTGAGGTAAAAAAAAAGACTAACGTGTCCAAGTAGTACAAAAATTAAAATTTAAAATTGGCTGTATATTTGTTGTTAAAATTTAAACAATTTAGATTTAAACAATTTCAACAAAATTTAGTTTATTTACCAAAATGATCACACATTGTTGCTTTACATTCTTTCATATAGTGAAATAGATAGAGATATAGTGAAAAGAAAAAAGGTCTAAGGGCAAAATGGTCGAAACTTTGATCGTCTCTAGATCTGCCAAAACTTTTTTTTTCCCAAAACGCTACTACCATTTATCATAAAATACTAGAAGGAACCCACACAAAAATTTTGGTTCGAATCGGTGACACCAGGGGTAAACCCACTGCTGATCTGACGTGAAATGACCCTATTACATTTGAAATCGAACCTTAAGGCAATCGCATTACTCGGCCCAGTGGTCACACTTCATGTCCTACAATATTGTATCAACGTCTTAAAAAAGATCAGTAATAGAAAATTCTAGCTAGAGATAACAAAAGTTTTGTCGAGGTGCCTATATATATTCTTTTATAAAGATAAATTGATTTAAAATAAAAAACAGATGCGCTACCTCCAAATTAGTCTTTCTCAGTTTTCACAATTAATTGACAAAGATTAACTATTTCCCTAGAGATATTTTTTCCAGCTATGCGTGTGCTAACGCTTCCCATGGGCAACACATACATTTCTATATATTAAAAGGGCTTTATTTAGTAGCAGATATGTAGATCATGTACTTGACCAATACTTCTGCATTTGGCAATGGTTTGTACGGTCACGACTCTCAATTACTGTCTTCCATCCTGAGGCGCAAGGATTTTAATTAAAAAATCAGATAGGGATAAAAAAATTAGAACATAGGAAATTTGGCACGATAAGTAAGTTTTACGGTCTTATTAGAGGAACTAGGTCAGACAACTCTAGATCTCCAAGGGAACACGCCACGGAGAAACTTTCACAAATTTACAGGACTAACAACTTTACTTCCGACATCTCTCGGTGCGCTAAATCTCTGTCCGCAGGTCAAAAAATTGAGATGAAACGAGTAAAATAGATTTCCAGGCTCATGCATTCGATTTGTTCTCAAAATATCCCGAAATCGACTATAAAAACTTAAAATTTGGAAATTGGTGAATGCCATTCAGCACAACTATTTAAGGCTTATATTATCCTAAATATGATTGCGTTTAAGATGTCCCTAGTTCTTCAAATGATATCCGACATCATACAGAGGATAGAGTAATAGTATATCAATCTTTGGATTGATTTCTGGCAATAACATGGAGAAAGTTACAAACAAAGGCATAAATCAAATCAATACGATACCAAACGAGTATTTGGTAAAAAAATTATAGAAAGTATACATCAAAACAGCTCTTAAGAAGAGTAAACATTAACTAAAGTTAAAAGGCAGTAGAAGAGAAGTAATTTGGGAGGATCATCAGATAACATTTCCTGTAAAAAGAGATGAGCCTGCTTAAAAGCAGAATAGAATATTTAGAATATTTCACTAAGATTCTAAAAGTTTGTGTCTTGTGATTGAGCCATTCGATAGAAAAGGTTTACATAAAAATACTTTATGGATATGACTCACCTTTCTGCAAATAATTTATAAATTCATCGAAAGAAAACCTTACAACAACGTCCCTAAGTTGCGGCCTAAGCAAGTATGGGAAAAGATCCTCGAAGCCGCCCATATTTATGGATGAAAAACAAGAAAACCATTTCGGTTTGGTAGTAAATTAGGGTCTGTTACAATTAAATGAAAGACAATGATATCTCAAGAATTATAGTCACCAAAGGTCACACAATATTACGCGATTCTTGAGTATGAAAGGAATTCACTTAGGAATTTCCGAGTCCGTAACGATTCAGAGAAATGGTTAGGAGTTCATTTATTACCATTAATTTTGCCAAAAACGAAAAGACTGAAAACATGCCGACGAAATGTTTTTAAGCACATAAGGGGACGTCCATTATTTATGTGAGGCGTTTTGGGGGGGAGGGGGTCGAGCTGAATCTCACCCAATCTCACGTTGGGGAGAGGGGGGGTCTCGGCAAATATCACGAATATTTTTCCGCAAGAAACAGTGTAAAATTGCAAGAGAACTGGGTTAAATTGAGTAAAACATGTTTCTTCACTACAATATGGCTAAATCCTACACAAAAATATTTATCGCGGTTATGCGAACGCCACAAAGTAGCACAGTAGCCCATCGATTGTTTAGCCACCGCTAAACGCGCGACTCGACGAACGCTGCGGCGTACGAGCCGGATGGCAGCGACGCGCGGACAGGTCCCAACCGGCTCTGTTTATGCCCGTTAATGTGTAAAAATGAGCAACAACGGTTTAGAGTGGCTAAATAAGAGCGAGGTTGAAGGAGCAGATGATTTTACTGAAAATCTCATGGACATGTTGGTTCCAGTAGTCACTCTTGAGACCACACATGAGTCCCCGTGGACTGAATTGTAATGAGTAGGTATTCTTTTATACCAATTTTAGTAGTTCCTATTTAAGTATTTTATTGTTCGATTTTCTCACTGTGATTCTAGACTACGTTCTTAGTGGTCTTAAATACTAGTCTTAACAAGCCTTAAATAAAAATAACTAGGCAAATTATTATTTTTAATTAATCCACAGCAATCAAGCACAGATTAACGTATTTACACTAAAAATACGCATTTTGAAAAATCTCACGTGAGATTAGGGGGAGATGGGGAGGGGGTCGAGCCAAATCTCACGACATCTCACCAATGGAGGAGGGGGGGTCGAAAAATCGCCAAAATCGCCTCACGTAATTAATGGATGCCTCCTAAATTAAGGAAAATTTAAAGGAATGCGGCCGACGCAATGGCGACCTAGAAACTAAGGCTGGGTCTTACGCATATCATTTATAGGAGTACTCTAGTACGAGGATCATACGCGTGAAGATTTTCGTTTAGTATAGTAATGATAGGTTCAAACGTTCAGGATGCAACCTGAAAATGAAAGGCGAGGCCATTATTTGCAAATTATCGCATCCCTGCACCGACAAGGGGCCTACACCCTGGATATGGCCTCTTGGCCCCTCAACCAAGGCCACACTTCAAAAAGCAGAGGGCGGCGAGGATTTCCAGGACGACAAATCTGTAAACGAAGGCACTTCAGGGGATTGGGTGGTGTGATGGGTTGCATACTGGCTACCTATCCCGAGAATCCGGGTTCAATTTCCGCCAGTGGCGAATATTATTAGTGGGATCTAGATTCCTGCTTCGCGAAACGTGAAATATATAAAATCCGAAAATTATTGCGAACGAATCGAAGAGGATAAGAAATGCAATATTTGTTATTATCAGAGAATGACAGGGATTAAATAGATGAAAAGGCTCATCAATGAATATGTCCTACGAAGATGCAAAGTTGGCGTAGTGACATATATGAGAAGGGGTAGGGGCCAAACGTAATCGTAGGCATTCTTCGCACAACTGCACCATGAAGACTTTAATGTAATAAGCTTTTATTGATATAATTTATCAAAGGAGAATAAGAATTGAATGCATTAGGAAAATTATGATGGATTTCAAAGCAAAAACCTATATCTTATGTTATTAGAGCTATAATTGTAGGCCACTATATTTGAGAGGTATTTGTACGAAATGAAGAAATGAAAACAAACAATTTTGTACCAGTAAAATTTACTTCTGACCCGAGTTACGAAGTTATTATATCATCTTTCAGTGGGTGTGTGAACTGCATCTTGTGTGTGTCTTCACCTGAAGATGATGTAATAACGCCGAAACCCTGATCGGAAGTAACTTTTATGAGTGCAATATTGCACTTTTAATTTCCTCATGTAAAAACGATATGGCCCTTTGTTCGACAGGAGGAACTATGGATACCACAGCTGTCTTTGTTGATAATAGGCTGATTCCGAATCGGGTTTCTCTTCACTCATCTTTTTTTCCCCATATTAGGCTTCACCTCCTCTTTTGACCTGGATATTGGTGGTCGAGTTTCCAAAACTTCAAGATGGAAACAGTTGTTTTCTTCTATTCTTAAGTATGTATTCGCTTGATTTCTCTTTGTATATGTCTGTACTCTTCTTTGGCAGAGCACAGAATAGCCAAGTAACACTGTCTCGGAAGTGTGACCTTTTACTTAAACTGATGTCAGTACCTTCCTATATCCCCACCCCATCCATTGTCACCTGAGGAAAACATTCTAGTCTCGGCTCTTCGATATAATGGCACGAATAGATACGCAAAAGGCGAGTAGGGCCATTTCGGGTCAGTCGGGTCATTTCGGTTCTTGGTCATTCTCCGGTCAGTCAGTTATAATTCGGCTAGTCATGTAGCCGAGTCGAGGCGCGGCCCATGGAGCCCGTGCACCAGTAGCCGTAGCGCCATCCATCCATGTCTTTATCCAACACTTCTCTCCTTCCCGAGACATGGTAGCATCCTTGTTTGGCTATTCGAGACACACAATTTGATTCATTTAATTACTCAATTGAATACTTGATTGAAATCAACTTTCATTTTCCTTTCAAAGAATCTTTGTGTTCATTCGTTCCTCAACACCAAGGGCAAGAACTCATTATTTCAAAGTGTACCGCGTACGTCGGCGCCTTACAACGGGCGTCGTCTCCGCGCGGCGCACACTACACTAAAAAACAATAAAATGGTCATCAATGGAGAAAATGACCTGTCGCTGGTATTCCAATAGTAATCAGCCAATTGAATTTAATTATATGACTGTTCCCTACAAGAATGATGTTAAACATCCCGGTCAAGAGACGAGGGTAATGTCGGAGGTCCTTCATTCCAATCCTCGAAATGAAAGGTTAATTAGTCATATTGGAATACCCACATGGTATTTTATTGATCGCGACTATGGCTTCGTTGCAGGTCAACACCATTAGGGTGCTTTTCCGGTCCTGATCAATAAAATACAGCATTGAAATCGAGCCATCAATCTTTAAAGTGAATTGCGGCATTAATAATGCCTGCGATGAAAGATTTCCATCTCGTTAGCAACGTACGTATCAATTCATTTCAATGATTTAACTGGCAAATATTAGGAAGCTTACTAGAGTGCGTCGAGCATTTTTTCTCTGTAATTCCCAGAGATTCCAATATCTTACCTCTAAGATGAAGCCTGAAAACGAAAGGCGAAGCCATAATTTGCGAATTATCGCGTCCCTTCTCCGACGAGGAGCCTTCACCCTGGGGAGTGTCCCAGCGCGTCTGAACCCCACAGAACCCTTAACCGAGGCCTCACTCTAAGGACGGGAGGAGGCCGTCGGGTTTCCCAGGGCGACAAAAATCCGTGAACGAGGGTGCTCACCCTAAGGCCCTCGTCCCTTCTCCCCTCCCACCCCACACCTCCTACCCCCGAACGCCAACCTCCGCAAACCCTCAGCCACGACTCATTCTGCAAAAAGGGTTTGCGATATTTCATTCACGCCCCCCTTCCCATCCGACCCTTGCGCTGACACGGGTCGCTGGTCGACATTCCTCCCCACCCTTTAAAAACCCACACCACTTCTCCCCCCATTCTCTCCATTTAACCCCTTTCGTCCAATCCACGATCTCTGGGACCGGTTGCGAAAGGGGAGAGGGTATTAAGAATGAGACGGGAGAGAGGGGAGGAAAATGGGACAGTAAGAGAATCAGGGTGGATTGGAATGGCGGAGCTAAAGTCATCCTCAAACCCCATGTCCCGCACCGCTCAACTCTCTCCAAGCTTCTATTGCAATACAGCCTTTAGTTATCAGTGTATCCTTCGACATGGGAATACCACGAGTTCTCGAACGCAATTCGCAGCGAGGTCGATTATGAGACCCGCTATATATTTCCGACATAATCATCAACGCTGTACAATCAAAAGATTGGTTTGCAGCTGCTGTTCACTTCACAGCTGAACGTTTTCATCCTAATTTCTGGAAACTGATGATCAATTTCATTGTATTTCAAGTGATTGAATAAATAACTGCACGTGCACTATAATTATTCGAGCGTCGACGAAAACCACAAGGTCGTCATTCCACATATAGCTCCCTTCTCTAGCCTCCAATTTAGTTCGTCTTATTTTATATAGTGCGTTTTACCTTATTTTTAGTAGTAATATTAAATACAAAAGTAATAATATTATCTTTATCGTCTAGCCCTCTGATTTCAAAATATTCATACGTACTTGGCTGAGCAGAAGAAAGCATTCCCTAGAGGGTGAAAAACCACCAAGGAGGGCTTCTAAGCCCATGACTTTAGGATAGGTAGGCAAAGACTTCACTCTCCCGCCACTTAGGCCTAATCTAAACTCTAATTGATTCGCATTCCTTCCACAATTTGTCCGGAAAGATTTTCTGTGAGTCAAATTAGATCCAGCCCAATGAAGTTTTTGAATCTAATATCCTTAAGACATCTCTCGACGTTTCGATGTCTCACCCAAACCATTAAGTCCGTTTTTGAAAAGAATTACATCGCTGCAAATATTTTATACCACTAATAACATAAGATATGTCTTTGCTTGACATCCACTATAATTTACCTTATTCCCCCTTGGGAATCTTGCCTCAATAAATACTCCTCACGTTACTGTCTTCATGAGGCAGTTGCGCAATGAATGATCCAGTTTCGACTCTACTTTTTGCGTATTGAAATCTTTCCTCAAAGATCCGCCAACTCTGTATCTTTGAAGGACAACTTTATTTATGAGCCTCTTTATCTATTTGATCTCAGTCATTCACTGATAACACCACATTTCACATGTATCCACATCCTCTTTGATTCGTAACTGTTATTATCCAGGCTTCGCTGACATTATTTTCGCTTAACTTTTATGTTACTATCGATCATAAATGGACTGGTAAAGCATTGTGTCAAGAGTAAAAGATTACTTTGGTATTCAAATCCAAATACATACGATTTCAGTGATAAATTTACAGGGCATAATTGTTTGGAATGAAATTTGAGGTCAAGACTCGCCCATATGGAAGTAAGTCCAGCGTCACACGTTGAAAGGAGTCGAGCCAATAGCAATAATATATTTGTTTAGCTGGAAACCTAAACCAAATTTTCATTAAATTCATAAATATTCCTTCTGATGCGACTTTTGTGTGGATGAGTCAATCGTGGAAGCGTACAACAGAGATGGTGTCAAGAGTCTGCCATCTGCGGTAGTTAAGCCAACTTAGGCGATTGGCGCTGACAACGTGGGGGAACGGAAAGATAAAATACGGCAATCAAAGGTAAACAATATGGAAGAGGGCATTCTGTAACACGAATAGAAAAGAGTTGAGTTTTCTTTTAAAATCATTTAGGATATTGTAAAAATGCCTCGCGGACGCGGGATTTGTAATTTCCTTTGAAAATCACCGCCCACTTTTCACTTGTTCGCTAAAATTCCCGGAGAGGACAGTACAGAGTTAAAAGCTATAACTATAATGTAATGGAAATGCATGTAGGTTGGTTATGCCAGATCGCGCATCGGCAGGGGAAACGGAACATTTCACTATTATGCGGGGAAATGCAGTCACTGTGTCCCAAATAAAGTTTGTCGTCAACAGATTCTATTATGGTTATCGCTTCGATATCCTCCCATCAACATCTACATACTGTCCTTGGAGCCGCGGCATGGCCTTGTGGCAGGCGGTGTTAAGGCACCAGCCGTGTAAATATGTAAAGATTTTAAGAGGTGAAATTGTGAAGTGTATTATGAGGGTGTTTTACTTGGAGCTCAGTTTTTATTACGGCCACTTATTGAGTGGGGAAATAACGAATTTTTGTACCTATCTGTTTGGCAGCGTATCTCTATTATTTAATCGCATCTGCCGTACCTATTGATGTAGTGTGGCGTCAAAATGATATTCTCTGCGTCGCTTTGAAATACACCAGTTCTGAATTTCTCAAGCAAACTAAGTCTAGCTATATCCTCCGAGTCTCTAGTGGCTACCAACCCATTCCGTCTAAAAGCTGAGAAACACTATATGTTCGCTTGTAGCAGTTTTTAACAAATCGCGCAGCTTACCTTTGTATTTTATTCATTTTTATAATTTAAGTCATTTATATAGATATGGAATAATACTGGGCCGAACACGCTTCCTTGTAGTACACCGGATGTGAATCTAACCATATCAGAGCTAATACCATCAATAACTAATTTTTGTTTCACTGAGTAAGTCCTGTATCCAGTTCAATAATCTTTTATTTATTCCGAATGACTTAAATTAGTATAGTTTCTTCTGAGAACCCTCGTAAAATACTATCCTAAAATCAGGAATATCGCGTCAACTAGCTTTTTCGATTCATCTGATTTTTGGATGCCATAAAGGAAGAGCGCAAGCTGTGTTTCGCAGGATCTACCCTTCTGGAGGCCGAGCTGACTCTCATGTAAGAAGTTTCTAGCGCGCCTAGAGAATCCACGGTTTGCGTTCGTGCGAGAAACAGTTTTCGATGTATCGTTTTGAGATTTAGCTCCCAGAGAAACTTGCGTCATGGAAAATGACCTTTAAATTCAACATCCCTCTAACCAGCCACCTCCTCCCCTACACATTCATCCATACCACCTGAAGGAGTGACTCATTTCCCGCAGGATCCCTGGACTTCCTCCAAAAACTCCCCACGCTAAGCTCCGTCGATCCCTCAATCAGAGAGACGAGGGTAGAAACTCAGAAGTCGTGGAACGCGACGTAAAAGAATGACCATTCCCACCGATCTCAATCTCTCTCTTCCATCCACGCAAACTGAATCCACAAGCGTGACAAATGATGGTTCCTCTTGATCCGAATTGAAATGTACATGGTTTAGTTCCTCCCGACGGGGGGCAGATGTGAAAAAATTCGTTCATTTGTTTTGTGCCTGGTCATTTGGAGAGGCGACGCTCAGCTAAATAGTTCTTTCCATTCACCCTAGTGTGCCTCTAACTTCGCAATAATTTAGGTTAGTTGCTTACCATTTGTTTCAGACCTAGCGCATTAGTCAGCGCACTTCCAAGCAGGATGGGAGTGTCGTTCATATAAACTGGTGTCTGTTTAATAAAAATAAAATTTCAAAGCCGTGATGTTGTTCGCGCGACATTTATCAGTTTGGGCGTCACGCGTGGATAACTTGAAGCTCTTAAATAGTTAGCATTGCTAGACTTTCCCTTTTTAGACATGCACGTTGAACCAATTTCGAACATTTTTTTTAAATCGCACATTTTTTCTATCAATCCAACCGTAACCATTCCATATCTACACAATTCAACCTTCCGGGAGATAACAGAATGCTCCGCTTACAAGCGTCGTTACATTCATTGCCATTCTTGTACGCCGATGACTTCCTACTTCAGCGTAGACTTCAACGCCTCGTATGGAAAATCTCCGAGGTAATTTGCACCATTATGGCTAGGAAGGGAATAGTGGATAACAAACTCGGCGTCAACTTTTGCCGGCTCTTCTGCGGTGGGCACCAAGGGATCGAGCGTTCAACCGACAGACGGATGGATGTACTTAAAAGTGTTCCCCACGAGTCACTCAAGTTTAGATCGGGATTGCACTTATATCTCCTTCCCAATCGCCAAGAATTAAACCCGAGCCCAAGGAATGTAAATCCACTGTTTTCATCCCTGCAATAACCCAACCACAAAATTAATTCTCATCCGCAATGAATAATTTTTCGGGTCTCCTTGATTTGAAGCAACTTATAATGATGTATCTCACCAAGCCATTACACGTGAGGAAGATGTGGAGCTATGCACTCGAATGTGACGGAGAAACTGAAAGTAATGAATTATTTTATGACGACGAATTGAGGACAGGAGAGAAGGTTAACCCAAAAACTCATGGAGGCCAAGATTTGAGGGAGAATCACGCAATTACCCTGACATTTAATCTAAGTGAGAGATAGTGACATCCCATCCCTTTCGGTTCATTCAATTGAAAAGGTGCGCTGACACCAGACAGGCCTATTCATAAAAATTTACCCCAAATTAAAACATTAAATAAGCAATTGGGTGAAATAAAAGGTTGACCTTACACTGGTATCGTTATCGTTGATGAGCAATAATTCACATAAAAATAGAGGTTAGGCGGTTGCACAATGAAACCAGCAATACTAAAAGGGTCAAAGTCAAGTAATTGTTGGGAGAACAATAGGTTGGATAGGAGTGACGACTTACAGGTAGACAAAACAAGAAACTCCGAAATCATTCCTCTTTTTTCAGTTGCCTAATTAAATTAAGTATCTGTTTAATAATTTTACAATTGATTTCTAAATCTAAACCTTCAAGCCAATAACTAGTGTACAAATTATCTCCAAAATTTCAATAAAAACCCTATCAATACAAGTGAGCGAAAAATAGGCATGATCCTACCGTCGTAAATTGTATCTATTTTTTCGTCAAACCAAGGCTGAAGAACTCACATTGGTTTCAGTATTTATCAGTAGAAAATTAACGTAATCAGAAAGCCTATTTCTAATATTTTCTGAAAATATTTCGCTTTTTCGCTGAAAAGATTTACTTGGTCACTAAAATAAGAAAATGGAATGGATGCCTTGTTGTTAGTAAACTTTATGTCTCCCATGCATCACGGGCCAATTACAATTATGCATATGATTAGGACTTCGTAAGCGTAGAAACACATCTAAAACACATCATCAACACTAGATTGGTTGATTTGGCAGCTGGAGTACTGGCTAACCATACGGGCGACCAGGGTTTAAATCCCGGCAGAGGAGGATATTTTTCAGAGGAAACTCGATCCCTACTAGAACGTCTTGTGGAAGGCACTTCAAGTACAGTATTTATTACAGTTACAAGAAATTGTATTTCACAAAAAATCGAGGCTTTTATTGCCGCCGGTCAAAGGTCTTACAGGTGAATAGTGGCTTCAAAACAGAGTTATACGTTCAAATCACAGCGGATTACTCAAGTTCCAACTGGTAATAGAAGGGAAAACAGATAGCAACCTGGATCGATAGTGCCCATTTCATCCAAACACTTGTTAGGGAAAACAAAAGAATTTCGGTATCAGAATTAGGCATTCCTCTCTTTCTCATCCGGGAGGCCTAAGGCTGTGCAGGGAAATGAACAGCCTCACCCGACGGAGCAAAGGTGTGAATTTCACACGCCGCGGGCCTTGGAAGTGGATGAGAGGATATAATCTCTCTCACACACACACACACACACTATCAAACCGGCCTCTGGGTTTACGACTTCGGTCCCACGGATCCTCTCACTTAAGACTCTCTTCCGCATACCATGTCCCCAGCAATTAGTAGTTTTACCGCAAAAACGCTCTTTAGTAGGCATGCTTCGGTTCAAACAAATAGAGGACTAAGGGCTACAGTGGAGCAGGAGAATTTTCTTCCATTTTTAAACTGAAAAGGTTTTAACATGGCTAGAGTCGCATATTCTTTTTTGAGATAACCAAGTCTAAATTTTAAAATTTTTTCTCTGCATGGCAGTGGTTCTTGAGACCAGTGAATAAAGCTGTTAAACCGCAAGAATAAGGGAAACTTTAACAAAACCCACTTCGATGGACTTGGCCCACTTTAACCCTGAGCCCTATAATTATAACTACTCTTAAGTATGATTGGATATTAGGGGAGGCGACCGACAGCTTAGATCATTTCCGCCATAGGGGACAGGTAAGGGAGGAAGGGTGGATAAAAACCCGGCGTCGGCATTTGCCTGCTCTTAACGAAAGGCGCCAAGGGGACCACGTTTAAACGTCTCATCCGACAGACAGAGTACTGCACTTAAGCGTCCTCCACAAGGCACTCAAGTAGGGATCGGGTTTCTTCTGAAAAACATCCGCCACTGCAGGGATTTGAATCCTGGCCGTCCGTATGGTTAGCCAGTACTCTAGCCACCTCACCAACCCGATCCCCCTACTCTTTAAGTAACTATTCTTCTCTATCTACGAAATGTCTAGGGTAAGAGAGGGAAACTATCTCTGAAAAGGAAACCCAAAGATAACATTGTGCTGCTTAATCCGCGCTGTGCTCATAAAAATCAATTCTTAAAACTGTTTATCATTGAGTAGTTTTCTGACAAAAATTCCAGTCCAGAAGTTAACAACAGATGCAATAAATTCCAAATGTCTCCATTTTTAGCGCACTTGATCTGAGAATGCATACTTGGGTGTCTAAATCGAAGTGCAAACATTGGTGCTGGCATCCAAGTGAGTCGTGTATAAGACTCCATGGTTTGAATGCCCTAAGTCTTTCCCCATCCACAGGGAGCTTACTCCCGACCTTATTGAAATATACATTTTTTTCCTCCGAAATCGCGCAGGAGGTTTGATTGCCACCCAATGAGGCATTTTATCCCCATCCAGCAACAATGATTAAAACAAGAATCACCTTGTAGGGTGAGTTAATGCAACCCTGACGCATATTGAGGTGGGTTAGTGAGTCTTAATTGCTATATTAAAATAAACCACATGAGAATTACGGGCAGCAAACATATAATTTCATTGTTTTGGGAGGTCCAAAGAATAGGGTAGCATTGTCACAAGCAGTTTACGAGCACCTACCTCCTTCCTGCATTCATCCTCCTTCCTCCATAGGCAAAATCTTTAAGGGGAAAAATATCTGTAATTTTCATCAACGGCTATATTTGAGTTCGACACCTAGTGGAGGTAATACTCACGGCGACGTGGTGGAACTTACGGTTGATATATTTAATCACGAGAAACCCTTCAAATTAGATAACAAAGTGTATCTCGGACGAAAAAATATGAAGGAAGTGCACTGGCCAATGAGGGAGGATGCCTAGAGGAATGACTCCACATGGCGGGAACTGTTTCCCAGTGGTAAGCGGGCCTAAGTCGCTGAACCTGTACGTTCTATGTACCCAGTTAATCAAGGCAATAATGGGGTTACGCGAAACCTTTTTTCCGAGTAAGGCCCAATTTTTTTAAGCTGTTATCGATTGCTATGGAGGTTACATGCACATTCGTACTGTTAAAAAAATCTCCCCGTAAACAATGACGCAGCCAAGTTCTACTGCCCCTCTTTTCAGGCAACAGAAGTGGAAATCAAGTCACAGTTATTTATGAATGTTTACACTCATGAGAGCAATGTATTGTGATAACAGAAAATTTCAACCACATTACAAAGACAAATCTGGAAATTACCAATTATGGAGAGCGTACTACTATTAAGCTGTGGCTCATGTAACCGAGCTATTCCAATTAAAAAATGTACACCAATGGATAAAAGGAATATCAGTTACACTGCTAGGTAGCCTTACAGTAGGGAAATTTAAGTCTTTCATTCTTATTTTTTGTTTACATGCAACGTGCTTGCTGCAACCAAAACCGCACTCACCTCTTTTAAGCTCAACATTTTCACCACATCAGCTACTTTCGCAATCATTAGCTTATATCCATCTTAAAAAATCCTGACTACCACTCCTTAACGACCTTCCAACTTCCAACCCTCATTTCCATTCACCTCTATTACCGTCTTCTCTTCTTCCTGCTCGTCAATTAATCCTCTTCCTCCCCTTGACTCGTGGAAAATATTAAGTTACGGAAAGTTTCCAGGCATTTTTAAACGGATAAACCTACAGTCTTGAGCAGATGAAAATCAAGAAATACAAATGAATTGAGGGAGGAGAAGAATTTTTTATTTAGGTTTTATTTTCATGCCAATTTGTAGGTCTAGTATCACATGTCTAATAATAGAAAAACATTGCTTGAGACAGATGGATCATATTCACCACGTTCTTGTCTTTCTCAAGCCCCAAAATGAGCACATGGGAACCTATTGCAACCACCTTGGTTTTAGAACTGCATACAATTATACAAATCCTCCTTTTGGAAACAAAACTTTCAGGAGTAGAATTAGCCTTAACAAACCACATCTGCCCGGGTAAGATTAAAATTTCCCTAAAAGGATAAAAACTTAGCTCTTCCAACAATTTGCAGCATGAGATATGGCAGAGAGGGATAAAAATAAATTTCCAAAAAATTTAAATGAAATATTACTTGCATCTCTATGGAGCCACCCAGTCTCAAGCAATGAAAGTAAATTGCTGTGACCAGCTAATTATTGCAGATTGGCCAGCGTAATCTGTTACTTCACAGCAAATAGCCTTATCTGCTGCCTGGTCTGCTGTAATGAGAACGAAGACCGATCTAATCAAGAAATTAACTTGCCCAATAGCGTCTAAATTCAAATGCAAGAAACTAATAGTGAGTATGTAATGTTGCAATTGGCTTAGACATTAGAACTACCTATCCTCCGTGACATTCCCTTAAAAGGTAGGTGGAGTTACAGGGCTTATTTATTGCTTATAGGCCCATTAAACTTAATCTTTTTCAATATATCCTTCATGATTCCCCATCCTAGAATAACTGTTTCACCTCAGTCACATTCCAACATTGCTTAACACACGCTATATTGTACTTAATACTCCAGAAGAATTCTTCCTCTTAAGAATATCTTCCTCTAAATTCTTCAATGGCTTCCTCGGTTTACCCCTCTGTCCCGCAGTATCCATTCCTCTTTCACATATTTGTCTCATTATTCCACTCTTAACCATTCTCTGAAAATTGCCAACGCACGCCGCACGCCCAACTCATGTATTTTCATTTTTACATTCATTCCTACACCTATTCCACCAACTTTTACACATTCCCTCCAAGGTATAAACCCGCACCGCACAGTAAACGCCCCGATTCTGACAGGCTTTACCCATATATTCCTCGCCCCTTCTGTCGATTATATAGCAAACAATTTTAAAGTAATACTCGACACTGCACGATAATTCAGCAGTCGATCATTCCAACTTTTCCTGAGTGTAGGAAGAACTATTACAGAATTTTTCGAATCCGTCTGAGCAATAAAAAAACGAATGTGAGCGTAATATTTTCCACTTCAACGACACAAAAATTGATGTATAATGCCAAGCGAAGTGTAAAATGGCATAAGGACAACCCAAAGGAAGTCCAGACACTTTTAGCAGTGTTATTTTTTTTCAGCGCAATGTGGCTAAACCAATGACATAGTAAAATAAAAATGACTTCGTATTTTCCAAACTTTTTATTAAAATGCCTAACCGGTTTCGATGTTTCAACATCATCTTCGGAGTTCAATTTCACACATGTCCTGGACTCCTTTCAGGGCTAAAAACTTTCCATAACCATCCGTTAGCATTTTTGTGAAACATTTGTAGGGAAGACAGACAGACATAGAGTAAAGGAAGAATGAGAAGACTATGCATCCCTCAAGCGATTAATTTTGGTGCTACCCTAGATGTCTTCCCTACACATTTTTCACAAAAATGTCAAAGGATGGTTATGGAAAGTTTTGAGCGCTGAAAGGAGTTCAGGACACGTGTGGACACGACCTCTGACGATGATGTTGAAACCGATTTGGTATTTTGATGAAAAGTGTGGAAAATACGAAGTCATTTTTCTTCCACTATGCCTAAATTCCACAAAGCATAGTCGTCCACAATCATGTATAAACTAATGACACTTAGCCTGCCATTACTCATACAAATGTCATAATTCTCCTCATGAAAGAACTGATTGGAACAATAAATAAGAATTGATTGGAGCGATAAATCCTCAACCACGTACCTAAGGAGTGCAGTCGTAGTTTAACGCAGCCATTTAGGAAAGATGCAGCAAGAAACCTCATCAAAATTAATTGCTAGAGTGATGCATAGCCATCTCATTCCTCCTTTACACTGTCTACCTAACAAATTTCCCACGAAAATGCCAACGGATGGCTGTGGAAAGTTTTGAGCGCTGAAAGGAGTTCAGATTCACGGTTGAGCTTTCCAAAGTTCGAAGGAAAACGGTTTCCTGTTACTGTATCGCATTGATAAATCTTCGTTTCCATCCAAAATTGAGTTTCCAATAAGCATTCACAAATGCTACTAGGAGCTAAAAAAGAACAAAGCTCTGGTAATAACTATAAATGTCTATGTATTCGTACTTTTACTTAAAAATATTCTATATAAAATCTACTATGCAGTTAGTTCATTAGTCATATAAGCAAAGGTTCGGGTAATAAGGTTGCTCTAGGAATTTCGATCCGTCGTCAAGAGTTTCAAATAAAATAAGTACACTTTTCAGAAGGGGACCTAATTTTACCTAAGAAAGTTCTCTCCTTTAACTGGCTGCCAGTTTTCACGGGCGTAGGCTGCAAAATATTTCCGAAACCAAAAGGAGTTAGGAGTAACCCAGTTGAGTAGCATGGGGATGATTGATGCCTTTGAATAATCCATCTAACGTCGGCTTAACTTACCAATATTGCCAGCACTAGGAATTGAAACCGAGGTTGAAGTAAACTGAGAAGCGTAACAGTCAAGCAACCGATGCCAAGAAAGAGACAAAACAAACTGGCAGAAATATCATCTTCCGTGATTGTTAAAGCATGAAACATTAACGGCTAGCATATTGGTTGGCAGGACTCTCAACACGAAAATGAAGTAGTCCAAGACTATACAGGTGCACTATTTTCGGCAGTAGTTTGAAATTGATGCATGCCTCATGAAGAACTGCTATGACATTCGATCGGAAATGCAATCTGAAGGAAATATGAGACATGAGGGAGAAAAGGGCTATGGAAAGAGAAAATCACAATACGAAAGTATTTATCTGGTCTTTTCGATGTTAGGTAGCCATAAAATATTATTGAGAGTCCACAGGATCGTTAATGTTACGACACCCATCGATAAGAGAATTTTTGTTTGTTCCACGGGGCAAAAGAGTCCTCGGGGCATAACTATAAGACCATTCTAAGAGATAAAATTTTTCACTGTTGTGATCGCGATCCTTTTAATGGGGAAAGGAGTCTCTCAAAATGTATAGGGTTAAAATAAAACAAACTCGCCAGAAGTTCTCTCCCAGAGAAAAATGTTCATTTTTTCAGGCAGTGGCTTTGAGTGGATGAACTGCCAATTACAGAGTACCAACCAAAGGTTAACGCTCGAGTGAATACATGCCTCAGTCTCACGGTATATGTGGGCAGATTGAAATATTAGGAAATGAGGATGGGATCGGGAATAACAAAAAAAAAACTCTGAAAGGGTTGGAGTGAGGAGTAGGGTGTCGCAAGTGAATAGCACCACTCATCAATTACGGAATGGAATGCATAAAACCTAAAAATTAGGTCGATCGCAAAGAGAGTTGAATTTTAGAAAAAAAAGGTATTACGAGAATTTGTAAAAACATCAAAGAGATAAAGAAGGATAGCAGATGAGGGATATGACTACAAGAAAGGAGCTATACATTTGATATACTAGCTAAAAAAAGCCTATTTACCATAGGTTTTAACTGCGCAATGATCTACTAATTTACTATCCATTAGGTTTCAATAATTTCCAAGGAGACAGCAATATACCCAAACGAGAAATAATATTCCAGTACTTGCCCTACAACTAGAACATATATTCAATACATATCGTAGCTTTTATTCCATGATACGCAAAGATTATGCCAAAAATATAGCAGTACATAAGAAAAACATTCATTGAATGTAGCTTAGTAAAAAGAGATATATTTATGCATGAACTCGAAACGCTTGAGGCGGTGCAACCAGACGAGCCACATGAGCTCTCTTCCGGAGGCTCGTGAATGTGTCTTCCGGAAGCTCGCGAGGTCAAAGAAGGCCAAGGGCGTTGCTGTTGGACCAATTGTTGCGTTGGAGAGGGATAAATTTTCCACGGGAGAATTTTTGGTAAATAAACGTCTTAGTGAGTGCGATGAAACGCAGCACGCATACCAGCTTCATTTTTTCACTTGATGGATAGTTTCTTTTGATAATAGAATAATATCGCTCTAGAATACGACCTACATTCCGAGAAAATTCCTCCTGAGCTAATTAAGAAGATGACACCATCCACAAATGCGCTGGCAAAATTCATCTCGAATTTCTGCGAATGACTCCGGCGCATCGGCAATTAAGCACTCGGTCCAGAGGGATAAAGAATGGCTTGGAACTCGGAGGGGAATGATAAACCCGCCTTTTTTGTTTATCTCTTACAGAGCGCAAGACAGTTGTATACAAAACTTTCCGTCGTGTAGTGTAATGGAGGCTTTCATCAAGTCGGTAAATAGCATAACGAGGCTTCCCCACTTCAGCATCGGCGAGCGCTCAGCTCCCCCTCCTCCCACCATCCTCTTCCCCTCGGCCATTAGGGAAGGAAGGACCTTCCTTTCCTCGTCCTTGTCCCGCTCGGCCGGCCGCCGTGGCTGGAAAGAGGCCGGAGAGGACGAAAGGGAACTTGGCCCTTTTTAATGACGCAAAGTTTTCGTCGGGACGATAAAAGGTTTTGGGTGTCCCAGAAGAGCCGAGAGGGGTTATAAGGTGGAGGGGGGGAGGGTCGGTGGGGGTGCGGGCGGGTAGATAGATGTAAGAGACCAAAGGAAACGAGGGGCAACAGGGAGTTGGTTGGGAATGGAGGAGGAGATGGAGAGAGCGGGCAGATATGAGATAGCAAGAGGAATAGAGAGGGAGAGAGAGTGAAGGGAATCTCTTCTTCATAGCTTCCACTGCTCGCCCTCAAAGGCCAGGGGGGCACTGCGAGAGGAGAGGGGTTAAGAGTTTCTTTCCACCGGGGTCGGCCAAACTCGTTCCGGCTCCTCTTTCCTAGATGGCACTGCTCTCCTTCGGAAGGATAATTTTGCGGGAACGTTACGGAGATAAGAAACGCGGCGCCGTCTTAGAGGCAGGGAGAGATTACCCCGAAAGATCGACGGGAATTCACCAATTATTTGCTTAAGGAGAGCTATACGCGAAGGATTGAAACCTAGCGGATTCGTGATATAACAATTATATCTTGGTTTCCGATTACGGGATGATATGGTTTAGTTGGTGGAAGCCAAATTTGGTGTATACATCTCTAAAATAAGTATCGTAAGCAAGACATACATTCAAAATTGCTGGCGATTAAAGACTGAAACCTTTGGTAAGAATATGAAGATTTGACTAGGGGGCCTTTTAAGTATTACGTACGACGTTTTTTTGGGATTGAATGGGTTTTGATCATCTTACTTTGTCTCATGAAGAGGGGGAGACAGGGAGTCTGAAACCAATTACGTAATATTTTTGTCCGTCTTGAGAAATTGTAACGTATCCAAATATCCTGTGATTGCTCACAACTTCGTCATTTGTGGTACTGTTTCGCTCTTAACGTTAATGAATAAGGTACTCAAACATCGCATCATTATACGATATTCAGTGGACGAAGCAAGGATGGCTTCCATGGAAAGATGAAACAACAGAAAGGAAGCATTTAACGAAGGGTAGATATAAATATTCTTACGTCTTACGTAAGACTGAGAGGAAGGGGAGTTGGGAAAATCTTACATTGTTTTACATTGGGTAAGCAGGGAGGTAAAAAATGGCATAAATCGTCTTACGTAACACTTGAACGGCCCCTTGTTAAGAGTTAAGTTTGGAGTAATGTGCTAGATGGTACAGAAACGAGGACTCAGAGGAAAGATGACGTCCATAGGCTGAAAGCGTTTGAGATTTGGGTGTGGAGGAGAACTGAGAGATTAAGATATCTCGATGGACCGAAAGGAAGACGTAGAGGAAGTGCTTGGTGAGGATAGTGATAATAGGAAACCACAGAAGAACAGGTGGAGGGAGAGTCGGAGGGTGGACCAGGTATTGAGGGGCGAGGGAATGCTGAGGGTCATGATTCAAAGGGGATGATGTTGAGTACGCGGAGGAGAAAGAGAATGTGTGTTATGGAACGAGATGAAGAAAGACAGAACGTGTACTGAGATGAACAAAGAAATTGAGTAGGTAGATTGAGGTCTGCGCCTGAAAAAATTCAAGCGATGGTTAAAGGGAGGATGTTTAATAAGCAAAAGAGGAGAAGATATAGAATTGACTGCATGGATTGGATAAAAGGTGGTAGGACGAATACCGAGCTGAAGAATGAAATCATTTAAACAGACAGAGGCCTGCGGCTGTTTAATATAGTATAGATCAGTTCCTTCCATTTAAACCATATCTGACAAGATGATCACCGCTAAGAATTGCAAGAGGTTATGATTTTCATCAATAAAACTTGAGTTTTTATTAGAATCATACTTGAGTGCTTTAAGAAGGGGACTTAAAGTATAATACACCCTAAATCGCACGGGACGTCTTTGTGTTGGCGTGTTTATTTGAAAGTAGCCTATTTCCATAGGTGGGCTTATGTTCTTCTTCCAATTTCGACCTCCTTCTCTCATTCTGCTTTCTTTTCTTGCGACTTGAAGTGCCAGTTGGTACGGAATAGACGACTCAATATATAAAACTTTTGAGATGAATTCCCCCTCATGAAAAAACTTTTGCCAAGTTTTACTTATTAAATAGCATTGAGCAAATATTGGCCACATCATCAATACCATTGTAAAAAAAGTATACATGAAATCATAATAGGCAATTTAGAATCACTTAAGAATGTTCACGGATATGTCTGGGACCAAGTTTTTCTCAGGCCAATTCGGTCTAACAGCAAGATACTTGATTCTGCCTTAAGGCGGCTTTACGCGGTACATTTTATTTTACAAACGTATGTATCATAGATTGTAGATAAAAATGAATGTAATTAGAGCAGGTTGTATTTCCCGTTCAGTCATAAAGACGGTCATAAAATTTACCACTTTACGCGGTACAATTTTCCTCATGAAAGAGTTTATACATTCGTTAGTACAATAAAATGTACCGCGGCCTTTACAGCTGGAGGGCTTAAAGTCACCAGCAGAGCCTCAATTGGACGGCGGGTCGTCAAACGGCGGCTGGTACCCAAGTGGACAATTATCACAGCGTGTAATTCCCCTCCTGATTTTCACCCACAGCTCTGAATGTAAGTACACAGTGATTGCCCGACCATAATTCATTTTCTCGGCTCTCTAACAGCCACGTTTGCGTGAACTGAATGATCAACTTTGGGAATTTCAAATTCCAAACAAAATGAAAGATGGGAGGTCCGACAAACTGAATTTTAGCAATCGCCTTCTACTTCATCTCGATGTGGATCTGTAACCTAGCTGAAAATCAGCATCTGGGCGATCAGCATCGAGGGGATGTAGAGGAAACTCGTGTGCGTCCAAAGGCATTGGAAGGGAGACAGAAAGTGATGTAAATGAGTCGGAGAGATACGGAGGATTTAGGTGAGCGTGGACGGGTGAAGCGAAGTCCGAGTTTTTTTTATAAACTTTTTTGCTTTGCTTGAAGATTTATCACGTGTATCCGAGGCGGGAGATAAATAGTTACCCTCCGTGGCAGTGACAACTCTGAATACCAATGCTGAAAGAAATGAAAGGCGTCGAAATTATTAATAGGCATTTTCTGTAGCAGAGGAAAGGCAAAGAATTAAAAGAAGCGGCCGACCCATTGCGAACAAATCCTAGGATCACAAAAACGACTAATGGTGATAATGACATGAGGTTAGTATGAAGGATGACATTGCCAAGAATGTATTTGAAAGAGTTTTAATTTTGGCAAAAGGACAGCATGAGGCATGTTCGATACATCTCATCTCTAGATTTGCCTAATTCTTGCCATAGCTCTTCAACATTCCTCAGCATGAATGCTCCCAACAATACGCAAAAAATAAATTATAATAAGAATTTTACCCCAAGTTTAATTCACACTCCAAAATTACTCGGGTAAGTATTTCTCTAGGCTTACTTTTACGTTTTATCGTTTTTACATGTGGGTATACATCCAAATGGAAACGAATCCACTAATATCCTTAGTTTTTGCCGCACGTCGTGAGATACGGGAAAATACATATAAATATACTTCACAAGGAAACTTTTCAAAATTAGCTTCCCGCCTCGTTGAGAGGATTCTTAAAGAATGCCATCGACATTTAGATACATAATAAAAACCTTCACAGAGCAGTAAAATCCACTCAATTTGCAATATATTTATTATTTCTAAAAAGGATGAGAAATAAGCTTTGATTAACGACATATCCAGACGATAAATAGTGAGTATGTAATGAATTAACCAAATTCATCCCATTACGGCATAATGTTGCATTGGTGAATTTATGAAGTTATCATATGTGAAAGAAAGGAGTAATATAGCTAAATCAACACTTGGCATATATCAACAATAGCACCATTTCACTCTCGTTTCCTTCAGGGTTATCTGAAACTAGCGAAAGAAACCAGTGATATTGCACAATTCGTTTTAAGGCCATTTTGTTTTACAGGCCGCACCTCATGAAAATGAAGCATTTTTGACGTTCTTCTAATAAGCAGCGTAATGTATCCAAGGCACGCCATATGATAAAAAGTTAATATCAGAATAGGAGCAACATTTCCCAAGAAATAGCCACAAAGATTGAGGGGAAGACCAAAACCCTTTCCCTACTTTCTCATAAGTGCATCGTATAATGAATAGGCGGTTGGACAGCCACAAAGAAAAGGTATTTTTATGACTGTATAAATACTCCTTCCATAAGTGCATAAATATCTCTTTCCTATTTCAAACAGAATCTCTTCTCCCATTTTGCTTACTGTGGCAGACACTATCCTCGAACGAATTAGCGGAATACACTAGCCCTTAAACGTAAAAATACTAAATCCAGCGATATATTTTCATTATAATTGAATTATACTCTATAGGAGTTTAGTATTATGAAGAAATATAAATTCTTTTTTAATCGTAGCGCTTCTAATTGCGATAAACATCTAATTTGAGACGAGTATCACCCATGTAAAGAACTGACAAAAGGAAGCATTTACGCTTTCTCATAATCGAAACTCCATTTAATAATTGCATCGAATCAACCATGACCATGCAGAAAAGGCGGTGAAATTGATTCAGAGGACTGAAAAAAGTTTTACCAAAATTATATTTGCTGATTAATCATCATTTAGGGTACGTTCAAATTTAAACGTCGAAGGCGTTTTTCATTTTATCCTTAAGCGGTGAGGAGTAAGTCTTTTTAAAGTTCTTTCTGGTGCATTTACTCAAGCGCCAACGAGGGGAACTTTAGAAACGTCTCATCTTTTGAAGTACCGAATCCCTTCCCACTGCAATATTCTTGTTTTTTTTTTCTTTTCTCCTGATCACTTAAAAGGGTGGATTTGATCGGAGTGACATCGCTGAAATAGTGGGCCAACACCTGGCGGGAGACAAGGAGAAACTGATGGAATAACGGAATGATGTACGGCGGGAGTTTATAAGAGGCGGCAGATACCAACCCATCACCCGCACACACTTACTGATTCATACATACATATATATATATCCATAAATCGGCTGCTTGCTCAGAAGAGGGCAAAACTTCTCGATGAGAAGAACTTTCACGATAGCGCTGCTCCCGAAAGAGGAACTTCTGAAGACGCTTACTCAGTTGGGAGCCCATGACTCCCTTTCACTTCCCCTTTTTAAGGGAGTTGAAATGGCACTTTATGCCCACCGCCTACTATTCCATTAAGGAGGGTCTACCCGCGCACATTTGTATAAAACATATTGCTCCACGATACATTAGTAGACCTCGACACGTCATTGGTTAGGAATTGGCTTCATGAAACGGCTTTTAAGAAGACTACGGGTGTCTCTTCCCTATGAACGAATTACTCAAGGGCTACAGAAATTTCTCCGAAAATCATCCCAAACACGAAGTTCACGTACTGCGAGCCTAAAAAGATGCTTCCCAGAAGTGTTTCGAAATCCGCAATTTTGCGCGTATCACAGCATAATAATATAGGAAGGACAAAGAAATTTTCAGAGAAAAAAACCGTATTGATAAAAAACTCTACTTGTAAATAAAAAGCTGAAAATGAGAGATATAAGTGCTTATTTGATAAAATGATAGGTTCCTCTTAGATTTTATGATTTCCTATCAATGAAACCACTCCATAATGTGAGCGCATTCACTGAATAGTAATAAAGATGCTGGTACAATTCTCCACGAAATTTAATGTTAAACATATGCTTCTAGCCATAAAAATATTCCTCATTTCTCATTAAGCTAATTCCTATTAATGCTACGCCAATGACACGATATTAGCCAAAGCTTCCTGAGTACGACGTATAATAATGGAGCCCCTGGACATGATAGAAATAAATTTGAAAGCCAGAGAGTATACTACTTGAAAGAGCCCCAAAGTAGATGAATTTCACTGGAAAAAAAACTAGTAGGCAAAATTTTTTCAATTAGGAACGAAAAAAAAAGAATAATTTCTAGTTTTTTATGCCAATTTTTCTTTTACAGTGGGTAAGAGAGGGTCAAAACTTTTTTTAAAAACTAAACTTTGACAAATCCTGAGAATAAAAAACCTGGTCAATACTATAGCATGACCTAGAATTTAGCTCAATTTTTTTTTCCTTTACTTCGCTCCTCCACCAGTACATTAAGTACTGGCCAATTACATAATTTTGACCCAAGCATTATCTTGTATGGGCCGAGAAAAATTTCTCTTTACGGATTTCTGGCAATGCACCTACGAAAAAATCCTCGTTCATCCGATTTCCAAAAATTGCCGACACTTTTAATTCAAAGGATGATCACAAACGGTTCGAGCGCATATTTCCAAAAAAAATATTGGCTCGAGGATGGATGCGTGGTAGGCACAAAAAAGAATGTCGAAAACTTCTTAAGTCCTTGGCAATGTCGTCCATGTCCTTGGCAGGCTTTCTCGTTGGAGGATCATTCCAATATGCCTTTTCGACGCTTCGTAACTCATAAGGTGATCTCATTCCAAGACTTCTCCACTACAGTTCAGGCTCGTTAGGCCTGGAAGACTCCAAAAATACGATTAGATAAATCTTTCTGAGAATTTATTCTCATGAGATCCACGGCGTTTGAAAAAAAGCGAGCCATTTCGACACAGACAAAAAACTCGCTTTTCACTCCATGCGTTGCGTTGACATCACAAACCAAGCACTTTTTACCTTACACGAGATGACAAGCAGCCAATTTAAAACAACACCTCGGAATCGAGGATTCAGTAGCAGCACACGTCATTATGCTTGACAGGATGCAGTTTTACAAATATGTATTTTAGTAATTGATTTTGTATAAAACTAAAGATAAAAGTACTTCGCTTGCACAAAATATACGTGAATCAATGATAATTTACAGCCTTCCATTTTTTATAGTAATAAAAATATGTAATTACGTTATGTCCTATTCAACAGGAATTTATCATTCAATATATGAATATTTACATATGTTTGTCTATGATGTCTGGTTGATGAATATGACTACAGCAACAGCAATTAAAGAATGGTTATAATTCAATAGGATTTTTCTCTAATGCAAACTGCGCTATAGAAACTGGAGTGGGTAAAGGAAATCATACAATTAGTAGCATCCCACCAAAATATTCCAGTTGATCAACCAGTGACGCTTAAGTGTTGTAACAGATAGGGTAACCGAAGACTAAGAGAACAAATGCAGAGAAATTACTTAACTGGGACCTTTTGGTTTTACGTTTCACAATCTACTGACGCATACAATGATTCAAATCGAAACCTGCTGATAAATACACACTATAATAAATGCAGTAACTTTATGTTATCTGCAGCTTTTACAGAGCCATTTCTGATATTTTAGCGCCATTTTTTTAGGGTGAAAATAAATAATGTAAACATCGGCGAGAACTTTATGACCGAGTTCGATCACATACGAAAATCGTCCAATTTCGTACAATTCTTTTCGCGGGTTGAAAGGGACCCGTCCTACCGTTGGTTTCATTTAGTCATCATTCCGCATTGATGCTTTCGGGCCATAGGTCACTTTCACTGCCACTGAATTGGAACATTTTCATCTCTCGGCTACAGCGCGAAGTGCCGAGAGAAATGAGGGTAATTAATTTCAATTTTCGCTCGCTCGGTTTTACTGGCAGGGAGCCATTACCGATATCCGTCCGACGGGCAGTCTCGATAACGATAAGAGTAAAATCACTTTCAGAGGGACCTTTTTCCGCCATCCTATTACTATTTTCTACTGCGGAAAGAATCCATTTTCTATCCACAGTTACATATATTAAGACCTTAATCGGAAGGAAGTGAAAAATCAATCAAGAAGAGCATGGGCAGTGGAGTTCTTTTCCACTTAATATACTCACTAATTAATTTGGATTATCATTGAAGGATATTTATGCATCGGTAATTAATCCATAAAAGACTTTTTCCACGAATAGCATTGAGTATATTGTTACTATTCAGGGAATGGGGGATTTAAAAATTAGGGTATCAGCTTAGGCCACTGCACCGGAAGCGTAATGTTAGGATTTGAAATCATAAATGAGTGGAAAATCTCAATTGTACAAATGCATAGAGATATATTTATTTAAAACAGTAATTTTCCCGTCATAAAAAGTTTAACGTTAAATTCCATTCTGTAATCATACGTATTGTTTTTGCATTAAAATGTTTTATTTGAACATGGTGTGACAATAATAGCCATTGACCGGCTTTTGCATAAGAAGAAAAATTCGGGCACAAACACGTTTCCGCAATACATTGTCGACTCGGAATTTTTGGGTTACATGTTACATGCCATGACAAATTCGTATTAAAACATAAAATAAGCTAAACTAAATCCACCTTTATACGTACAGCACTAGTCCAAAGCTGAATGTCGAAAATGAATGTTTGCCACAAAAATCGAAGAGAGAATGTCAGAAAACACATATTAATTTCTCTTAACTGACTGTTAAACTGCTCACTTGAAGCCTTTCCATGACAGATAAGAATGGCTCAAAATGAGGATGGGAAGGATCAAAGTTAACAAAGAATGAGTTTGCTCAAAAATGCATGTAACAGTTGCGGTATACGGCTGGCTAGACAGGCTAGTCTAGGAAAATACTCTCACATCTCTGATGCATAGAAAGAGTTTCCATTGAAAAAGTTATCATCATAACGCTTGAGGACGTCTCTAAGGATTACTTTAGAGCGTAACTATTTGACGCATACATAAGGCTTTGTTTTCTTCAACAGTAAAATTTCTTTTTGATACGGTGGAAAAAAGAACCTTGGCATTCGCTCGACGGCGCACGTGTAATACTCCCAGCTCATTTTTACCAACCGTTTCTCTCCTATTTTCTACCTTCTCAATAGAGCGAGTTGGGGAATGTCTTATTTTTGTGATATGAATGTCAAATCCAGTTCTTAATAGAAATATACATTTTGACGTTCGTTGAGGAAGTTTAAAAAATTGGAATTATATCCATGTTCGTGACTATGTATGATAGATTTCTTTGGCCTACATAGCCTAGAAAAGACGATATTTCGGACGTTCCTTCATAAAAAAAGGAGTACAGTTTTATCAAAAGACAATTAAATTAAGAAGATTTTTCAAAGCAAGGTAGTCTTACCCATAAAGTTAAATAGAATCTTAGTTTCTTAGAAACTCAGTTGGATCTAGATGAAAATTAGAAAAATAATATTCGTAGATATCATGACTCTAAGAATGATGCGATTACTATGATGACTAAAAGGGTAATACAAGTACAATGACTGGAATTTTGGGGCGTAAATATGATGACTAAACGGATATTTGCGCCCACAAGAAACTCATTCGCCACCAAAACTTTTAATAATGATTTAACTTAAAACCGGGGTGAAGTCGGTAAGCGGAGAGAGAATGGGGCAAACACAAAAGTTTCGAATCTTGAAGGCATTGGCAAACTATCGGAAGCTAATGGCAGGCGACGGCAGTGGGTGCACTTTGACTGCTATTTAACGGTGGACAGGACACTTGTTGGAATCTACAGTGGTTTATAGTGCTGTACAGTGCTTTAACTACGTTTACGAGTTTCACCTCCAGTTAGTTACGCACTCTTTGCAGTCATCACGTTATCAATTCAGCATCGCCAAGCCTCAGTTTTTGCGCCGTCCTTGTTATTAATATCGCCAAGTAAGTATTTTTCCATTCTCGATAAATTATTTGAGGGCATCAATACGTTGAGAAAAAGTAATCCCTAGCCATATAAATGTATTTATTCTTCAAATTGCCTAAAGAGTGGTGCTAGTGGGGTGAATAAGGTACACCTAATTTAATGTTTATTCCATGTTTTCTTTGCTCTAGCTATTTGGGCGCCACGAAATTACTAAAGAAAATAAAGTTTAACTTATCAGGCGATAGCTTCTGAAAGTAATATATTGATATAATTTATAAGCCTCAAAACTGTACTGACTCAACCTCGGTATGAAATTGTACGAAAAACTTCACAGAATATTCAGCGTTGAGAATAAGTGCCATAATCTGAATACTGAGAAAAAATACATTGTAGTTTGATTGAAATATAGATAAAAGTGTACACAAGAAAAAGTAAATTACGAAGGAGATAAAGGATGATGAAAGACAAGGATCAGCACGGTTTGTGTAGCACAATAAGGGAAATCTTTGGCAGGCAAGAGAGACAACTTCTTTTAGAAAATAGTAATCACAAATCATTACAGCGATATGAAATGGGATAGTGACTAAGTTAATAAAAGGAGAAATTTTCGGTAAGTGTACAAGAGAGAGGAATATGGACTATTACGATGGAAACGATAGAGCTAGAAAAATACAGGGCGTAAGAAAAATAATGCAGGCAGGTAAGAAACTAAGGTAAAAGGTAAAAAAAGTAAAGGAAAAAAGTAAAAGAAAAAAGGTAAAAGGTAAGGTAAGGTAAAAAAAAGAAGGTGAAAATGTAGAAAACTAAGGATCGGAGGAAAACATTTATGAGCCTGTCAAAACTATTTTAATCATTACAATATTATAAAAGGCAAAAGTAATCAAATAGAGCTTAGGAACATTAGGCCCAAAAAAATTACCCGATTCATTACTGACGAATGACTTTGAATTTTAACATTTGTCAGTCACAATATCCAAATTGCGACATTGAAAAAGTGAAACATTTCCGATTAGAGAATCATCCTGAAGCTTTTAGCAAATGAGTTTTCCTCTAACTCTCATCATTGAGTTGGAGTTACATTTACTACCTAGTGGCCCATATACCTGCTTCAATGTATCCTTTTCCTCATTAATTCATTGTTAAACTGGCGTAATGTAACCCAACGGATCTTATGTCAAGCATTTGGACATACTTGCAATTTTTCAGGCGTAAGACGTGATAGCTTTACCACAGAGGAATACTATTCGCCTTATTTACTTACCAAACTTTTTGAAATGAGATCATAATTCATATCGATTATAATACATACCGAAATTAATATTGCATTACGATGTCATTGGTTGTAAATAAAATATCCAACTGACTTCTTAAGAATTCCAATTTCACTCTTATACTTATAACTTCAAGACAATTGATAATTATTTAAGCTTGACATCACTTCTCTAGGACATTGAAGCAAAACCTGCACCGTTCCACACATCGTTAACTAAATTCAATATTGATATTTTTGTTTCTCCCCTCAGGAAACAGTAGCGTAATGACCAAAGTCAATGCTTGAACACTTTTGCCCGAAAAATCTCTCAACATACGAATGTCCCAACTCAGATTTGAAGATGCCCAGGTCGCCTTATTGCAATAAAAAAGTGTGAGTATACGTGATTTGGGGCAAGTCTCTTCAAAATATTGCTCCCAGAAAACACAAAAGGCTCGGTAGGCAGATAAAAAGTAGAGTAAAAAGCTGCTTTCCACGCAACAGTGGTACACGTGCTGAGCCACGCCTCGAAAAAAGTAAAAGCAAAAGAACTTTCAGGCAACATCTGCTGCCGGCAGAGGACTTGGCAGGTGCGGTGGAACTAGTACGTGCTTAAATGGGAGAGCAAAAAAAAGTCTCACGCCAGCGGAGAAAAAGCAACGTCTTGATCAAACGAGAATGTTTTTTGCTGGGGTGAGGGAATGGAAGAAGATCATACAGGAGGGTTTTCGAATACACGGAATACGCACCCTTAATGATTCGAGAATCGTATTTCCGTGAATTTTAAAGAATATGGGTTCGGATCACATTCATTGAATAGTTTTACTGTGATTTTCACACGCTTTTTTACGAAACGTGAGCGACAGTATTACTTCAGGATTCAAACAGCGATTGATATAGATTCCTCCACCAATTAATCCAGGATTCGGGAATGATAATTTACATAAATTCCAGATAATAAAAATACGGTAGAGAAGTCAAGAGCCAATGTTCTCTGTTTGAAACAATTGATAATAATTTTGACTCAAGAGGTGACCGGCAAGTTTTATAGGCAACGAAATTTGACTAAAATGCCCATAAATATTACAGGGAATTTTGAACTAAATTCATTTAACGCCACATTAAACTAAAATAATTTGAATGAGATTTTTAGCCAAATTTCACGAACCGTGAAACATCGACAAAAGATAGAGAGTCATTTTGCGGACTTTAATTGGGGGTAATTCAGTATAGTCTCGGAAATCCCGAGGCTTGACAGCGACGTAATTTTGATCAAAACCTAAACAAATATTTCAAATAGTGCCATTAAAAAGTTGGGAATTTTTGTACGATGTGACATCATATTCCTCGACAAAACTCAACTTTTTGAATAGTACCATCGGAAATTTACATGGCTGTGATATCGAAATTTCGTCAGCGATGTGGCTCGGAAATTCCGAGGCCGCATACTGAATAACCCTCTTCGAAAAGGGAATAGAAGAGTCAGAGGGATGAATGCAGCGCGATCTGGGCGTGATATGAAAACGAACGGGAGTTTGATGGAAGGGAATCGGATGGACGGCCTGGGCGGAATAGTCAAAACCGAGCCGTTCACGGCTGCTCCCTTCCTTTCGACTAGAGGTGGGAATGAATCCTCCCCCGAGCCATTGTGTTCTCGCAAGGGGTTGGTGCGTTTATAAGCGGAGAGAGAGAGAGAGAGGGAGGGAGAGAGCTGGGAGCTGAATGGAACAGGGGGTGTGTGGGGGATGGTTAGGTGATGGAAAAGGGTGGACTCGGGAGGACGAGAGGGGGGGGGGTACGTGGAACGGCGCCAAAAACGATAAATCTTCATTTTTTCCACCCCCATTCCATCCCCCACAAACCCACACACACACACAAACCACCCTTCTCCCGCTTCCCACAACACGCCATTCCTTTCTTTTCCGTTGAGGGGGAAATTTTTCCAAACCCACTGGCCCATGCCTCCCTCGGGGAGAAGAAATATGGTGTGTATATGAAAGAAAGTTTCTTAATAATTTTTTTTTCTTATTCCCTCTCTTCCTCCCTCTCTCATCTCTCTCCCGTTCTCCCTTCCAATTTGTATTTGTTCGTTCGTTCCTCCTTTTCTATTCCATATACCTTTTAATTCTAGAAACTTTTTTTCTCTTCCCTGACGCCGCGAGTGAAACGGCCTCGGGAAATCCTACGGTGGGAGATATGGAATGAAGATGAGACGAGTTCAGGTGTGGAGAGGGAGTGAGGATCAGGAAAGGGTGGGTTACTTCTCGCTTCTTTGAGTTCTGCCAGATAGAAGGGAAAGGAAGGAGTAACGGGCTAGGATAGCGGTAGGTCGATGGAAACAATGAAAAAAATACACTACTATTTTATCGAAAGGGAAGCTATTCCTATAAAAAGAGCAAACTTCAGAAACTATTGTCTTTCCTAGCGGAAATTCATGTCGGAGCCAAGTCAGAATTCATAGCGAGGCCCAAGAAAAATGCGTTCACGCGCCACTTAATTCCAGCAATACATAATCCCTAATAGCGAATTCACGGGAATGCGTATGAATACAATGAATTCATAATTCAGGCCACTCTTGACACGCTATAATAAAGGGTATGACAGAAAATATAATATATATTTAAAAGCGCACATAGTAAGTAACCCACAGCGTGAATAACATTACTCATTCAAGTACACGCACATACACGCATAAGATTATATTTACTAACTACTTCACGGAAAGGTTTGATTAAGTACGCTGTGAGGACTAGTTTCCCGTTTGGACGGCCCCGAATACAGTCAAGGTTTCGGTAAATATGTGAATTTACCGCGCTAGAGCGTGAGTTATTTGGTCGGAATTTTTACATTCTGATTTAGTCACGTTAATTTTAAGAGGATCCACATCATCTTTCAGCTCTTTTTGAGCATCACCACAGCATCTTTCAGCTCTCTGATTGAATCGTTTCGACCTAATTCTAGAGCAAATAGGCTTTTCAATAGACTTTAGGTTCAGAGAGGGTGAAGAAAATAAAAGACGGTGGAAAGAGGAAACATTGCGTCCATGGTACTACCAAACAAGGTAGGCCATCCCGGTGTATGAAAATGAGCAAGGTCTGCGCATCTACGTCATCTGGATTTCATGCGGTGGCGCCACTTTGAAATCTCCCGTATACTTAAGCAAGCATTTACGCATCCGCCCACATGACTTCTATTGCTGACCTGTCATTACCACTTATAACTTCTCCACGAACAGCTGCGAGGCCAATTTCGTCTGTTTCTTCCAATTAGAGGGCTCTCTATGAAATATTGCATGCAAGGAGCTGTTTAACATGTCCAGCATTGAAGATATGGAGATAATAATTTCGCATCAGTAATTATATATCAATCGCTAAGGGTCTTCAATATTCATAAAAAAAGTGTGTAAATAAGCTCAGTTATCCCACTTATGTAATCTTAATGGACATGCTACACCAAATAAAATGAAGAATTCATAAATAATACCTTACATTTGTTGGAAGTGCACCATAGTAAAATTGTAACATGACAAAGAGTATATCAAAATGTTTTTCGTGTATAACGGGTGTCGTCAGGAATATGGCGATATTTTACTTGCATCAATTTTAATTTACTGCTCTAAACCCCCACCATACGCCTACGGCTGCTTAAGTATGAGATAAAGACATATATTTAGACTCCAGGAAAATATCCAGAATGGAAACACCCAAAATATTTAGTGTTTTATGACCTGGCATCCCTAATAAGATAAAATTTGGTCGAACCATAGTACCCACATATCAATCAACTCTTAAAATTATTAGTAAAATCTAAAATGATCACTATTACTAGACTAACAATAAATGTAAATGTTAAATTTGAATTAATTCCACGGATATAGAAATGTGCCCTGTTGGGAAAATTAAAAAGTGACGAATAGAAGCAGTCCAATACCCTTAGCTATCGGCTGAGAGAACAGTAGTATATCTCAATACAACAAAAATCACTCATTGATGTTTTGCTGGAATTAAAAATTATGTAAATCTTTGATCATTGAGCAGTCATTGAAGAACTAAAAAATTCATATCTACCTCCAGCCATTTCAATTGAGCAAAAATATTGCTATAGTGAATATCGCAATACAGAAGTTCACATGCTCCACTTATAAGAAATGGCGAGCATAGCTCACTTGTTTACCTCTCTCAGTTCATAATTAGGACCACCTGCTTGTTTCCAGGAATTTCGCAATATTGGCAAGTTCATCAATCAGCAGGATGCATCATATTCAACTGAAATGGGTATTTTATTCTTAAGAAACAATAATAATGGGAGCCAGGGTTTCGTGGGTTATTTATGACAACCCCATCTTCATATTCACACAAAAAATGCTCTAATGGCACTTGTTTAAGCGCATAGAAATTATCCAAACCATTCCATCACATAGGAAATATAAATTGTAAAATAATATGTAAAACACATCATTCCAACATGGAAAAATGCAACCCAATCATTCTTTTGCAATGCTAAATGCCTAAAAGTTATGCTGAATGAGAATGGTTTTCAGCTTCTCCAATTGCCTACCTGATGTTGAAGTTGACATTTTAAATGGTTATTGATTGAATTAACACGAATGTATATCCTAGTTCTTACAAAGCAAGCAATTACCTCATCCGGCCATTGGGGGTCTATAATCTTCACCACCATCTGGATTAAGTTTAAAAAGATAAGCCTCCCTCCAGATAGGATTCACCTTGGAAATCAATGAATCTTCTCTCTACGTTGCGTATCAAATCCAAAAATCCAGATCTCATTTCTAAATCTTTAGGGAAACGAAAAAAACTTCACATTTACTTGCATTTGCGATAGCTATTAGTACACCCAAAGAAAGCACATAAAGACATTATTCCATCACTGCAGAATCACAAACTTCTCTAGAAAAACTCTTTCCACGCTACAGCTCCAATGGCCGCCCGTCAAAAGTGCAATCAAGTCTACGTCATGCGTTACGTCACATAGCTTGCGAGATGCGCAATGATTGAAATGGGAAAGATATAGTGTCTCACAACTTTTAGAGGCATTAAGGTGGAAGTCACTAGAGACTCGGAGGCTACACCCTAGGCTTAGCTAGCTTGAAAAATTAAGAACTAGTGTGTTGTGTGTTTCAGAGCGACACAGAGGATGTTATTATGACGCCTCACTACATTTCTAAGTCAGAGAGAAGCGATAAAATAAGAAAGATACATTACTCAACGGATATGTACAAAACCTCGTTCTTTCCGCGCACAATAAGCAACCACAATGAAAAGTGAGCTCCATTAAATGCACTCCCATTGTAAACATCGCCATTTCACCTCTCAAAACCTTATGCATTACATCTTTACACGGCTCGTGTCCTAATATCCCCTGCCACACGCCCATGCGGCGGCCACCACGGCGCCATGCGGTGGCATACCACATTGACTCAAAACCCAAAGGGGGCAGGGTTTGACTCCTGCAGCGGAAAAGATTTTACAGAGGAATTCCGATCCCTACTTGATTAAAATAAGAATATTACTTCATGTGTAGTAATTCGTCCGTCGAAAGAAGCGTTAAAAACTCTGTCCCCTGGCGCAATTGGCTTAAACAGTCAGGCTCTCAAAGCTAGGTTTTTCTCCTCCATTCTTCCATTCTCCGAATCACCCTGCCCTTACCATCCTAAATGGCTTATATGTCCTCATTTGTCAGTCCGAAAAACCGACGGTTCAAACGGAAAGCAATTAAAACCGAACGAACGACCTCCACTCAGAAAAACTCATTGCACTGACTAATCGATTGCCATACGTATTAATGGTGCACTAATTCATTCACCAGAGTGCGCACACATAATTTACAAAATTTTTGACCGGAAATTCAGGTGATCATAGGAGTGGGTGGTAAGAACATCTTGGAATTGTAAATGAATTAGAACCTGCAATGGAGAATGGTAAGACAAAGCGAGTACAAATGTCATGAAGTTTAGTCTACGAATTAGACGCTCTCTGTTTGTAACTTGTAAGCCAATTTCACGTTCTATACCGGGGAATAACCTTCTCACATTAGGTATCCGGTCAGAGAAAGGTCGCCGCGGGAGAGTATGGCCAAAGAATGATCAGGCTAACCGCGGCAGAAAAGTTGGTAAGATACAAATCTCGCAACCAAATGTCGATAATTTTAATCCAGAGTTTTACGTAGGTTGCAAATATATAGCAGAAGAGTTAGGTCAGTATTTAAAGAGTGACAATTGCAATCTACATCTACATAATACCCTGCTATCTGATGCATGGGCGTGTGGCAGGGGGTGTTAGGTCACCAGCCGTGTAAAGAAGTAAGTTTTTTGGAGATGAAATGGTGGCATGTATTATAGGAGTGTATTTAGTGGAGCTCAATTTTTATTGCGGTCACATATTGTGCACGGAATTAACGAGTTATTGCACCTATCTGTTCGGCAGTGTATCTCTCTTGTTTTATCGCTTCTGTCAGTCGTAGAGATGTAGTGGAGAGTCATGATAATATTCTCTGTGTCACTCAGAAACACACCAGTTCTAAATTTCTCAAGCAAGCTAAGCCTAGCGTGTAGCCTCTGATTCTCCAGGGGCTCCCACCGTAATTCCTCTAATAGTTGTGAGACACTATATCTTTGGTCGTAGAAGTTTTGAACGAAACGTGCAGCTTTAATTTGTATTGTATTAATTTTTTTGGTTGAATTCTTATGAGCAGGGTCCCAAATGCTCGCGGCGTATTCGAGGTGTGGGCTAACCAGAGCAAAGTAGCTCTTTGACTTTTTCATCCGAGAACCTTCCTACTATACGTTTAACAAAGCCTAGTTTTTTTAATGCTGTGCCACATATGTTTTGTATGTGTAATCCCCACGACATATCAGAAGTCAAAGTACTTCCAAGATTTTTACTGTATCTAAAGATTTTACGTTTACTCCACCCACAGTATAGGCATGGCATTTGTGTGATGACTTTCGCAGGAATAATAGGTATTGGGAGTAGCATCTCAACCCTTTGTTCACTGACGGGACTTACAACCAAATTCGACCGCTGCTGTACTATTTGCTCACTTCGGTATACGCGGCCGGTTTGGAAAATCACATTTTTTAAAATTATTTTTATTCTTCCCCTTTATTTCTTCGAACTCTACTCCCTTAATACTAACTGTAAGCTGCAAAGCACCCAAGGGTAACTGACAGCGGAAGAAAGGGAACTAAACATGAAAAGTATTAGTATTAGAAACGAATTATTGTCCTTGTAGCATATGGTTCTAAAGGACAAGATTATAAATGTTTGTAACGATAAATTTAAAAAAAAACAATATAAAACCAAATAAAATACAATTCATAAAAACATTGCATTTGTATTTGGCAAAAAGGGAAAGAAAGAGTAACATATTAAAGGAGGATCTCGCTTAATCAAAGGAGTATCTTAGTGACTCACTCAGTTATTTTTGCAGCAGCCCAACCACGGCAAAGTAACCTCTTTTTTTACTATTTTTCTCAGCTCCAATCTTCCGATTGCTTCATATAAATATTCGGATGTTATTAATAAAATGTCACAAAGGTACGGGGTGAGTTTTCCACAGTTAAGGCTTATCGTGGTGCGGATTCCCATGATAACACAATGTGACAAAAAAAGTCTATTCGATAGCGTTTGTGAGAAGGGCCCGTCTTGCTTTTTTACTTATGCCGTTAAATCCTGACATAATTCTAAAACAAGCAGTAACTCGTAGTACTTTTGTTATCAAAAGAAGAAATTGAAAAACACTGCATAAATATTCTATTTTAAATCTGAAATTTTAAGGTACGATTGAATCAGAGCCAAACAATTTTCGTGTACATCAAACATGCACGATTGATATTAGTTCCTTCATATTTTAAAAGAAGGTAAATAAGTTGAAAATTAGCAAAGAATAAATTTTTTACTTTAATTTTTCCTCATGCGTTCAGTGGCATCTTCTTACTACAAAAACTAGCACTAGTCCTCCATCACTGCTGAATTCCACCGCACTTTGGTACCGGGTTTCCATTGCTTTAAATTCTTCTTGAAATCTTGTATTTTGATGAATCAATAAAAAAGGCGCCATTCACCCGGATTGCGTTAAAACCCAAGTTCATTCATTAAACCAGCAAAGTCCGAGCAAGCACGAGCAGAGCCTTTCATTTGAAAATTAATGAGAGTTTATCATTCCTTTTCCGAAATGACGTTATGTTCGTATTTCTACGACGCAGATTCCATTCCGGCGGCCGTGAGCTTAAAATTTCAGATTTTCGTTCGAATATATACAAATCATGCAACAAGTCATTTAGTTCATGCCGATTTATGACAGGCGGTTCAGTTGAGACAATAAGCGAGAATATGGGGTCATAAATTTTCACTAATATACAGCTCTTGGGTTTCCAACCGAGTGATGGTGGTTTGTTTACTCTTGGTTGTTACAATCTCTTCAGGCACATCAAAGCCCTCCCAATTTAGTAGTGGTTTAGGTATTGCAACTCCTACATGAGGGACTGGTCCTTTTGCAGAAGCCAAATCTGGATAGCTTATGTTTCAAAATTTCTTAATTGCCTTCTGTAGTTCTAAGGCAAAAGAGCAATTATCCACGTGATTTTTTGGTTCACGCCAAATCATAGGTACAGTAAATTCCGTGTTTTTCTTACCATTCATCCACTCAGAAAGTTATATATTAACTGACACGACATCCATGAGGAGCCCAATGTTTACCCAGTTCATCATCCTGGCAACCAATAAAAAATAATTATGATTTTTAAATTTGATTCGGCACTCTTTTGGGATATTATTTCAGTATGTAGCGTTCATGAACATAGAAAAACCAATCAGGCTGATTTTTTTAACTTTTGCGAGCTAAATTAACCATTTTTAGTCAAAAATACACATTAAAACTGTGTAAGCATGTACTACACGTGGTCGGACTGTGCAACTGAGACGCTAGGAAGGGTGACGTAAAAACAAAAATGTTCCCTGTCCCTTCTGCATTACTGCCAACTGTTGAAGGTTACTGAAAAACTCATTTTTCTTCTGCCCACTTGTTCGTAAATCAATAGCATTATGCTATGCAAAATAATCAGACATGTTACAGCTTATATAACGACAGACTTGTTACTAATACGCAAAACAATAGACAATTACATAGATTTGGTCACTGTCATCAAATTTGTGTAGATCAATATAATAGATCTTTGATTAATATCTATTTACTACCGTTCCGTTTTAAACACCTTTGACAACCATGTTAAGGCATTAGCACCTTAGAGCACCGAAAACGCAACATTAGTCTCTCTCCTTAGGTGACCAGAAGGGCATATGAAACATAAGGATTCTCGGTCACAGTTACATTAGAACCGAACTATTTGATCCCGCACATGACCGAACTAATTCCTGATTGTACGGAAGATACAGGATGGTGGTTTGTTAGTCGATTCCAAGGGGAAGTTACACGCTATTGTTCACCTCCAAGGTGTCATTAAGTTTTCCAAAATTTATTGTCTATATTCAGCGGTATTTACTTCAGCCTTTATGTTACTAACGTATATATGTATCTTTAAGTATTGAGAAGTTTGTTGAAGAATGTAAAGTTCAGCCAATATGCGATGCACTTCAGGGACAACTGATGAGACTCACTAAAAATATTCTCCTTCAGAGAAATATAAGAGAATACTTTGAGCTGTTTGACAAGTGTTGGTTTGCTAACCTAGGCTGTACAACAAGATAGGCTGATTCAGGACGTGCAGTTTCTCTTCATTTGTCAAAAATGTATGTGATTCCAAAAAGTGACTGAGAATAAACCACTTAGATTTCATACTCCTTTCGACTAAATTGGCATTTTTAATAAGTTTTAAATTATATAGTGATGTTATCATGGCTTAAAATTTCTAGAAATAAAACAGCAAATACGAATAATTTTCAAATCCTATCAGTGAGTAGACAAAGATTGAAATTAAGTGTATCTATAAGGAGTGAAACACATCCATGATAAATAGTGCTTCAAACATACAGGTCGTCAATACTTAGGATTTCGAATCAGATTTTCGTTCAAATCTAGATCACTTCATGCATAGCAAAGGGAAATTGTTTTGGAAACAAAGTCGGTTCCGAAGGAAATTCCTACGCAATCATGGATGCAGGAGCATCCCAGTTCCAAATCAGAAGCCTCTTCGGACACGCCCCGCTTAGCACCGGCTAACGATTTTCTGGGTTTGTGACTTTCAGCCGGGAACGGAAACAACATGAGAAACCACAGGCGGCCATGGGACAGAAGTTTCCCTGATGCGCGAATTTCATTAAAAGCCATTTTCGAAACCCGCAATTTCACTGACCTTTTGAATTGATCATGACGGGCCTTAATAAATACAAGCCATCCGAACTTTCATTAGCAAGATGAAGATCGAATAAAACTCGTCGCAGGAAGATTGACACAGGCTTTATTAAAATTTGAAAAAACATGTAAACATTGATTAGCGATATTGTTATAACCTTAAAGAAGAAAATAAATGTTATCACCGGTGGTGATAATCAGAATTCGTAAGGGTTGACAGCTCTCACTATCGATCAAACTGCTGAATTATGGAAAGAATACAAACGAGAACAAAGCATTCGTATAAGGCAAGCGGCAAGAGGAGAGGTCACGTGTGCAATGCTAGAAAGTGGAAAACACAAGAAAATACACTGTGTCATATTTATAGACCAAATAGAGAAAAGAAAATTGCGTACAACGAGAAAAGTGGTTATTATCTAAGGAAAACTATACTGACTGCAGGAATATCATAAATTATTAAGTGTTACTAGACAAATATAAGGGATATAAGAAGAATTAAATACGAACAAACAGCCTAACTGTAACTCTCGTCCAGCGTTTCAATAAATATTCTGCCAGATTTTGGCACGCAATTCGAGTATTTTATGAGCATCTAATACAGGAATATTTTCTCCTATTAAGAAGCACGAATAAGCTGCACTATATGTAATCCCAAAAGGTAAAAATGATGAATTACTAATCAAGCTTAACTATTCAAACTGGAAACTATGTAAATATCATGTTTGGCGATGCAAAGATTTAAAGATTGCAAGTAAATTGGGCAAGTCATGAGATAGAACAGCCACCATGGTTTTAAAGGCAAGCTCCTTTTAATATGTTGTACTTGGGTTAGAGTTTATTACTTATCTTTGAGATTTTTAATCTGCCATATTGTTGAAGCAAGAAAAATTCATTACTGTTTTGTGTACCAGTCATGGACATTTTTACACTCACCCATTCATTCCCGAAATTCATTTTTCATAAAACAAGTTAATATTAACGCGAGTACAACGTTGTTTCCATAACGTCAAAGACGTCAAAGGAAATGATGATTCCCAAGATTTACCCGACGCTAACAAAATGAGGTCCATGCTCTAAGGTAAGATAAGTCAACCTAGACACATTCGTACACCACCACCATGATGCTGACGACCTCATAGGACCCCTAAAGTGAAGCTAGAGTCAAAATCTCCACAATAAGCATCCCTTTAATCGGCACTGAAAGGTCAATTATGTCACGGCGTTGACAAATAAATAAAAATACTTAAAAGTTCCTTCGTTTCTATGCAGCGATACTCCTTGTGCGGTATTAGCCTAGACATATCCAGTATTTTAATCATTGGTAAAGCAATCCAGAGTACCAAGGCCTTGAAACTGATCAATGCCACAGGATATTTACAGCTTAATGAAAGGTGAGATTGTTTCCTAACATGATTTTTATCAAGGAAGCTGAGGAGTGAAACAAGCTAATGCCTTCTCATCAAATTTGCCGACAATAGAGATAAGAAAGTTCAACGCCGCATTATAAGTTATCACAGCGTTTCCAACGTTTAAGATCCGGGTGGTGTTCTGCAAAGATAATTCCCGATATGTAGCTTCTACCTCTCCTCGGTAGCACGAAATTAACTTAACGACAAGCCAAAGATGCAACGTGAGACTATAATGAATTAAAAGAAAACGGTACCAAGTAAACACAGAAAACAAACACTTCAGGATTCATTAATGCCAAGTATACTGAGGCATTTATTCATGGGGAATTAAATGGCATTGTAAAAATATTTTTCGACCTGAAAGTTAAATTCTTGTACGGACTACTACTCGCGTCACAACCTTTATTCTCCTCTCTCCTTCCCATTTTTAGTTTCAAATTTTATTCCGCCTTCTTGGTGTTTTCTGGTTTTGCTCTGATTGGCTAATGTTTTCCCTTAATTACTTGGGCAATATTATTTGGTTTCAAATTTTCTTCAAACTTTTCCATTCATTCTTCTTATGTACATACTTTCTGTATCTAAAAGTATCGGTCACCCTTTCAAACCTTATGTGTAAGCTTCTTTATTACGTATATTTATGACTAAGAAATAAAAATTCATTTCCTGAAGTGATATATGCCGATGACAAAAAATTTCATGAATTATTATCGTTGAAAATTTTTATTCAAATTGTACTTGTGAAGTTTGAAGACTCATTTGAATTAAAAATAAGAAGGAAAGTAACATTTGTAAATTAAAAATTGAAAACTAGTTTGCCTTGCAATTGTAAAAATGGAAAGGATCAGGAGAAGCAATTAGCATGTCATTTTATCAATCAGCTTATTAACGTGCTGGTCCAACTCATCAAGTCAAAATAACTAAGAATATGTAAATACATGCCGATTTTTTTCTTCGGCGGAGGGTTCATTAATTTATGCGTGTCACGGGTCGCTGCAAACAATTTTCAGACTACCTAGCCAAAGTATCCTCGTGGTGGCGTTGGGTGATACTGTCTTTTGGTTTTTTAAAAAAAATCAAATGTAAATGCAGACCTCTTGGACGCCATTGTTGATTACATCGGTCCGACCGTTTTCTCTCTCTTGCAGAGCATACTTCACAAAACAGCTCCGCTTTCGGAATCGAGAGTCTAAAACCGATGTCTAAGGAACGTCATGTCAAGAGCAGGCTCTCAAGTTAAATGAGCGCGACAAACTGGCGGGGAAGTTCTTCGAGTACGCGAAGGCAGAGGTTTCGGAATCGACCGCGCATCCATTTAGTAAGTACTTTGGTGTGGTTTGGGGCCCGGGCGCCCAGCTCCCGGTCTCGTCCGCCCGCCCGTCCAAAATTAGCGCTCGCATGGTTTCGCGCGGGGAACGACGGCTGCGGCGCGCCACGTGGCGATAATTTGCATCGCCTGAAAGAGTTTCTCGCCCTGCTGACGATAGAGGGTGAATAATTCGTCAATAATTATAGGTACTCTTATCTCAATCTCGCCCATGGCTATGAGGGAGTACCTCTTACAGGGACAAAAAAATCACTTTCCAGAGAACCGCTTTCTTATGGAAGTCTCGTGTGAATTTGGGCGTGGGCAACATTTCTGGTAAATTTTATTGGTGTCGTATTTGAGGTATAATGGGAGCATAGACCATAGAGGGTGAATAATTCGTCAATAATTATAGGTGCTCTCATCTCAATCTCACCCATGGCTATGAGGGAGTATCTATTACAGGGACAAACAAATCATTTTCCAGAGAACTGCTTTCTTATGGAAGTCTCATGTGAATTTGGGCGTGAGCAACATTTTTGGTAAATTTTATTGGTGTCATATTTGAAGTATAAGAGACCATTACGACAACCATTATCCAAAAATGGGGTCTTTTTCAAACCAAACCTCTTACTCAAGTCTCACATATCTCCTTCCTCTATCCGTCCCATCCAAAACGCCATCATCCTTTCCCCATGTTTCGCTTGGGTCTCTTCCTTAACGAGAGAAACGCCTTCTCGTGAAAACTTGCCTTTTCAGGCGACCAGGCTGGAATGGGCAGACCTTTTCAATGGTCGGGGCAGATAGTGTATCAGCGCATATGTAAATTCTAAATTTATAACAACTTGGTAATGGCTCGTGGGGGGCGCTTGAAAATACCATGTGGTCCCTCAGGCCGCAGGTTACCTACCCCTAGGGCCTAGTCTTATTTTAATGTCCTTGAGAGAAGAGAATGCTTTCAGCATTGTAGGCCAGGTTTACTCTTTTTCCAGGGCTTAAAAAATACTTCTGAGAACTACTGGACAGCGAAATCATCCGAAAATTTTATGCTGCTTAAAGAGTTATTCAACTGTTCAAGGTAGGTTGGAATAAACGCCAAACGCTTTCATAATTTATTTAAAAGCATTACTTGTTCCAAATACTTATATCCTAATTTTTACCTAGCTCCCAATCGTACTCGTCATATTCAAAATAAAGCAATATACTGCTATTTTACTGTTCTTTAACGCCGTTGGAAATTAAAACACAATCACATCGACAGAGCTAAACTTGGCGGCACTTGCCAGCGGATACTATAAGGTCACGAAGGGTAATTTAAGCATTGATGAGATCGTAGAAGTACCGCAGAGCTCAAGGTGGACTTTTTGTGAGCACCTAGGCATCTTTATTCCATATTTTTTGTAGGTTCTCCTCTCCCTGACGCTTTTCTCCAAACAAGCGAGTGCCACCAAGGTTTACTACTCATATATTAACCCTAGGTGTTTCCCTGAGAATTTTAAATTCCTTTTTCTATTATCCGTCAGACACATAATCTCCGCTATCGCAAAATTCTGACTTCTCCCACGACCTTCATTCATTCTATCATCATTCGACTACTAAGCTCCCTCTCAGCCATCAACTTTCATTTCCTTCCACACATCTATTTCTACGTTTATTCTAGTTTTCTTCCAACCTACAACTTTTTTCTACAACTCAAATCTGTCCTTTTCTGGTCAATATGGTCAACTTTTTGCAACTACGCCAACAACGTCACGCTTCCCATCAAAGTCTTGCCTAACCACAATCAGGCGTCTAAAGCATATGGTTTACCCTGAAGTTGCCTTTGTTTGTAAATATCTGGATAGTAAACGCAAAACCAGTAATACCTTTGTGAGCTCAAATAAATAAACTGCTTCACTTGAGGGCAACAACAAATTTAAACATGTGATTGTTTCTAACAGATGCTTTACCGAAGAAGTTAATGTCTCCACCATGGAAAAAATATCGGGTGTGCGAATGCTTTTGCGTAGGACATAGGGAACGAAAATGATCCCAATGAGCCAACCAATGATCCTTTAAAAAAGACGGCAGTTGAGCTGAGCTTACCTGGCATTTAAGCTGGATCAGCTTCTTCACACCAACGAATGGAGGGAACAAGTTTTTTCCCCACGGGAGAGGATCTGGAGAATAAAAGTTCCAAAGGTAGTGGATTCTCAGTCTTTTGGTTTCCTTCGGATGATGTTAAGAAGAAGTCATTCTTCATGCAATAGGGAAACACATGAATTCAGACCACTTTAGAGGAATATTATGAGCAAAATGAACGTGTTAGCTGCTTATTTTCCCACTCATTTAACTAAAGTCAGCAAAATAAACCTACTTTCGCTACAAATTTAAGGGTAATTCTTCGCCTTTTCAAATCAAAACTATGAGCAGAATTCCATAAGAGATCTAGATTGCATCTACATATGAAAAAACATTCCAAACCAGCTTTTACGTGAATGATTAAAAACTGCTCCATCCTCGTTGTATTTATTTTTCAGATTTTTAATTTGCAATGAAAGAGAAGATAGAGGAATGGTATGGCTTTAGAGGAATGATATTATGATCTTGCAAAGCAAAGATATTATGACACTAAAAAACTCGAAAAGTGTTGTGAAGATTGATGGGGGCTTTTTGGAGAAATTTGGCATAAAAAGAGGCTTAAGGCAGGGTAATGTCCTTTCCACAATGCCTTTTTAAGCTTTTAATTTTTAAGGTTTTAATTTTTTTGAAAAGGTTATTAGACAGACTGTGACAAATAATCCAGGAGGAACGCTTTTTAATAGGATGAATCAATTTATTGCATATGCTGATGACCTGGTGATACTATCAAGAAATAGTCGAGAAAACGAGGAGACATTTGTGCATCTTGTTGAAGCAGCTGAAACGATTGGTTTGAGTATTAACGAGGAAAAAACCAAATGTATGGTGTTGTCCAAAAAACAAGTGGAAAGAGGAGAAGACAGAGATAAAATATTCAACCAAATAGAGATAGTAGAGCACTTTAAATATTTGGGGACAATAGTCACAAATGATAACTCTATTGAAAAAGAGATTGAAGCGAGAATTGCAGCAGGAAATCGAGCATCCTATTCACTGCAAAAAGTATTCAAAGCAAAAAACGTTAGCAGAAATACAAAGAAAAGAATTTATAATACTGTCATCAGGCCAATAGTCACCTATGGTTTGGAGGCATGGACGTTTACGGTGAGAGAAGAGAATTTGTTACAGAGGTGGGAAAGAAAAATTCTTCGGAAGATATATGGACCAGTCAATGAAGAAGGACAATGGAGGATTAGAAGGAATGAGAAATTGCAGCAGCTGTATGGGGAAGATGGAATATTAACAGAGATTAAGAAATCGAGAATTAGATGGGCAGGGCAATTACAAAGAATGGGTGGGGAAAGAGTAGTGAAAAAAGTTTTAGAAGGAAAACCACAAGGAAAAAGAAGTAGAGGAAGACCCAGGAAAAGATAGGTGGAGGATGAAGAAGAGGATTTGAGGAAGCTGGGGGTCCGGAGGTGGATAAAAGTAGCGGAGGACAAAGAAGAATGGAAGGAAGTTGTGAAGAAGGCCAGGGCCCTACATGAGCTGTAGCGCCGATGATGATGTTGATGAATAAAATATCTTTACGGTGTAATTAAATTAAAGGAAAAATTTTGAAAGGCTTAGATTTCATTTTTGGTATTCAAAACTTCAAGACAAAATCATTTATGAGATATGCCCTCATCAGACAGGGAGGACGACCGAGAACTTCGTACCTAAAAGTATTGGCGATGGAAATGGGATGAACCTCGTACAATGAAATGAAGAGGAAGGCTGAAAAAAGAAATTGTCGGAAGTCGTGGCTGCAACAACAAGGAAAACCTTTAGAAGGTAAGAAGCCCTCATCCCTAGCGTTATAACATGTTCTCTTTGAACTTCCATGCCTGTAAGACAATTGTTCTTAACGTACTGGGTTAGTGAGCGGCAAGTGCGACCAAGATTTCATAATAAATCGCTCCCTGAAGATTAGGCCACCAGCATTGAAAATTATCTCCAACATTTTATGGATTCACTGAGAGTAGCGATGCTCACTGATAAGTGATTTGACTACGACAGCAATAGAAAAGCAACTTTTCAGAAGTACGCAGCCTAGTGACAAAGTATCGACTGCCTCGGGAGAAAAGCATAATGATGAAAAAATCACACAGAAGAATGAATTCTAAACAAAGTATGGCTCTATCCAACTGCTCTAAAATAATTTAGCCTTAACAGCGCACTAAGAATTATAACTGAGGCACAATATTTCAACTCCATAAATTTTTATTTCAGTTGATTCTCACCTAATCTCCTAAGTATCCCCATTATGAATATTAGCTTTTACTGCACACGTCCCTTTTCTACTTTATAAAAGTCGACAAGTTACATGTAAAAGGCGTATTGGTCACTTCCTCTGATTTCCAAATCGCACGCAAACAACGCATCCAAAGATTATTTTTTTTACGATTGAATGCATCAATAAATATATATTCCAGAATGTCACCAGCCAGCAATTTGACTTTTTAGATGATAGTCAGACGGAGTTCAACCAAAAATGCCTCCACTAATCGACTTTTGGTAGCGGATATCGAAAATAAAAGTCCGAGCCGTATATTCATCCTCCTTCCTGTCCCAACTGCGGCGAATGCCTTAACTCAGAAGACGTAAATAACAGAAATATTCAAGAGAAACTCCGTGAGAGAGGAAGAGTTCCGAAAGTTTCTTTCTTTAAAGGTCTTTGTCGAGATGATTTCAACTTGAGATACGATGTAAGAGTAAACATACCTAGATGTTGTAGACCAACGGGAGATCATAAAATAAGTTAACGAGAAGATACATAGGATTTGAAGTTAACGATATTCGGGTTGGACTGAAGGAAGCCTGGAATTTCAGTATCCAGTTTCCACCGTAAAGATTTACAGCGTCACAGAGGGGAAATATGGAGAACTCATTCTTGGGCACAACTTTTTGAAAACTGGCAATTCTATCTAACAGACCTGAGGCACGATCATTGACCTCCATATCGCATGAGTCCACGTTACCGTCATTTTTTTATTGCGCTAATGAGATAAAAAACATAATCATAAGTACTCACATGCTGCCAGCGGTTTTAAATCATTTAATGTAATTGATGGAGGATGTTCTCATGACAGTAACTATTAGATTTCACGTTCTTACGTTTACGCTTAGGATAACGATAACGACTACGCGAAAGAAATAGCCACTATCCCATATCAGTCAACAGACGAACCATCTCTGATTTTCGTTAACTCTGTGTTCCACACATATTTCCACGCATTGAGAGTAGTTTTGCATAATATCTGATGACTGGAATTCTAGAAGTACTACTGTCTAGGAAGATTCTTCAACCACTTTGGTCCTAGCTGCAAGAACTTAACTCGCCGATGATCCCATCCCAAAGAGTTACAGATCGTCAAAAGGTTTAAGGTTATTTATAGTCGTAAATGACATTCATTCGTATTACAATTTGTCCGTGTCATCGTCTGTCCGTGAATATCGTATATGCTAGATGTTAAAAATGGTCTTGAAAGTATAAGTAAAATTCTTAAGAGACAAGCGTCATATATAAGAACAAGAGATGCAAAAAATTTCCCGCTTCTCATAAGAATTTCTTCAAAATGAGTCACGAAATATTTCCGAAGATTATAAACCACCACCTTTAGCTTAGTTGGCAGGTCATGCTTTTCCAGTATAATGAGATAAACGAGTTGCGGAATGAAAAAGATCTATTGAAATACGCGAGCTAACCTCGAAAGAAATCAAAAGAATATAATTAGATTAGCAATCCTAATGGCGACTGGGGAATTCCTCAACTAAATATGTTAAAGCCATTGCTTCGAGTCCTGCGAGGGAGGATTTGTCACCACACATACAGACTGTGTATGTTAGCCTTTTGCTACTTAAAATTAATAAATACTCATCATTTATCATGAAAAATATCACGAAACTCTAAAAGGAGGCAATATATCGAGGAATCTCAATGCGTGAATATAATTTTTAAATTCTCTGCAAAAAGTATAGGAAAAACGTATAGTTTTATGCTTAGATAGAAAACCACTGAGCGAAAAAAAGTAAATTAAATGAAAACAATCAGAGTAGAAATAGACTTTTAGTGGTTTATTCGATAGCTTCCGGTGCAATTTTCCGCACCAGATGCATTACGATGCAATTTTCCGCACCATATTGGAATAACTTGGAAAATTCTCATCGTAAAACACTATGATTTTCTAGTACAAATAGTAATAGGCACCCCTAACATAAAGGCAATGGAAAAAATATATGACCAAGGAAGAGCCGAGGGTTGGGTATCACGGCATTTTGCCCGTTTAAAATAGGAAAAAAAGCGAAAATAAAACATTAATAACTAGTCAACATTTCCGGATAATCTTTTAATCGGACAAGAGAAAATTAACTGAAACTATACCATCGATTGACTCGACGGTTCCCTTCACAAGTATAAAATCTCAAATCCGAAAAACCCACGCGCTGAGTATTCTGATCCTCGAAGGTAGGACATCTGGAGGGATTGCTGATTTTATTTCCCTCGGAATTTTCTCCGGGTGGCGCGTAAAATCCGGAATTTCATCGCATTGGGAAAGGACTGGGAGGGAGCGGGCCCGGACCTCCTGGCCGCCTCTTGGCACCGCTCGTGAAGAGCGCAAACGGCCTTTTTAAAGCGGGAGGCGCAGCCAACCGGAAGATTGATGGCGGGAGAGAGAGAACAAGGGAAGAGGCCCTGACGATAGGAATCACGGGAAATTTCGGGGGAGTTGCCGCGGCGGAGGGACTAGGGGGTGGTGGGGAAGAAGAGGTCGGACCGGGGTCAGGGCAGGAAATGAAGAGAGGCCCGGGAGAAGAGGACCCGGAGATAATGGCCGGGGCGCGCCACTGGCGGAGTGAGTGAGGGAGTGTGTGTAAGGGGCCCTGGCCGCCCCCTTTATCCCCGCTCCGTTCGTGCGGCAGCAGCCCTTTAATGGGTTGAGATTGAAAGTTTTTACCATGGCTCGCACAATGCCGAAGGTCTAAAGTAATTTATCCGCGCCTGCCAGTTAATCTAAGCGGAAAGAAGACTAAATTATTAAAAGGCAATCACAGAATTAAGGAATAAAAACTTATCAATTAACACGAGTCTATCATCCCTAACTGTGAAAAATCAAGGCAGTTAAAAAAATACGGAAACCTGGGTGATTCTGCGATTTTCTTTGCGCAAACGATGGCATCATGCGATTGTCACCTTTATCATACCTAAGAACTTAAGAGATTTCATAATTACGGTGAACTTTAGTGTTATTTAGGAAACATTTCGTGAAACCAGGAAACTGTCTAACATTTTGATTGGACTATTGATTATAAATAATTTTAGAGTAATTATTACAGCAGATATAAACTATTACCTTCAGTATCAGGCTATAACTAGGCACTCACCATGTATTTGCAACACCTAAAATCGACTCAAAGCTTTGTAACGCTTCGAGCTCGTCAGTAAACAAATTTGCAGCAGATATTTACAAGCCACGAATATAAATTAAAGTTGACTTTTGAAAAAAAGACTACTTATTTCAAGAGATCTCGATGTAGCACAATGATTCACGCTCATTCCTGAAATAGAATTCAAGGCGGGTGATAAAAATCGTCCAAAATAAGAGGTGTCAAACGTAACAATCGGATATACTTAAGAAACGTTGAAAATGTAATTATTTTTAAATTTAACTTGCTTAACCATTCATCATGATTTTTTTATATATTCAGCACATAAATAGATGGATAGAAAGTTGAATATGAAGGGCGTCTTAAATAGGTACCAAGCCTCATGGCCAAGAATATGTTGCTCTAAGAAAAGCGAAGGCAAGAGATTTTGGCAATTTTAACATAAATTACAACTTATACCGTCGTTTAAATGACATTTAGTCAAAAAGCAAGAAATTTACGATGGAAATGAATTAGGAAGGACAAAATTAAACATCAACGGCGACTAAGACCAGAGTGTTGTCGACTCTCTTTTTGATTTGAGAGGCCGTCAGTTAAACAAAACAGCTTGAAATGAATAAAAACCCCAGTAACGTTGAGCAAAATAGATGCTGTAATTACAATACGGGTGAAATACGAATATTATCCTTCATAATGCAAGTCATAAGGAAGGATTTACAGAAGGAAAGTTGTAAAGGAATATTTCCGTCTTACATTAAGCATGTACGTTATTTTTTTACATTTTCGCAAATAATGACACATCAGTTAAAACTTGTTGCTATCCCATATTTAATGCGATAATTAATTTCATTCAAGTAGAGGCTACATAACCTCTATTACATTTTCACATGTATTTGAGGGCTATATTTCTCGTAGGCTTTGCCAAAGCACGTGTACCACTTATTCTACAGATTTGACCAATTAAACGCAATATTAATACACAGTAGAACAGAGGGAAAAACTTATACACGCGGAAATGCAAAAATAAATATTTGAATCGATAAAATTTCAGATCTGAGACTTTTTCCAATATACCGCAGTACGAGCATCTCAACCTCAAATCGAAATTGGAGATTACCAGAGAGGTAATTTTTTTCTGCGTCGAACAAGAAAAAAGCGAATCGTCCCTGGCGGAGTGCCCGACATGGATGACCCCTTCCGTGAGCTACAAAACCCTTAAAAAGGGGACCGTGCTTTGGAGACCTCTCCGACTCTCTGGTTACAAAAGAGGATCCACGCTCTCCACGCACTCAGAGGGCAACAATAACGACCGCGACAGGACCCTCTGCCGGGTCAATGGGGCACAACAATGGGCTCCTCAGAGTGGCTTCCCCGGGGTGCAATGCACACGCTGTCACTGCAAATTGGTAGCTTCATTGTTTCAATGTGGCATAGGGAAGACCATAGCTCAACGTGCCAGGTAGCATGCACAAGCGCTGGCATATGGCTCATAAATTCATAGCCTTCATGATAATCATCAAACAAAAACCAACTTAATTAATCCATTTATCACCTTAATACTTATTGGTTGCACAATTTATCGATTTTACGTTAAAGTAGCCACCAAGTTATGATTTGTTTTGACAATTAGAGGATTTTTGTCGCTAAGATATCCATTTATGATCAAGTAATTTCGAAACAATTGTGACATTTTATTACTCTCCCTAGCAAATTTACATACCTGATTTTCATTTCATTATAAGAGCACAAGAAAATATTTCTCATATTCAAACCACGCGTAGAGTATTCTAAGGATTAGAGATAGATATGGTGGCTTATTCAGGAATTAATTCGATATAAATATGCACCAACTTTTCTTCGCCTTTTTTATTGGCCAAGATTTTAATTTTTCATGTACCGAATTCTGATCACAAGGTCAAAGGAACCAAGTATCCTAACACGTTACTCTACAACATAAATACATATCTATATTAGAGTCTACATAAAAAATAATTTGAAATCATAATTTTTCCTGAGCAAATTAGACGTATTAATCAGAGTTATCCTTTGATTTGAAGCTATTGAAAAAATACTCGTCTCTCAAAACTGCTCTTAAACACTTAATGAGAATAGAGGGCTCAAAATTATTCAAAGGCATTGAATAGGAAAAAGGTTACTGCAGAGGAAAAGAAACCAGGTTGAATACTAAAACATATTCTTTACAACGCAGCAAATCGGAAAATCGGAATGAAAAAATAAATCAGAAAAATACAGTCCAGAACGGAAATCGATTTGTTCCCTAATAGATGGTGCCCAATGGAATATCAATGGGAAGGAGAAACAAATTAGTTATTCGTATGATTTAAAAAAAATCTCCCAGAGATACGTGAAAAATGCATGTGCCTACAACGCAGCATTTATTGAGCACGAACAGAAAGGTTCGGGTGAAAAATATCCTAGCTAACATATCGCTATGAATATAACCATTGAATGCCCTGAGATAAAAGAGTCTCCGGCACTCGGACTGAAAGTTTCCATCGCAAGCCTATACTGCGGTAAAGGAAAAAAAAATATGTAGTTGAATAAGTACAAGCATTGAAAGTTTGAAGACAAAACTTAAATTTTAGGAAAAACGATGCATATATGATAATGGAATGCAATAATTAAAACAAACCTTTATCTTTTGGTCACCCGACACCAAAAACTCCGAGTCAAATCATGTTGGCAAGTGATTTAAATGACAAATAAATAAACCATCATCTATACACAACCCTGCGATCTGCCATATTGACAAGTGGCAGGGGGTGTAAGAAAACTAGCCGTGTGAAACAGGGTAATAGGGAGGTGAAATGGTGAGGGTACTTTGATAATATTGAGTGCTTGGAGTGGACCTCAGTTTTTATTATGATCACTTATTGTGCGAGGGAAGAACAAAATGTTGAGCCTTTCTGTTTGGCATTGTATCTCATTTGTTTTATCGCATCTCTCGGACATAGAGATGTAGAGCCCCTACTCTCTGAGTGATATCCTTTGAGTCACTAAGAAACATACCTGTTCCGAATTTCTTAAGCAATATACGAGTAGCATTCAGCCTTACGAGTCTCCAGCGGCTCTAAACCAACAAAAAGCTGTGAAACAGAATATGTTCCAACATAGTAGCTTAAAATGAATCGCGTAGCTTTCCTTCGGATTCTATTTATTTTCCGCGTGAAATCATTCGGTGCAGTCTCCAAAATGTTCGCGACGTATTCGAGGCGTGGCCTGATCAGCAAAATAGCGCCTCTTTCTCACTTTTTCATTCGAGGACCTTCTTAATATACGCTTGATAATCTGTGCATTGCATCCAACGCTTTTTATGGGGATAAATTTTGGCTTAAACAAATGGCCTATTTTGGGACTCATTGGACTTTATATCTGTCTTATATGACCAATTAATTCATATAGGTGCTAAGGACACAAGTGCCAAATTGTGTTCAAATCCTCAAAAGAGTTTGAAAACAAACGGCGTTCAAATAGACTGAATTTCAGATTTTTATATATATATATATATATAAATCTGAAATTCAGTCTATTTGAACGCCGTTTGTATATATATTGTATATATATTTGTATATATACATTTTATATATATATATATATATATATATATATATATATATATATATATATATATATATATATATATATATATATATATATATATATATATATATATATATATATATATATATATATATATATATATATATGCACTTAGGATCACTTAGGTGACGAATATATAAAAGTTTGCCAGAGGAAGGCAGACGACAAACACAGAAAACAAAAAAATGATGAACACACTTACAAAGTTTCTTGATATTTCGGTGCCACTAGCACCTTAGTCGCAAGAGCGAAGACTGAGAAGGAAGGGAGGACTGAGGTGGTAGGAAGGGAGGACTGAGGCGGAAGGAAGGGAGGGAGGGGAGGGACAGGGGAAGGGGAGGAGGGGGAGGGAGAGGAAAGGTGGGGGCGGGAGGCGGGAAGTGGAAGAAATTCGAAAGGAAGAAGTAGTATGGGCAGAGGTGATAGAAGAAGTTAGTGGGATTTATTGAGTCCTGGCGGAGAGAAAGCCTGGAATAAGTAAATGCAAGAGGACTCAAGATCTTTGATTTGGAGTGGGGAGGAGGAAGGGGGAAGGGAGGCGAGAATGCCAACCTTAAAAATATTATTAAAGGTGGAGTTGTGGGAAGAAACATGGGTGGCAACAGGGAGGGAAACAGAAATAGAAGGTGGTTCATTACAACTGGAGCGGTGGCCATTCATGCGGATGTTAAGGGGAGTGGTCGTCAAACCGATGTAAAAACTAGGGCATAATTGGCAAAGAAGGATATAGACAACATTATGGGAAACGCAGGAGAGTGAGGGGACGGAAGGAAGATGAGCGGAAAGGAATTTATCAGGCAGAGGCTGGGTGAGAAGGATGCCACAAGTTTTGCAACGTGGGCGATTGCACGGCGTCGGAAGGGACTTAGTAGGTCGGGAGATTGATTTGGAAAGAGGTTTAGTGATTTTAAAGAGGGTGGAGAGGTTGGGAGGGCGTCTAAAGGTGAGAGAAGGACAGCGGGGGAAAATTTTGGAAGTGGTTAGGTTGTCAGAGAGGATGGGGTAAAGGTTTTTGATTAAGCGACGGATGGAGTGAGCTCCAGGGAAATAGGTGGTACAGAGGGAGATTTGATCATGAGGAAACTTATTAAGAGAGAGAGATTTAGAAGAAGAGGGTCGCTGTAGGATTTTTTTCTGAAGAAGACGCTCAGGGTAGCCTCTGCGAAGGAGGGATTGGTGGAGATTAGAGAGAAAAAGGTCAAGGGATTCGGGATTGTTGCATATTCGGTGACCACGGATAGAGAGGGAAAAGGGGAGGGAACGTTTAGTATGAGAGGGGTGGCAGCTGTTGAAATGGAGATATTGTTGCTTGTTGGTGGGCTTGATATGGACAGAAGTGTGGAATTTAAGGTTACTGAGGGAGATATCTACATCCAGAAAGGTAATTTTAGAGGCAGAGATGTTAGAGGTGAAGGAGACAGAGGAGGAGGAGTTTAGGGAGGAGATGAAAGAGTTAAGGGAATCAAGGCCATGTGGCCACAGAAGAAAAATATCGTCAATGTAGCGAAGCCAGAGAAGAGGTTTAGGAGAGTGGAGGTTTAAGTGTGTTCATCATTTTTTTGTTTTCTGTGTTTGTCGTCTGCCTTCCTATGGCAAACTTATATATATATATATATATATATATATATATATATATATATATATATATATATATATATATATAATATATACTCACATAAATATTTATACAGAAAGGTAGAAAGAAAGTGGATAGGAACACATAAAAATATATATATAGAATTATATTTTACAAAAGTACTACCTAACTGGACATGGGCGTCATAAATGCTGAAAATATTTTACCTAGATAAATTCCATTTTTCATATTGCCTGCATATGTTTCTACTTTAAATATTCCACATTTCTGGTACCATCATCATTTTTCATGCGTCACCTTAATCTTTTTTCACCTAATGACTAACCCCATCATCCCACATCATCATTTCTATCCTCTTCTGCTCTCTACATGCACTCCAAAAATATAATCCTCTTCACCAGTCTCCTCTGATTATCTACGGTTATTTTTCCTCGAACAAATTTGCCTCCAACGATTCCCGTCTCCAGTGATATTTATGGCCATCTACTTCCATCCCAGAACTTCTTCTCACTGACAAAACACGATCACTTACCACATTTCTATGTTTCTTTACTTATGTTTCCCCCATCCTTCAAGTATCCAAGTCTCCAGAGCCATGCGTTTAGTCTTATCCTCTCTCTTAGTCCAAGGGATTAGCTACGCAAAGAATGTGTCAAGAAAGGGCAATACGTACAAGAAGTAACTATTCTTTACATTTATCTTAGTATTTCAAACTCCTTTTTATCTAAAAGCAGTATATGCTAAGCCAAGACCTTTTGAAGAGGGAAAAAAGCAAAGAGACAAAGTTTCAAATCGGTTTTGAAATCCGATATTTTCGCGCTAAATTTCAATAACTGAATCTATTATATCTACTCCAGATTCTTCATTTCTATACACAATTCGTTGCAGTCACCAACTTATCATATTTCGCGCCCGTTACAGTTCCTCTGTCATTTTCTTACACCGAGGTACTTCGGGGATGAACTCTGGAAATCGAATTTTCGGGTCTATTCATCGGCCAAAAATAGCAGACTGACATTTTTGCAATGATGTTTGCGGTATGGTTATTTGGAAAGAAGCATATGTACCCTAAGTGCGCAGATTGGCAGCAAAAAGAGGGAAGATTGAATGAAGGAACAAAAGTTATCCTTCTGGAGTAGTACTACCTCGGTAAGCTATAAGACAGTACCTGCATCATTGTTGGTTCTGAGTTATTGCATGCTAAAATTATCATCTTGCTGTATTCGATTCTTTATCTAGTCAATCTTTCAAGAGATTATTATTTTTAGTTGATGCTTATATTGCCAGTACGGGAAATACGGAAAGAAGATAAATGATAAGGGAACAAAATTAATGATATAATCTGGGAGATAGACTGTAGTTACGGTTTACTGGCCTAGAAAACTGGCATTTGTACTCTAAGTACGGTGGAAGCAGAACGTGATATTTGGCAAACTGCTACAAATACGGTTTTCATGTTTAGTTTTTTTTTTTAATTCTCAAGGTTGAAAATCATAAAATCAACTCCAACCCCAAAATGTGTAATTTTTGTCAGTTTATGTCTTTTTGCTCAGCAGGGCAGATAACAGGAGGTAATACCATATATTTAAAAAAAATGGAATATCAACTCTTGCAACAATAAAACCGATAAAGTTTTTCCCTTTACAAGAAAAAAATATATGGAGAAAATAAGAAGTTAAACAGTCAGGATAATTAATTTATACATGAAAATGAACTCCCTGCATATTAAAGTAAAATTTGAGACCAGTAGTTTATGTTATACCAACAAGCTGTTTATAGTATGCCAACATAACATAGTCCAAGAGGCATAATTTTTCAGAAGGTTATGTTGTGTTCACATATTGAGATAAAAACATAGTATTTAGTTCATTTATAAACTGAGGAAACTCCAGGGACAATGTGGCCATGAGGGACAATTTAAAATTACAAAAACAGGTCAACATACACAATGGAAGCGATATACCACAAAAATATTGTGTGAAATATATGGCTTTCTCATTCAAAAAACCTACAAGGAGATTTTTACGTTAGGTGAATATTTGCAACCGCAGCGATGAGTTAAACAGATTTGATTTCAATGCCTGAGGCAAGGAATATAATATTTTTTAGTATAAGTGAGGAGTTACCAAGCATAAACTAAAAATGAAATTGTGAAAAACGGCGAGATTTTAGTCAGGTGAGGAAACTTTGATGGTAAGTCAACTTTCTCAAGGCCCAAGGGATTATGGTGGTACTCACACCTTCGAGCAGATGGCGTTCGTGCGAGAGACTGGTCGATGACAAAACCGGGTTTTTCTATGGTGGGATTATATTTCACTAACGCTATGCTACGGCAGCTAATGAACAACCACTTCTCTCATATTATGTACTCTGTCGCCATTCTTACTACGAACAAGATTCAAGTACACTATATTTACACATACAAAATTGAATCACTTTTCATGAGTCAAGTTAATAATTTCGTCCGCTAGTTTTGCAATTTTTTCCGAAGAAATGACGAAAGTAGTTTCGTCCCATGAGTGCACTCAAGTACTCAGCTGCTGTCTCAAGGGCCTGGTCGCGCGTTAAGCCTCTGGCGGGCTGGCACCTGTAGCGCGCATTTACCCCGCCACATAACGGGTCAAAGTTCACGGGATAACGAGGCCAGAAGTTAATTTCGTCGGGGAAACCGAGGAATAACTTCCTGCTTTCAAGCGTGCTGGCTTCCATTTGTGTGAGATTATGAACCCGGCGAACAGGATGATCGTATTCAAAACAATTTTATTATACTTTATTGCTGTACTTTTTACTGAGAATGTCCAGGTAAACACGAGTATTTTGGGGATTGGGTTGGTGTGCTGGCTAGAGTACTTGCTAATCATACGGACGGCCAGGGTTCAAATCCCTGCAGAGGAGAATGTTTTTCAGAGGAAATCCGATTCCTAATTGTCTTGTCGAGGGCACTCAAAGTGCAGTACTCCATCTGTTGGATGAGACGTTAAGCCGAGGTCCCCTCCATTGGCGCCTTTCGTTAAGAGCAGGCTAATGCCGACGCCGGGTTTCTCTCCGCCCTTCCTCCCTTACCTATACGCTATGGAGCAAATGACCGTAGCTGCCTCTCCAAATACCCAATTCCTACACCAGTATATTACCATATATATTTCCAAGTTTGCGCAATAGCTAGACCCTTCAACGGATAGCAACACAAAGATTAAACACGAGAGCTACCCACCTGCTGTGTTGTACCATTACTCTTTCCTCGGTGCTAACGAATTTTTTGAATGCCAACATGAGATGTTAATTTATAATTGAAAACTGTCAACCAAATATTTAATAAATAGAATCTTTCAATGGCTTACACATTATAAATGAGAAATGATTTCAATAGATTATTCATAGATGGAAAGTGCCTTAGAGACGTAAAAACAACTGCTACCGGTAGTCGGTTTCGTGGGACAAGCAGTAATCAAAACCATACACGAATATTGAAATTATGAATCTAATTAGTCATTTCGACTACATATCGAACACAAGTTATCGCACCATAAATGTTAACAAACCAATTCAATCTTTTACAGCAAATTTTGAGGATGGAGTCATAAAAGTTTTCCCAAAATTTCAATTTCTGAGTGCCCCCGAAAGAAATCTAGTATCTAGCGAGTTCTCGGATCGCTAGCGTCACATGCACTGGTTCCTAGTTCCTCCAACATACGCTCCGGAGCCAACCGGAAAGAGGGGAAACTTTGCCGTGACCCCGGACAAAAGTTCGCGAAAAGTTTCTCACAAAAGCAGCAACAATTGGCGAACTCCGCATTTCCCTCAACTTTTTTTTCTCAATTCTATAAGGATTCCTTTATTCCCTCGTGCACCTGCATCACAATCCCCTACCATTCCCTTAGGGTTTTGGGGGTTGACGTATACATCGAATATTCCGTCAAACCTCCATCGTCCGAGAATTCCACGGTGAAGCCTGAGTGTAAGGGCCCCTCCGGACGTGGAACTCAAATTGACAGCCCTCAGAATTCGAGCGATTCGTCGCCAACCTGCTCTCCCTCTTCAACCAGCGAAAAGATCGGAGGAGAAATCTTGAGGGAGGCATGGTGGGACATCTCACTTGGAATATGATGAATAACCGTTTTTTGGGAACCGTAGGCACGAATGAAAAATTCACCATTTTCTTGCCTTCGACATCATTGATCCACGCAACAAAATCTCAACGGTTCAACTGACCGATTAAGTGGTTTCACCAAAGGCCATTTCGTAAGAGATGGATGAAAAATGCCAAGCTAACAAGAATTGTCTAGGAAAACGTTATATCCGTGCATTTAAGAGCTGTTTACTGAATGCTTCAATAGTGCTAGAGACCAAAACGTAAAAAAGTCAACATTGACCACTACCATAAATTATTAAATAAAAGTTAATAAAATTAATGAGGAACTCCACGAATGCTACATTCCGAAGGGAAGCCAAAATATGAATTAAGGTTTCAATCGACAGAGATTTCTCAGTGTTGTTATTTTATTCATATACTCACATGTTTTAGTACTTCTTTGGGCAGGCAACATTTTCATGGAAGGAGAAATAAATGCTCACGCCTTGAAGGAAAGGGACATGGATATAATTGATATCGCCTATTTTTACACAGCCTTAAAAAAATTCATATAATTTTTTCTACCTAAGTGTGCATTACACCGGAGTTGCTTCTTACCAAAATCATGAGTACCTATTTGTTCATAGCAACTTGTATCTCGATTTCTACAATTAGTAAAAAATCTGACACTGAGATTAAGCGTTCCAGTGGTCTAGCCCGATCTCGTTCCATAAAACTTTGATTTTTCCAGATTTTTCCTACTTCTAAATGGCATATTCAATTTTTGTCATTAATAACACTCAGATGTACAAAACACATATTCTCTAAAGTAAAGGGGTCTGAGAGGCATACTTAAGATCTGTCAGAATTCTCGAGGAGTGAATGACATAAGTTCAGAGAATAGTTACCGCTACAAACACAAACAAGAGGTCGGCCGAAAAATCATCTTATTTCAGTAACGCGCGAAGTTCCAAAACTACGAGTAAACTTATTAAAGAAACAAAGCAGTGAAATTAGGATAAATATTCACCCTGCATCCGCAATCAAAATTATAGATTTAGGTAGGAAGCCAACAAGAAAACCTGAGCAAAGCAACACATCTTCTCACAAACTGAATTACTGAAAATAATTTTTCACAGACTACTCAGTTTCTTATCACCAAATTGAATGCATGTACGCATTGATATTTTTCGAACCGTCAGTTCCCAGAAATATAGATAGAAAGGAGTTACAAATAATAAAATAAAATTAATAATAAGCTGCTCTCAGCATTCAAAATAGTTTGAATGCGAGGATTACGAGATCACTGAGCTTTTGAAGTCAGATTAAAAAATGATACGTTTAGCCAGATTAAAAAGCATTGAGATGAATGCGTTCACACCGCACTAAACGACTTATTCATCGTTGCAATTCAGACGCAAACAAAAGAAATGACATCACCTTAAAGCTTTTGTTTCCTGAGACAGATATATTGACTCAATTTTTCCATCGAACAATTTTTCAAGTGCTTTCTAGAAAATGCCATTACTTTAAACGCAGTACTCAGGCGCCGATGATAGAACCAAAAAATAATATAATTCCGTAGAATAGGGTTGAAACGTAGCTAAAGGGAAGTAGAGATAACATTAAAAAGGATTGATATTACATTTTTACATCACAGTACAATTGAAAAATTAGACATTTCAGTATAATGATAACAAAACATGTGTTTTCATATTTGATCGAGGAGCTGAGTAACATGGAGCGGAGAACGTCGTTACTTAACCTCAAGAGTGAGCCTTAGCCATAAAAGCTGCAGATTCAGTATCATTAAAGAGTGAGCTTGGAAGTTCTTTTGATGATGATGGAGAGCTTTTTTTCCCTTCAACATCTAAAAAGTGCTCAATTTCGTTCAGGCGAAGACTATAGAAGATAAAATTTTAAAGGACTATTTCATAAACGAGGTCTGTATTCGATCATCCACTGCAGCATAATACGGCATAATATGCGTAAATTAAGTCTCACGGTGCAAAAAATGGAAACCGTTTTATAAGTCTCATGGTGAAAGGGAAAAGAAATTATTTAGAAAAGTTAAAGCACGTACTTATGGCACAGGCCAAAAGCGCCATTCCTTGGCCAACTCTTTTCGTATCTCTAATCTCATCAGGCTTTAAATATCCACGTAGAGCGTTGATAAAACGAAGAACCTCACACTGGAAGTGTACCAACACTAGACAAGCTCGTAAAATAAGGAAACCCAAGTTGTTAGAGGCACATTTTATAGAGGCTGAGGAAGCGTTCGAGTTTCGCAGTGTGCGGAACATTTTGTGGCAGAGAGTAAGGGCGGAAAAAGCTCGTTATGTGAGTCGACCGAATAAGCAGCAGAATTCACATTTCTCCTGAAAACGATCGCGGTAACGTGAGGGAGAACGTTGGAGTCACAAAACGGTCCAGATTCAGCGAAACTCCGACGCTTTCTCCGTAGCAGCAAGCCACCGCAAAAACCTATTACCCCTGGCTGCATTTGAATGTGCTCACGCAAAGCAGAAATCTGGTTACGACAAAGAATTTTTCCTCGAAATTTTTTTGTGAATAAATGCATCGTTGATCATGGAAGTGAAGATATACGGTTAAGGACAGACCGCCTTTGACTATTTTTGATAAAATGCTCAAAAACCAAATTATTAGTAACTATTGCTATCTCAACGACTTACTAGAACTTTGATTCAAGCGAAGTATCCAAACAAATGAGCTAACATTTAGCAACTATTTATCATATTCGTATTGAGTAATCTAAATGTAACGATTGACAAAAAATAACTTTCATACCCTTATGATAATTCAGGGTCAACTCAAAAGATATGTGAATTTCATTTCCTAATTCAAGAAAGAGACTATTCAATAGGCATAGAAATATGTATGATGAATAAATATTTACGAGTTTTAGCATTCAACTTTTTAATTATCAGTTTATTTCGAATTTTATTTTAGCGACATATATCGTACATTTATATAAAAGGCTTCCATGTATTCATAACAATAATTTTTCGTTTAAAGTCAGCAAAAAGTTTTTTCTTACCATCATTACACAGACACTACAGTTGAATTATGGACCAAGAAATTACCCTAAAACTTTTAATAGACTTATTTATTTCATCTCCATCACGTTCCTCTTCACGTTTTCATGTTATTTTTCACTTTTTTCACAACGTAGATATGCACCATTTCATATCATTCTCGGCCCTTTACACTCATAATCCTTTTGTCAGCCAACGACATATTGTTACCTCTATAAATGCCTTACAGCCAGTTTTCTGCTTATTTAGAAGGCTCCCCTACATTCAACCTTCCATACGCTAGAACATAAAACACTAGTTTTTAAACTTACCTAGCAACACAGATTCCTTCTCCATTCCCTCATTCGGCAAGCATGAAAAGACATAAACAATAAATATTCGTAGCTACGATGGTGTTTTCCGCATGAATGATTAAATTCTGTCCTCATTTCATTCACTTCGTAAGAACCTCCCTCCTAACGCCACCGAATGGCATGATTCCCATCCTTAGATTTTCAATGCTATTTCTCACTTCTTTCCTAAGAAACACAGTCCGCAAATGGTTCATCTGCAGAATATTATCTTAATTTATATTTCGATATCAATTTGGTCAAAAACAATCGCCATACTCACCATCAATCTCTTTCGGAGATTTGGGCGATTTTCCGGAATGAAGAGCTGAGTTTTTTCGCTACTTCCGCGATGGCATCATTAAAACGTTGCACATAAGAGTAAAAGCGTTCACAGATTGAGATATCCCTCTCACATATCAATAGTTTAGCGGGTGAAGTTTTTAGAAATAGAGGTACAGACGATGTAACATTCGCCACAATAAGGAAGAAAGAAATAAGTGAAGGGATATAAACGTGAATGCCAAAATCGAGTGATAAATCATCAACCTTAAGTCCATCCGGCAACGAAATTTATAGTAAAATATACAAAAAAGTGGTTAGCAAAAATTCTCATTCCTGTCGCAAAAAAATGGGGTATGAACAGGAATATAACCCAGCTCTCACGATTGTTGAGGAGAAATATTAGACTGCGGAATAACCGAGCAATCTCAATTACACGTGATAGCTCAAGGATGTTCATTTTAAAGATATTCGCCCATTAACAGTCCACGCCAGTGCGGAGCTAAGTGAGTCACGCGGCCTGAGCCGCAGTTAAGAGCACGAAGATAAATACTGATGAGCATTCATACGTAAAGGCATTAGAGAAAATGGAACGTGACTCAAACAGAGGGAGAATATTTTTTGTGAGGGACTCCACGTGCACGCCGAGTCATTTGAGCTGCGTGCCACGGGAATCCGATACGACCTTCCACGGAGAGAGAGGGAGAAAGAGAGCTGGAAGGATAACGGGAGCTGAGGGAAAACTGGAAACAAACGAGGAACAATTCACGCGCCGGAGGGGGGGGGGGAACGCAGGAGGAAAACCAGAGAATTTCATACGGCAGGGACGCGATTGCGGTCTAGTTTCGCGGCAAGACGGTTTCCACAGCCGGGTGGCCATTGCTGCCGGCGCTTTATCTCCAAATTTCTTTTTTGAACCTTTTTCACGCTTGTGAGTCCCAGTTTTTCCATAGATAGCGTCCAAAGAAGTAGCCGGCAGTAAAATTTCAGTGATATGAAGGATGAGGACACAAGAAGTCGACAAAGGGAGGTTTCATTATTTTTAACTTAATTCCCATTCCTTTGCGATAGACCAACGGATAACGTGTAAGTGTTTTTCTAAAGGTTATTGATGAAATGCAGACGCTGTATTACATGAGCGCCGCCACAAGGGGGGTTCCACCAATTTTCACTCCGTTCCCATTCGTACATGATGAGTCAAAGAAACACGTGCATTACAAGCTGGGATATTGATGAATCTCAGATAAGCTATTCCACGAGTGTGTCCGGCACAGTATACACGGAACATTCTCCTTAAAATCCTTTCGCGCCAAACCTCTATTCCAGAGCACGAGAGCGATAAAGTAAGGGGCCGCTTTTTTCGCCGTCGTATTGGTCCACTGGGTGTAATGACGGCCGAGAAAATACGAGCGAGATTTGATGCAGGGATAGCAATGGTAATTTTTTCTAGAATTGTAGACGTACAAAAAACCAGGAAATATTATGAAAGCGCTAGGAAAAATGGTCACGTTATTTAAAAAATGTATGCTCAGGTACTATATAGCCTGTATAAATTTCCATAATAGGTTCTCTGTTTTTTTCCGTGGTCCTATAAAATGACTCTACCAAATGAAAAATAACACCCGTTTCTCGAATAAAATCGGAACTTTGCAGAAAAGTAACTGCGGATAGTAGAGTTTAAGCGTTAAGATTGTAAATGATATAAGCTACTTTCGCATTATATATTGTACGGAAAACAGGCCCATTTTACTTCTCAGCATGATACTAGGTTACAAAAATTAAGGATAATGCGGGATTAGATAATGCAGACGATCCAGGGAGGATGGAAAATCCCCACAGAAGGTACTCATAGTTGCTGTATAACAGGGACTAATGATGGCTGTGTCAAAGGAAAAAAATGGTTACCATGTTTAATCTTAACTTATTTGAAAAAAAATGGAAATGAGGATTTTATTTACTCATAAAAAGGCTGATTGCAACAATGTAAAGTCTGTGACAGTGAAGTTTCGGTTAATATTTCCAAAATTATGGGCAAAAATAACTGAAATCACATATAAAGCATAAAAGTCAGGAGACTAAATTCGATTTAGGCAAAAAGAGACAAAATGCACATATAAACTACAATTTAAATTATCTATACCAGGAAGCTGAGAGACTATTATAGTATACTTGAGTATTCACTTAGGTGATCAAAGTAAAGAAGCAATAAAATTTCAATTTTTGAAAGCTATAAAAATCAAAAACTCGCCTGCAAAGCCAAATGCGCGGTCCAAAGCTTTTGAACGCTACACGAACTTAATACACCGGAAACGCCGAACAAAAGCGCTTGAACAGTAAAACGCCAAACAAGAAAACTCATCAAACGAAACTACAAATCGCAGTATACACTATGTCCCTTATGTTCAGTTTTCAATCCAGATATAAAGACAGAAACAAGTAAAAGGCATTTTAACCATCAATAGGAATATATCCTTGGCCATAACTCGAGAAAATATGCATGGATAATTCTATATTACCCTAGAACGGAATAATTACAAAATTCACATCGGGGGAGTACTTTGGCAAGAATTCATATACATAAGAGTATTTGCCAGGATACTGGTAAAAATTAGAAATAGAGACAAAATAAATTCCATAAAAGACACGTTTTTTTTGTGCTGGCTTATACTATTTAAAGATATGAATTATACTATCCACTCTCTTTCAAAGACGCTTCAAGGAACAGACCGCATTGATAAACATTTGGCTGGGCCATTTCTGGATTATAAACTGTAAAACAAACAGTTCAACAAATGTATTTGTGGAGTTAATCAGGTTTCGAATCCCGCTCATCGGCTGGTGAAATATTTCTTACGATTTCAATTTTACAATAGTAGTATTTGTACTCGCGTGTTCACTCTGAGTGTGGATGATTAAAGGATAAGTACCTCGGTGGCATGCTACCACAATTTTAAATGAGTGGTAAGATTTCAAACCTTTTCAGTTACTCAAAATCAATGCATGACAAAAAATGAATGATTCCGACAGAGGAACCATGGTACTGCGCAATTTAAAACACTACGTCATAATTATTTTATCAGAAAAAGATACTCTATGATTCGCATTTAACTCCTTATTTGATAAGAAACAGTACACTACATGCTTTTTTAAACCCCAAAACAAAACAATGATTGAAATATTCACTGATATAATAAAAAATTTTGCAGTCTCAAAAAGAACAATTAGTGTAAGTAGAAAAGGCCATAGGGCTGTGACCTAAAACTTTTCCAAGCTTAGCATTTACTTGAAAAATATTTGAATGAATTTACTACGGTAGAGGGTGTTTCAATCTTTCAAAACACATTGAAAAATCAATGAGGTATATATAGAATGAAGATAAATCACAAAAATAAATGTGAAGAGATTTTTCATGACAAAGGATGTGATATTAGAAATATAACTAGGAGGGCACAAAATAAAGCCAGTAGAACATTTTCAATACTAGGGTAGTACGCTAGAAGAAAATGGGAATAATCGCAAAAGAAAGTAGCGGAAGCAAAAGAGACGTATAGGCAAAGTTTACATAAAACTGATCACAGATACTATGGGTAAGGATTAAAGCAGAAGATGACGAAAAGTTTAATATGGAGGGAGGTGTTGTAAGGAGCAGAGAGAGAACTCTGTGGAAGGAAGACGAGAAGAGGCTCCAGGTATTGAGAGATGAGAGTGTGGATGAGAATGTAGGTGAAACGGACTGAGAGCAAGACAGACGATGAATCTATTGGCATGGTAGGTGAGGACGGAAAACTTCTGGAGGAGATTACGAGAAGGCAGAGTAGGTGGTTCCCAAAGGTATTGAGATGCGAAGGGATGCTTACGGACATGATGAAAGGAAGGATGTACCATCACCCGGTTGGAAACCCGAGAACTTTACATTCAAACAATAAGAAAATTTAATGCAAATTCATAATCTAAATTAATTCTTTTTAAAGAGTCCTTCGACAGGCTGGGAGAACTAAACAGATCCTGCGGGATGAAGAAGCATGGAAAACTCATCTCACTCTGATATTTAACTGTAATTCTGCAAATTGACTTTGAGCCTCCAGCTCGTGGCAGAAATGTTGTCTTGCTTGCAGCCACGAAGGGTTGCATGCAACTAAGTTAATCTTTAATTCCTTGATAAATACAATACCCTGAAGGCAACAAAATGTGTTTGAAACGAATGATGAAATAAAGTAGCATCATTGAAACTTCAAAAAATAATTTTTTCTAACTTTTCCGCTATGACCTTAATGAGATATTAAGTAGCATCATCCTATGCGTCGATACGCATAACTAATTAAGTGTATTTCCGAAGTACATGACTGCTACCTTACTCTTAGTACACGGTGATGACGAGTCCACAGAACAGTCTTAATAATTATAGCAAATTTTTAAGGATGATACGAACGATTTAGCAAGATCTAGCAGCCTTTTTCATTGAAAAAGAATTTTCTTCCCAGTCAAAGTGTCAAATTTTCAATTCTCTTCCCTAATCCTAGGGGCGGCTGTCCAAATATCTAGCACCGTTGGTCTGGAAAATCTGGACGCCCAGTCCTTCAACTCGCCTCTACAACGGAGGGAGACTCCAGAGGGCCCATTCGCCAAAATACTACCCTTCCTTTGTTCTCAGCTCTTCCAGGAATCCAATTTCTGCTGCACAACGAATGGCCTTGGTTTTAATGCATTTTCTCCTCCATCCGCCCGCTGATATTCTCTCTTCTCTCCGCTTTCACGTGACTGGGTGCCCCGGCAAGCCCCTCTTCATCCCGCACCCACACCATCCACTCCCTCCGCGCCTTCAATGGCCCCACCTCATATCTCGCACCTCATCCCGCTATACTTTCCATTAGGAGTTTTATGAGAACATGGAAGAAGAGAGAGAGTATATTGTATTCTTCTCCGTCACACACGGTGAGCTGATAAGAGCGCGTGCGGCGGGAGCCTTTAGGGCACTACCACTTCGTCGCGAAGCTGGGATATGATCGTAAAAGGAAAGCTGCCTACGACCATATTGTGTTAACTGTTGAGGTTCATAACATTGGTTCTACTTTGGCCATAAACTATTGTTAGAAAGAAAACTAGACCAAATATGATACCTGTGCTGATTCCGATAAGAAGAAATTATTTAATCGGTGGTAAATTCTATATATCTGTTTTACTCCATCCATTCCCACGAAATATTGCAGGGAAAACAGACGTTTTTCAATTAATTATCGATGTTCCAATACAATTTTTGCCGTTTCATTTATCAGAAACGGTCGTAATGACCATAACTACTGCCTCTATCGTAAAATATGTTCAAATATGCCGAATTAAGGGGATGAAAATAAGAAGATAAATGCCAAGAGAAAAATCTTCATTGAATCCAAGTATTGAACCGCCGATCTCATGCTTGCAATGACTCAAATCCTTATTTGACTACGGTGGCATGGATTTATCCTCGCATGTGGCTCATTCATGAAAGCATTAATTTCACTAAAGATTTTCCGTACCTCCTATGGTACATGACCGACCGCAAGAATTTTACACCTAATTCTCTCAAATCACTAATTTCAATGAGACTTAGGAAGCCTAGGTAGCGTGGTTGTATGAGCATTGGCTCAGAAAATTAGATGCTTATAGCTCAATTCTCTGTCCTAGTGGATTTTTCCCGCAGCAATTTTAAGACATTTTCTGTACCATAATGAAGCCTCGTAATTTTTATGTCTCCAAGTACAGAGGGCCTAGCGACGACAGGTTCTTAGAAGAGGTCATCCGATAAAGAAATGCCCATGTGTGACAATTTCAAAATGAAAAAAATAATATTTGCAATGGACTCGTAGTAGCTTTCTCTCGAATTTTAAAATCCCCGTCCAGAGATATGATTGTCCATACGTGAGAATACTTCAATGAGAATATCCTTGTAGGGAATGGAAATCTGCCTCAAGTATCTCTGCCAGAGGATCTTTGTTCGCTGTCTTTGTAATAGATATTTGCTGGTTCATAAGTCCATTCACACCTTCTCATTACTCTAGTCAACTAAATTCTTTATATTTTTTAAAACTCGTAATTTTACTACTTTTTTCGATTATTAGTGTTTATTAATTTCCATGGTAAGTATCTGTTTTACTCCAACCATTCCCACGAACTACTGAAAGAGAAATAGACGCTTTCCAAATAATTATTAATTTTCCAATTCAATTCTTGACGTTTCATTTATCAGGGAAGGTCGTAATGACCATAACTACTCACGTCTCTCCTTCTATAACAGCCTGTGGCCACAATGTTTCGTTATGCAGCTCAGCCAATATTCTATCTTTTTTGACACTTTTCAAATCGTCTATCCTCTTCCTACCTCTTTCTCACTTACCCCGTCCACATTATACCTTACACTATCGGTATCGGCCTTTGGTTTCCCGACACCGCAGGTTACTAACACCAACAACCTATTCTAAGGCATGATTTACTTCTATAAGCTTCTCTTCACATTGATTACTTAATTCTTATAGTATGTATTCGGGTACTGCAAAGGCTGATAACCTTGCATACTCTATTAGAACTAACTGCTAAACGTCAAAATGTTGCCTCGGAGAGCCGAAGCCACGATGGGCGGCGGAAGCTGAATAAGGTTGGCCCATCAAGGTACGGACTGGAAACGAACTGGACTCCACTTGACTGGACTCGGTACTTGGAATGTGAGAATAGTATATGGAAAGGAGCATGAGTTGCTGAATGAAATGAAAGTGAGACGAATGGATGTTATGAGTGTATGTGAAACTAAGCGTAAGGGGCGGGATGCTGTTACATTTGATGGCGGTAGTCTGGCATTGTGGTCAGGAGTTGAAGATAATGTACACGGCAGTCAAGGTGTAGGACTCATTCATAATGAGGGAGCTAAGTTGCTAGTAAGGAAGTACGAGTTAGTATCCCCTAGATATCTCTGGGTTCGCATGAAAGTATGTATTAGGAGAGTTGTAATTGTGGCGTGCTATGCACCAGTGGATGGAGAGAGTGACAGTGTGAAATATGAGTTTTGAGAAAAACTGAGTGAGATTTTGAATGAATGTGATCATGGTCAGAAAATAATTTTACTAGGTGACATGAATGGGTGGGTTGGTGTGAGGCGGGATGCATCTGAGAGAGTGGTTGGGCCTTTTGGTGACCCCCGAGTGAATGATAATGGTGAAAACTTGGTGAGTGTGTGTTTGGAAAAAGGATTGTTTGTGTCGAATACATGGTTTAAACATAAGAGATTACATATGTATACTTGGAAAAAGGGTGATTGTAAAAGCATGATTGATTTTATTGTGTATGATGAGAGATTGAGAGAGTTATTGTGGGACACGCGAGTGATGAGGGGTGCTGAATGTGGAACAGACCACTATTTGGTACTCTCTAAAGTGAATCTGGGCAGATAGTGGATGCCAAGGAAGAATGTTGCGCGTAAAAAGTTGAGAGTGAAAGTGGAAAGGTTGCTAGACAGCGAGGTAAGAATACAGCATGGTTGTATGCTTGAGGATGCTCTATCGTTGAAGCAGAGAAAATGGGACGAGCATATCAGAAACGAGAACGTAAATGATGCGTGGGAGTGTTTAAAAGGAGTGATTGTGGAATGTGCTGAAAGTGTATATGGAAAAGGAGTGGTAGGAAGAACGAAAGGTGATGCTTGGTGGAATGAAGAAGTGAAAATTGCAGTAAGAGAAAAGAAAGAGGCGTACAAGGATACGATTGTTGCCAAATCTGAGGAAGAGCGTACTAAGGCATGTGAGATTTATAGAAAGAAAAAGAATGAATGCAAAATCGTTGTGAAAGAGAGCAAAGAAATAATGCGTGCGGATGAAGCTAACAAAATGCAGAGTGATTTTGCAGGTAATAAAAAGCTGTTTTGGAAGTGGGTAAAAAGGGCTAAGATTGGTGAAGGCAGGGGAATGAATGCGGTAAAGAACATAAGTGGAGAGATCATGTGGGACGAGAGCAATATCAGGGACTGCTGGAGGGAGTATTTTGAAGAATTGTACAATAATATTGCAGGCGTTGAGGATGAGCCTTGTGAAGTTGTATGTGAGAATGTTATGATGGAAAATGATATCAGTGAGAAGGAGGTCACAACGGCTGTGAGAATATTGAAAAAAGCGAAGGCTGCAGGCATAGATGGGATATTCAGTGAAATGTTGAAGTGTGGGAGTAAATTACTAATTTATAGACTGCGAGAACTATACAATTTATGCTTACAAGTTTCTGTTGTTCCAGCGGATTGGGAGAATACTATCATCGTTCCGTTGTGCAAAGGGAAGGGAGGAAAGACCGAATGTAATAATTATCGGGCCATTAGTTTATTGAGTATCCCGGGAAAAGTGTTCAGTAAAATATTAATCGAAAGAGTGAGGAATATTACTTCCGACAGAACATGGGGTGTGCAGTGTGGGTTTATGCCTGGGAGAGGATATAGTGACCAGCTTTTTGCATTTCAGCAAGTGATAGAAAAGTGTATGAGTGTCCGAAAGAAAGTGTACTGTGTGTTTGTCGATTTAGAGAAGACATATGACAGAGTAAATAGAAAGAAGTTGTGGAAGGTTTTGAGAGATTATGGAGTGAATGGCCAGTTATTGAATGTCATGATGGCGATGTATGACAACAGTAAGGCAAGTGTAAGAGTTAATGGGGTTCTGAGTGATTGGTTTGTGATAAATCGGGGAGTAAAGCAAGGATGCGTAAGGTCTCCATGGCTGTTTATTGTATTTATGGATAAATGTGTTAGAGACGCATGTAGTGAAAACGACGGTGTTTTGACTGGAAATCTAAACGTTCGAGTTCTTCTATATGCGAATGATGCTGTTTTGATCTCAGACAGTCAACAGGGATTATAGAAGCTCCTAGATAAGTTTTCTGGATCAACGGAGGGGATGGAATTGAAGGTAAATGCGTGCAAGGCTCAAGTAGTAGTTTTTGATAAGGAGAATGGGGAGAATAACTGTATGATGAGGGCGAATGGTGAAGTAATTGAACAGGAGGGTGATTTTGTGTACTTAGGTAAGATGTATGCGAAATATGGAGAAATAGATGAGGAGATAAAGAGACGTGCGAATGCTGGAAGGAAAGTGGCAGGTAGCATGTGGAGTATATCAAGGAATGAGTGCTTGTCAAAGGAAGCGAAAATTGCCGTATACAAAAGTATACTTCTGCCCACTTATGGTAGTGAAACATGAGTATGTCAGGATAGAAATAAGAGTAGACTAAACGCCGTGGGTATGAGTTATCTGAGGAGTGTTTGCAGCAAAAGTAGGATGGATAGGGTCAGGAATGATTGGGTCATGAATGAATGTGGGTTAAATGAGTGGGACATGTTGAGAGAATGGATGAGAGTCGAATAACGAAACAGATATATGAGAGTATAACGAGTGGTGTGAGAGGCAGAGGAAGGTCGAGAAAGTTGTGGTTGAGGAAATTCTTAGGAGGAATATTAGGAGTCTTAAAAACAGGAGGGCATGTATGAGACAGTGTATGGGGGTAAATGAGGCAAAAGAGGTTTGCAAGGATAGGCCAGTATGGAGGAATTATTGAAGCAGAGTTAGGTGTACAATTATGTATTAATGAGTGAAACATTTTGACTGTGCCGACCCCTGAAGGGAACGGCGTGATGGGTATGTATATAAGTGTAGTTTGTATAGACTATTCCCAGTTTATAAATATCTTTACTGGATTACATCTGCAATATTTTCAAAAAATCTCATATACCTCACTACGGTCCATGTTCTGCAGCCGTACAGTAAAACGGTGCACATCCAAGTCCCTGCAATAACCTTTTCTAAGAATCTCAAAGCTGTGTTTCATTTATTATTCATTTCTTTTCAATTTATGTACCTTTTTCGACAGAAATTCTTCTTCAAATATCTTGACAGCTGCGTTCACTTTTACCCAAAATACAGCTAGAAGAAATTAAATAATAATGCAAAGAGCAAACTGGAGATGACCTACGGAGGTCGGTTACAGTAGGGTTTTATCGAATCGCCAGATTTTGTCGGATGGTCACCACATTTAAGATTTATCACTTATTTCACATTATAAACAATACTAGATATGGATGAGAGCACAGCGACAACAATTAAAGTATGATAAATACGGTACTTATCTTGATTAGGGTTGGGTACCTCGTTTGCTTCGGCAGCCACAATAGACGACAATAGACGATCGATTTTAAGAATTCCGCCTTCTATTGTAAATCATTTTGCTACATTTAGAAGGGAAAAACTTCGCTTATTAATATTGTTGGACGGAAAAGAAATTCAATGATTGAAATTAACATCATTTGTGACTAACAAACACTCATAATTGATTATTTATCTAACTTAAAATCAAACTAACCGCTTGTTTATAGTTAGTAAAGCATCTAGCTGACATAGCCTAGCCGCTTGTTGATTCGATCGTCTATTGTCGTCTGTTATGACTGCCGTAGTGAACGAGGTACCCATCCCTCATCAAGATAAGTACCGTATATATCATATTTTAATTGTTGTCGCAGCGCTCTCGTCCATATCTAATATTGTTTAGAATGTGAAGTAAGTGATAAATCCTAAATTAGTTGACCATCCGACAACAACTGTCGATTCGATAAAACCCTACTATCACCCGGAGGTCTACCTGATACTCTGCCCTTCGACCTTACGGAGAGAGGCGTGGCAGTTCCTCACTATCCACCTCCTCTCCTCCATGTGGAGTCATCCAATTCCCCTTTCACTCCCCAACCCACCACCTTTCCTTCCCATCGACGGAGCACGCGCTTCCCATTCATGCCGTCGCGTGAGGGTGGAGCCACACACACCCGTTGCCACGACAACGCGTAAAATGCCACAAGTTATTCCATCTCTGATTTTTTTTCCGCTAATAAATACGTTTCTTTCAATAAGTGGACGCACATATTGATTGGATACGAGCATGATCTCATACTGCTCACAGCTGCCTTGTTTCATTTCATCAGGTTATCCTCCATTGTTGTCCAACAATAACGGTCGCGGTCACGCGCTTCGCGTCAGGCTTTCTTCCTTCAAGAAAAAGAATGACAAGTGAGAGGGACACAAAAGCTTTTGCGGAGAGCTTTCCCGTTTCTTTCTCTTCCGTTGGCACTGCTCTATTCCCGGGGGGGACACGGCTCTCCTCACTTGTGCATGGAAAGGAGAACACGGGGAGCGAAAACAAGCGAGCAAGGGGAAACAAGAGTCGCGAGACCTATTCTAGAATTCCCGGCGGCGTTTGAGGCGCGGAATCCTCCTTCGTCTGCGATGCGATTTTCGCTGCTGCGTTGTTCCTTTTTCCCGCCCCCGGCGATCTCGGGGAACGCGCCTGAATGCGTTAAGCAAAGGCGGGCATAAAAGTTGGAAAAACAGTTCTTGATCATTCGTCTTATCTGCCAAGGGAAGCGACGGCGCACCACGGACGGTATCTGAAACTGCTTGATTGCGCAGTAATGACGGTGGACAGAATAATAACCCATCTCGCAGAAAAAATGGAGTCTAAAGCAGGGTACAATACATCTCTCGATAAATTTACTTATTTTTATATAGGCTTCACATGTATATATTAGATTCTGTTAAAAAATATCTTCTTTACAATATCCTAGATATGATTTTAAAATGTATAAGCAGCTCAATGTTTTCCCATTTCAATTAATAAGAACTGACCTGACCCTGAGTAACCGTAGCTAAGCCACACTAAATTATTTCAGTACCTACTGGGAGATGGACGACAACGGTCCATGACACTCAAAAGGCAATTCCTCCAAGCTGATTTTCATCAAGATGTGGAGGTAGTATATATCTTAAAGAGATACGCCACGGCGTCCATTTGGTTGGTACCCAAGAATTGTATTTCGCAGAGGTAAACGATATCCTTGAGTAGAAGCACCGCTGCTTGGCCTCAATAAATCTTTTGAGAAAAACCAAAGATAGCTTACGTAAAAATCCAATTGATAAAACCGCGAGTACATAGCACATGAATTTGTCGGCGACAGAGAATTTATCGCAGGCATTTTTTTATATTTTACGACTGTGAGATAGATAAAAGTGGAGAGTGCGGTGAGAGAAACCACGTGCTGACGTTGTTATATTCGTCCACATCTACTCTGCGATATATTGGAAATTCAAGTTTCCCCCTTTCTCTTTATTTATGCTAGGATTGCTTTTCAGCCAGCGATCTAACGTACTATTGTTGAGATCTAAAAATGGTCATGTTCCGGGATTATCATGTAAATATCCGATGCAATTAGGGTAGTAGCGCTAACATTTATTTTAAAAACAGGTTATAGTACTTTATCTCTTTAATTTCTTTTCCTTCAAGCTATTCGAATAAATCTCTTACAACATGATATTCCTCAAGATATGACAACTAGGATTGAGTTTACTACAAAAATGGTCTGCATTTAATGTTTGTTCCTCATTTTTCACATAGGCAGGCCACGGTATTTCAAATTCTGGTTATAGCCCCAGCGATAAGCAACCAAGGCACAAGAATCTCCTCGTTGTCATGAGCATCGAAGAACATCCCTAGATTCTAAGAATAATCGTTCTATAATCATCAGGGTTTGAGCCAGAGTTTTTTTTCCGACCGAAATCCATTGGTTCTTCACAACAATTTTTCATCGCAATATAAAGACATTTGAAAGGTGAAAACGCTGTAACTGATAGCCAGAGTAGCATTTCCCCCATTTAATTTATTACTGCATAGCAAGGATTGATTCAGATTATAGCAATTGGTTCACCAGTGGAGACTTTTAATTAGCATGGGATTGGAAACTAGAAACATATATGCACAAGGGTAAACCTATGGTTTATTCTAATATGGTTCCCATAGTCTTACAATCCATTATTGCCTTCGCATGTTTACACTATTTTTGGGTCCCAGTTATTCTGTCTAACACTGATTTGATTGATTCTGATGGCTATACATGAAAGATTCCACCATAGTACAATTATAAAAATATTTGGTTTAAATATTAATGATAATTATCGCGAGGTATTCGTCTCATGTAAATAACGAGCCTTCATCATTATCACTGTCATAATTTTAGTCAATATCCATCATCTTCATGAACAAAACTAATGAAGTGCATGTCTTAATACTAGCAGTTCCACGATTACGGTAACATGCACCTTAGATCCTTTATTCACACTGGTAATTATCTGAAGCAGTAATAATTCAAAAATATCAATTATACGAAGTGTCATCGCAAGGCTTCACCTGATGCTTCAGTCGACATACGTACTCTAAAATAGAATTTCTTGGCATCACCCGTACCATACCTTTTATAAGCTTGTTCCCTACACTTAGATTAGCTTTTCTTTAGTACCTCCAATGCCTTTGATACGTGTTGCGCAAAAAAGTTGTTTTTTTATTTGCAGTTGTACAGATTCAGACATGATACGATAAGTAATTAGCTTATTGTCACCTGCAATGTTATCCCGCATGTAGCAATTCCACTGTACTGATAGTTTTTCCCCTTTTTTCAACAGACACAGCTTCATTATCACTTGCAACAAAACAGGCACGTAAACAGTGGAACATCCACTTGTGCTATTTCAATCTGTATGCCCGAATTACCATTAGCGTGCACCACAAATTGCAGTCTTCTAATTGGCGGATTACTAGGCTGGGCGGTATAGCGTGACCGAGATTCAAGTCCACCGAAGGTCACATAACATCCAATTCACCTGGTTGCACTAATTTTGGTAGGAATTCGAAGTAGGAACCTAAATAATTTTTATTTATTCACGGAGCTCTAGAATGTCCGCCCGAACTGTTCTACGTTCAGTCCTCACATCTCGTCTCTTTGTGATTCTTGCCCCATCATGGCTTTAAGCCCTGTCCCCATTTTAATTACTATCACAACCTCAATCATTACACCACTCCTAGGATAGTTACGCAGTTTATAAATGAGGCGGTTCAATAAATATAGTGGCGATTGCATTTGGAAACACTTGAAATGGAAAGCTTTGCGTTATTTTGTTTTTTAAGAAATAAGGTGTATAACAATGATCCCCCAAGAAATCTCTCCCACCGGTAAGTCGCTTGATATTGAAGTATTTTTGGGTCATTAATCCTTCAATATTGGGAGATTTAGTGGAGTATTAGAGCAATTTGAAGTGGATTACACGAACTTAGAAAATAATCCTAGGATTTGAAAATAGAAGTGTCCATTAGATCATGCCACAATTGTCACGGATGGAAAAACCAAGAAAGCGGCATTTAATTAACGTCCAGCTAGAACTACCACTTAAAAGTCAACACTTCCATCGGAAATGCATTTTAAAAGACAGGTCGGCCGTTTTCCAACTCCAACGGAATATTACGGTATCCATCAAAGGACTGCTAATTGGAAATAAACATAGGTTTTTATGTGATTGAGCTGTTTAATTGCGATGCATGTTTTCTAACTAAAGTTCTCATGAGTAAATTACCATAAAAATTAGCACAATAATTGAATCCTATCCCCTTAAATCAGTTTGCCCATTTTGCACACAAATTTCTGTCGTCAAATATCCGCCAACTATCGAAGAGGCTTAACGTTTCTGGAACGTCGTGTACGATGCGTCGAAGCTTTTCTACGAAAGCACTATGGTCATGTGTATCTCAGCATGCGTAGCAAAGGTGGATGCACTAGAACTACTCACGCTAATGGCTACTATCCTTTCCATCTCCATCCGAATCTTCGGCCATTAAAAAGGCAACGAAACCTGAAGCGAGAGAGAGACTCACAGAAGCTTGTTGTGGAAAGTAAAAGTAATAATAATCAGTACTTGATTATAAATACGTTGATGCTTAGTAAGTAACTCTTTTCCGGGACAGTTGATTAATGACATCTTTTCACCTCATAGACCAGGATGACTAAGAACAGTAGTCTTTCTTCAGTGGACACAATTTGTTTCGGAACTTTCCCACGCATTAATTGCCATGCCTCGTCACTGGTGAAAATGCCCAGCGTAGCTGGTAGTTTCAGGCGTAACTTTGTGGAATTTGTTAACATTATAATGATAACTTTTACCATTGTGATTCCACATATCTTTATTTGGAACGATCGGATTTCGACGATCAACGTTATCTTCATCACCCTAAGATGACGTTGAACGTAGAAACCGGGTCGTTCCAAATAAAGATACGTGGAAACACAAAGTTACGAGTTATCATTATAATACCCTGAGTAGGAATGATTTTATGCTAAAAAATCTCATTAGACTGTGAATGAGGAATGACAGATGCTCTGGTACCTCGAGAGAAGCGAGCACCACAGACACGAAGGCGATGGATTTTTTGATTTGAGTGTCCATTTAGGAGGCGCGTGGGACGGCACCTCCCCGACACTAGTGAATTAGAGGGAAGAAAATTCAATTCATGACAGAGTGTACATCGATTTTTAGAACGTTTTGAGGAGGGGAAACATTTTAGTTGAGGACGCGGGAAAAAAGGGCACATACTAGATAGACACGAGGAGGAAGGGGGCACCGAAACATCCCACGCGCTGCCCTTAAGAATAAAAAACTGACAGAAAAATGGGAAATATCTACCCCCACCGAATTCTCTCCTCCTTCCATTGGGAGAGGCAGAGAGAGGGAGAAAGCCCCACCTCCGCCCTCCCCACTTCCTCCAGACACCCACGCAAAAGCACGCGCGTGCGTTCCCGTGACGTCAGAGGGTGAAACAGGGGGAGGGTGGAGAAAGGGGGTGGGGGGGGGAAAGGTGGATACGGGGTGCGGTCGGTGAGAGAGGGAGGGTGAGAGGATGGAGATGGGTGGGACCCTAGCCCGAGGGTGTGCCAGGGTAAGAGGGAAACATCTGCGGAACACCATCGGCCGGGGAGCGAAATTATATTGCCGACTTGGGGACGGGGAGAGCAAGGGTCCAAAGAGGGTGATGGGAGGGGGGTATGATGCATGAGCGGGAAGGGTGCGTCCGTCCGGCCGTCCCTATGTACGTGTGTGTGTGTCTGTCCGGGTCATATCGTGGGCGTGGGTCGTTTTCGGTTACGCTCACGGGGTCACTGGGCATGCGCAATAACTCAAAACTGGGCGACTGACTGTTTCTTCTTCTCTATGGTAGCTATCCCGCGTGGCGTGCTCGGTGCTAAGTGCCCAGACACACTTGAAAAGCACAGCGGGAGAGTGAGGGCAGACAATTTGATGGAATCCGTGACCAATGCGGCTCCACAACTTTTTTTCCATCCATTTCCTTTCCGGGAGGAAAAACTAGGAGAGAAATTTCTCCAATATTTGACACGCAGATTTGGAATGAAGACTCGCGAGCAATTCGTTAATACCGCTATTAAATGAGATGAGGCCAGCCATAATCTACGAAGCAAAATAACGCAGGAATGCGGAATAATCATTCGAAAATATGTCACACTGAAGAGATCATAGCAGCGCAATGAGATCTCAGTGCTGAAAATTGCTCCATTTCCGTTACTTTTATCAAGTATTTTAATAATTTTCAAAATCATATAAATAATAAAGCCAATAGTTGCAGCAAATTATTGTCACCAGGCAATGACACACAACAAAGGAGAGACCTCCTGCTTTTCAGGAGCTGAGAATCGTGGGGTTCGGCTCAAATTCGGAGGGGTATTTTTAAGACCACGAAGTGACAGATAGTGATTGCGAAATGGTCTCAACCGTCAAGTCACGCTAAAATTAAATGCTACTACTACTTTGAGAGTAGTATTAATTACACTTCACTGAGGAAATTTATAAATATAAATACCAGGTTCTGTGTCAGGTTAAAGGTTTTCCAGAGTTTTGAACACACATTGTCAAAGAAATTCTATATTTTTTTCTATTTGCGGCCGATGGAATCATAATACATTATTTACTCGTCGTAGACGTATTTTCTCTTCCATTTAAGTCGAAGATCCCATCATTCATATCAGATATTCCCTTGAATTAGTTTATCATCACAGTTACCGATAATCCGATAAGGTGAACATGGACATTTTAAACTTAAATAAATCTTAGTAGTAATCAATACCTGTTCATTAAGTGCCTCCTTAAATTTTAACTCACATTAAGGAGCAAAAAAAAAGATAAGGAGCATAAAAAAAGATGAATCAGAATGAATAATATTAATTTAGATTAGGCTAAATATGAGAAAAATTTCTGCTTCAAATCTCTAGCCCACGGTCACAGATAACAAAAAGTAATTACCATCACTAGGGTAGAGCCAAACTGTTCTACGGATGTTTGAGCCAGAAGGAATATATTACAATTTGGTTGAATGCTCGTGTCGCAAATAATTTAACCGAAACTGAATTTCAAAAAATGTAACTGAAGCAGAGATGAAATTAATAAAACAAGCTGTAACCTGATCGCGAAACGCGTTCCGTTTTTTTTTCGATAAATCGCATTTGACATAGCACAGATGGCAGCACGCGTCGCCAGCCGGTGGCGTGGTCCGTCGCAATATCGCACTCGAAACGAAACAGCGACGGAGCAAGCGGCGTTCTTCCGATAATGCTGATCCCGGTCCGAAAAACTTCGCCGCTGGGTTGACGAGCCGGTAATTGCATCCGTTTCACCGGTCCAGCCCTGCCAATCACTTTTACAAGGTCTTCCTTTTATCGTAAATTATTGCTCTCCGAGCTCCAATCTTCGGTTCTAATGCCTCAATCTGGCGGCCAACGCTCGGCGTGTGCTTTTCACACCAGCAAAAGGCGGGGTCGCTGCGGAGAAGGAAGCAAATTAGCGCCTTTTGAACTGAGCATTCCTTACCATGGCTGAAGCCCAATTCATAGATCACGAGTATAAGTAATTAAGCCGACGGCACTTATTCATTAAGTGGTTGGAGCGATTTTCGTTTACGTAAAGATTTGCATGAAACTTTGCGTGCATGTAATTATAAGTAATATATTAGAAAGATAAAATAAAAATAAGACAAAATGGAACAAAAGTTTCCGTTACTGATATAGTCTCATAGCCATTAATTGCCATTTAAACGCGTAGCCTCATGGCACTTGACATATTTTTCGAAATAACTCGATGACATGTACAGATTTTCTCCTAAACGCGAAAAGATACGTTTCACATTATTACATTGGTTCCTAATAAATATAAATGGGTCCAGTGGAATGGAAAACACGCACCTCTATAGGACTTTTGATGAAATTTCAAATTTCGCGCCGTAAACCCAAATCGTAACGATGCTTTGATTGATTCGTATATTTTTAATTCTAATTCATGCATTGTATAATTACAGCATGTATGGTTATTTCCAACAAATTAATAGCCGCACTTAGGTGAAGTGTGGACAAAGAATTATTTTTCGAATTCCTAGGAAGTTATTTAAAAAAATACTGCACTCAGTGACTCGCGATTCTCGCTCTAACCATCTTCAACAGCGTTTGAGCGGGACTAATAATGAATATTCGGCTTCAATATGAGGTTAATTCCTATAAGTTAAACTACCAATTGCCAGTAATTTCGATTAAAGTTGGCATGACTAAAGACTTGACAGAGCTAGGAAACAAATGCCGCGAGCCTATTATTAGGAGCGTCACGCTAATTGTATCAGTGAAGTATTCTCGAGTTTCACATTTGTCATTCATCGGGAAAGCACCAGATCTTTCATATACTTCCCTAGTTTTGCCAGAAACCTGTCCTAACAAGACTGTGATTCAGCCGTTAGCTAGCTGCCCATTTATACTATTAGGTCAAGTCATTGAAACTATACAGTGTTACTGAAAATACTAACCAAAAATCGTATTCACTCCACACAAAAGTGTTTCATAAAATAAATGTATAAGCAATGTTATGGAAATATTCAATCAGTTGCACACACCTCATGTCGGAATATGCAGCATTGGCTAACTACCAATGACTTATTTTTTGAATGTTCCTTTTTCCGGGATTCATTCCGCGATGTAAGTTTTAAAACAACAATATTTCGCTGGTCCTCCTGCCAGCTTCATCAGGTTAACTGAACTGATTTCTTTGTCTCGCTCGTCTTTATATATATGAGTCTGGACTCCCATTGTTGCCTGAATTTAAATTTGAAAAAATTCGTATTAGACTGCTACTCAACTTGTAACCGTCTTCTCGGTTGACGTTCTCCGGTCTCGTCGCAATTTCTATAGCCTCCCAGATTAATCTTGGGTAATAGCGTATTTCCCTAGCTATTAATCTTGTCTCCTCAAAGTTGAAATTATGAGTGGGGCCGCTGAGATGGTGTTCGGCTATTGCAGAAATGCGGTAATTATTATTTTTAATTGCCCGTTGATGCTCTTAGAGGCGTATTTTTAGGGCTCTGCATGTCTGACCTACATATGGCTGTCCACAGCTGCACAAAACTTCATATATTCCTCCGTAGAGGTTCCGTGGAAGTGGGTCTTTGGCTTTCAGAAGTACGTCCCCTGTTTTCGACGTGCATGTGAATCTGCTAGCTACGTTGTACCTCGATAGAACTCTGGAGATTTTTTCCGTAGTTCCAGACACATAAGGGAGTGTGGCATATGCCTTTGGTTTCTCTCTGTTTTCAACACTGCATCTGCGGAAGCCTACGAGCTGACTTATTTTTTACTTACTTAATATCATCAAATGTGTTTTTCAGAAGGCATAATCCCAATTTCTGAGCTCAGGTATCCTAATTAAATTAAAATATCGCTAAAAGAAGAACACGATCGTCGTAGACCACAAAAGCACGCTCTTAAGACAACCAGGCGTCAATTGCGAAAACAAACTGTATTAGCAGATAAATTTCTCAGATTCCATCCGGGCCAAAGAAGTTATCCCCTTTGACCCGAATGGAAACCCGAGAAATTTATCTGTATAGCATCCACTGGGAAAGCCTCAAATCATTCAAACCGTATTTGCTTTCTCGATTTCACGCCAATAACCTACACCCTGATTGATGTAAAATGGAGTGCAGGAAAACAAATTCTGCATTGACGGCAAATGATTAGTTATTAGGAATGGTACCCGGTCAAGAGTTTCCACTCAACATGATACTTCAAAAAAGAGTAGAGAAGCTAGCAATTTTTTGCATGTTATGAACATTTTTATCAATAAATCCTATTGTTAAGCAAAAGAGAAATAATTTCCAATCATTGGATCGACAAATGATGTGGTACGAAGTCACTCGCACGTGTACATACATACATAGGGTTGTAATTCGCCATGAAAAATGCGTTTGACTTGACCGGGATTCGAACGCGGATTTCCCAATTGTCGATCAGGCGCGTGTTTGTTACCCAGTTGCACCACCAAACCATCTCCCTTCAAGGCGAATTTTGAGGGGGATTTATGCGAACTAGATGTTCGTGCCTCAAGTCTACATTGCAGCACATGAGACGATGGTCGTGTTTGCAAAGCCACTGTATCGATGGATATACCCAACATTGTCGTTATTTAACGACGAAATTAAAATTATAGCCATAAGTTACTTATGCAACATGATGCCTAATTCATGCTGTTAATTTAACTATTCCAATAGTAGGTACTGATTGAACAAAGGAACACGATCTAGGATCAATTACAATCGCATTGCATTCCAAATTTAGATAATCATGCATCCGATTCCATCTTTCAGTGGAAAAATACCTTGTTTTAAATTGAATGAGTTATAATTGAGTATGTTTCAATACGAAAGCATACACTTTGCCCTAATGAACAGCGGAAAAATATTCTGAATTAAAATTTATCATCGAAAATAGAACTTGAACAGTAAACACCGCCTGCATTCCTAGACTGGTCGTCAGTTTTTCCAACATTGTGCCTGGATCATTGAGGTAGATGAACAGGGCGCTCATTACGGTGGCCAATGCTTGAAGCTGTAACGTGGGCGTGGCCAGTACGCCACCTTTGTTAACCTCGGTTATCCTTTTGCGATTGCGGGCTGAGGCACTAATTTTGCAATTTTACCATGTCTTCCATCGATTGCAAACTAGTAATGAAAATGCACTTACATTTTTTAAATGCATTCTCCTAACATATAGTCTTTACTTGCTTAATTGAGATGCACTATAGGGCCCGATTCTTCCCTACAGTAGGTGCAAAAATTATGGAGACTCGAGTTTGGACGCTGGTTAAAAATGAACCATGGTACTTTTTTGTTCTCACCGGAATAAAAAATCAAAGGTGAAATGTAAAAATAATCGGCAATCACAGTTTAACGCAAAATAAAACAAGCTAAAATTTGGTTAAACTCGTATTGATATAGGTACATCCATGCAGTCTACTTAATTTTTGCACCGACAGTTGGTGGAAAATAAAAGTTAGATTAAATGCTCATCCTCGTGAAACCAAAATACTATATTGAATATATAAAAGATACACTTGGTGGTGGAGTGGGTACCTTGACAGAATTTTCCGATCGGGAGGGAACAGCAGGAATGGAGAATACGGAAAATAGGCTTGGGGAGGCGTGCGACTAGGCTTACCGCAAGAAGAGGGTCGGATCCACAGGATGGAGGCCTATCAGTCGATCTATCTACACAAACAATGGAGAGCAAAATTTGAAGCGCCCACGCTGTCCTGACTGCCGACTAGGATAAGGCTCGACGAGGAGTATTGAGTCGACGGATGTACCAACGCTTCGACCAGAATTGGTCCGAATTCACCCTCCATGGAGCGAATGGGTCCGAAGGGGTCCGAATGGACCCTGATGGTGGTCCGGTGGTCCCTGATTCGAGGACGTACTCCGGCAGACCGCACGGCGTCAACCCGTAAAAGTTAGTCGGGGGATACCTAATCCCAACTTTTTTGGCAACTTCCGGTTTTCATAGATGTGCGGTAAGTTTTCGCAAACGCGAGACTGACGGGGACTCGTCTCACGTTGTTGGGGTAACCCAACAGATACGAGAACTGCGGGGAGGCGGTGGCCCATTGACGTCAATTCGCCTCATGGTGTCGTCCTCGCAAGAGCTGTGGCTCGCTAACTTCCCTTCCCTTATCCCACTACTTCCCATTAGGGTATAAGCGAAGGCTTGCAGACCTAGTGGGAGGTTTTAAGACCCCGCGGGGAGACCCGAAACACCTACTGATTAGGATTCCACCGCTGACCCTCTGCGAGAGGCTATATATATCCCGGCATTCCGGAGCCAACGCCACCTACGAGGGAGAGGGTTTCGATAAGGGTTTTAGAATCCCTCGGTCAACTGCCGGGTTGACTTAGTTCGTTGAAATCCTGGTCAACTCAGGGTTGACCTGAGTCCATGAATTTTTATTTCACAAATACATCAATCAAATACATTATTAAGGATTGATAAACTGAATGATGTTTCATGTATTTTTTATTCACCAGAGCTTTCTAATTTAGTTGAATATATCTATTCCCTTCCCAGCTGGTGTAAGAATTTTCCTTTTCTGTAACAACAGGGGTTTTCCCCACATATCTTGTGCATCTGCTGCGATGAGATTGAGTATTAATTGAGAATTACTCATTATAAAATACCTGCAACCTGTGCATCTCCCATTCTTCCTCAAGAAGCCTCGTTGAGGGGAGAGGGACATTTCAGAGGGCCATGTCCCACCACAAAGTGATATATACATAAAACTGAATCCCGTTCCAAAAACCTCTTTGAGCACATTTAGTGAGGAGAGATATTATCATATTCTTCCACTTCTCAAGCAGCTGAAATCACACTTCACACCTCTATAGAGCAAAGTATGAACTTTTGCGCTAGCCAAATTGCTTCGGTATTAGAAAGTAACTAAGCCCTGCGCCTAATTTAAGTTTCTTCCTTTCTCAGAAGCAATATTTCTGCGAAGTCAAGTACACTTAATTTCGCAGCATACACTTAAAAATGTTATTAAAAGAGAGTCACCAAAGTTTCATCACTTGAGAATATGCTTGATACAACTTTGATCATTCTTGGTATATCCACAAACATTTCGAATCATTGAAGGTTTTTACCTTAAATTTCTCCCTTTTAAATTGAATTATTTCCCCTTATTTTTAAAATGTTCTGCTTTCTCCTCATCTGGTTAATTCTAGATTTTCCTTGTATGGAATCTTTAATTTCAAAATAATCCGTTGATTGACGTTTCATTGTTATTTTTCAAGGAAAATCTACATTGATGTTAGCTTGGCCATTTAAATTACGTATGTACCCATTATTTCCACTTTCGATTTTAATTTGGTCTCTTGTCTTCATGCGCAAAAAAGATAAATATTCGTTAAAGCGGTAAGCCTTGTGACAAAGCTCAACGTTGAGGCTGAAACTGATGATGGAAATATTGCTGATAGTATGAATAGCTTCTCCAGCATTTTTCCAGCAGTCCAATTTCATTAGACTTACAAAATATTTCCATCATGTCAAAATCAATTCATCTTTGAAATTGGTAAAAATAAAGATGCCGTTAAATTTACTTAAAGAGTATCCATTGAAACTCATAACTCTAAATATGTTTGGTGTCCATATATCGTACAACTTCCTAGATAGAAGCCATATTCTCTGTTCTCAAACACATACCACCTGGTTATCATACTATTTGCGAGGAATGGTACAAGGTATTTTATTAGTAAGTAATCAATCACAAATATCACAGTATATTGCATTTATTACCTATAATAAATAAATTTTAAGCTTTGAAATCCGAATATATTTCCCTCACATACATACCAGTAGCGCTCTTTCGTAATGTCGTGGTATGTCGGGGAATTTCAATAAACAGTACATACCGGGTTCGGCATTAGTTGGAGAATATAAGGGATTTAATTTACGCATCATATCTTCCTCGCTGAACAAATATTGCCAGTGAATTATCGTTGTAGAGGCCAAGAAACGTCACTCCAAGCCTTCTCAAATAGTACGACATATGGACAACCGCCATCGAATAAGACTTCCGGAACTAAATTCTACAATGAGTGATGCCAAAGCATTTGCAAAAAACCCGACAGGAATGATAGCAATCTCCAGCTGAACGGTTAAAAAACTTAGTCCAACGGAAGTCCACAGTAAAACACCCGAAATTAAACAACCTGGGTATTACACGAGGTGAGGAACAACACATTTCAAAAGCCCGGTGATTAATTAAACGAGGACATCTTCACCTCGAACATGTTTAACTAATGGCATATGCTTAATGCATTTCTTAGTCAAATGTTTTCTTGTGAAGTGCGCCAATAAAAACATGTAGCCACTTTAATGTTGTTATAGAAAATAACCACCTTATCACCAACCACAGTGCAAGAAAATATAAATGCTGACGTCAATCCAGATATTTCTAGGGGCAGTTTTTTAGACCAAATACACGGCTCTCAGCACAGATTAATTATTACTCTTTTTCACGTTAACGTTTCCATTAATAGTAATTATTTATACGATTTGTAAATGTGAGAAAAGGCCTTAACAATATACTAAAAATAGTCGTAACATTTACTCCCACATTAAATCATACAACTAAATTTAGAACATTAATACCAACATCTTGCAGTTACATTTACATATACGTACCAATCCCTTAGATACTTAGTCCGTGAGGACCAAAGCAATACGTTTAAGAAGTTTTCTTAGCCATTCTTCCGCGTCAGGGTAACGACTCAAAACCTGGGAAACCCGAAAGGACTTCATCAGCATCATTCACCTGGATCACACCAAATCCTTCTCCGCTTCTTCTTCAATTAGATTCACAGAATATTCACTGAATTCACTCTTCGTATTAAAATACAACCTTAAACCCGAAAAAGTGTAAAAGGCAGTTAAAATGGTGAAATTATCACTTCGTTAAAGTATATGGTGTAGCAGAGTAAGAACAATAAGCCTGGTAGCATTTTTATAAGAATTTAATGATTATACTTTTATATTATACTAAGAATAATTTTAATTATTTTTAAAAAAATAATTACCTAATGAAATTCCTGAAGGAAAATGTCAAAATCAGTCAGCTGGTACTTAACATTTTCTGACAGAGGCGACAATAGCGTTCTATCTTATACAGTCTGGGCTCGAATTCTTTCGAAGTATATTTTTGGCAGCAAAGATATTCCTCCCCAGCGGTGCCGGATATGGGCGAGTGAGGTATGCTCATCTTCATAAGTCAGATCTCCATGTTCCTTAATACGGTATTCGCCTAAAAGAGATAATTAAACCCTCGTAAATAGTCCTACATGATCAAAATAAGCACAAAGGAAAAAATAGCTCAAGAAAGTTATAGAGATTTCTGAACGGAATTCCGTAGTACTTAGGTGCCTCGATTTTTATAAGTTCTGAATAATATGATGCTCATAGCCTTTGCTACAATGAAGAATCACCAATATACCACCTCAGTAGGAAATAAAAATTGCAAAAATCTGACATGAATAACTCTGCTCTTGGATTTCCAAGTGGTGAGCCATATGTCCTAAGATCCAACAGAAACGAGGTTAAATTAATTGATGAACTTGACTGTGTCAAGCTTCATTAAACCTGGTTATGTTCACAAAAGAAAACTAACTGAATTTCAAAATGATTCGTTTTTATCCCCCAAAGACTTTTGATATCCGACCATTAAAAGTATATTACGGACTTCAAAATGAAATAATATTAAATTTTCTAATAGGACACATTTTTAAGCGTTTCCTGAGGCATTGAGTGCTTCACAGGCTTTTCCGGATTTATTTTAAAATGCTGATGTCACTATCGCGCAATACATTACAGCGAAGGTAACACATTTATGGTTGAACGTTTCCCTCACGTTGCGCCAGGCGTTTTCAGAAGCGAAGTCTTCAGAGAAGAAGACTTTGCTCCTAAAGACGCTCACGAGGGAAATGTCAAGCCTAAAATGCACCCGTATCAGCAGAACAAGAAAGCCACATGAGCATTTGTCTACAGCTACGAAAACCTACGCAGTAGTTTATTTAATAATGGCTGTTTTACGTACATCTCATCATCGTTGATGTAAATGGCCATGAGTGCACAAAAATTCTACATTTAGTTGTATGGTAATAAGTTTCAGTTATCCACAAAAGGGAGGAAAAATCGCCTACATCTTTTAAGCCAGAATTAGAAACTGCATTCTTATTTCACTCATAAATACTTAAAGTAAATCGATGCTCAGAAACATTTTATTCAACTCACTTTTACATCGGAATATTTTCAAGTATTTATTGAAAGGACAAGATGCGTACAAATGAAATAAACAGAGTTGATCGTACGCTGAAGCGATTCCAAAAGGTATTTTTTAAAAATTAGCTCACGGCCCATTGCATACAGATATTGGTGAGTTTGCCTCCATTGTTATCGGCATTAAAGCACTAAATTTTAATATCTATGGCGCTCACAGTCACAACCGATTCAATGGAAAAGATCACAACTGATTCCATCCCTCATGATCCCATTGTAACATTGATTCCTTAAAACGCTATCACTATTTTCAATTAAGAATCCATTCAGCTTTTCGGCTTATTGACACACACCATTGCACGTTACTCATTTATTCTATTTTTTTGGAAGCTAGGCTTGATTTTTTTCACATCTTTTCCAAAATGGTGGAAACACGTCGCGGCTTGAAAACATGATGCGCCAAGGCCGAGCGACCAAAACACCACAACCGCCGGATGTTCCCGCGAGGCACCAAACTATCACTATTTTCCTCGTTCGCTTACGCGAAAGCCAGATGACATAAAATGACGACCGCTTCCACGATAATCGCCCTCGGTCGTGGCGACTCTTTTTCCTCTTTTTGCCAATGCAGTCTCGTTAGCTCCCCGCAGCTGCGGCCGTATTCGAGCATGCCTCACGACTATTTTGTCGGAGAAAAACTAGAGGAAAAAATTATCGTTTTGCATTTCAAGGGACCGATCATGCTGAACAAAGTGCATTCAGGAAATATTCATATCACATACGACCTTGAGGACAAAAAAGAGAAAATCAGATAGTTTGCATGGAGGAATGTGTGAGCGAAAGCAAGTGCTAATGTAATGCGCACAATAATAAGCGATGATTCTTTCACGGCGTTTTGGAGTTGATGTAAAAACGACGACGGGTAACTTGTAAGGGGCGAATAAAAGAGAGACTTGGACCGAAAAAAATACAGACGCTAGAATGAAAACAAATCAATAATCACGTAAATCCTAATATTTTTAACTTATAAAATTGTTCATCTAATCGACATACGAAATAAAATGATATTAAAAATTAAATTAAATTAAATTACTACTGAATAAAATTATAAATGTGAAGCACCGCTTTTACGACTCACATTATATTAAGAGCTAACGATAGCTCTTAGGAAGACAAAGGTCAACTCATTGCTTCTCCGGATGCCATTGCGTACTTTGGAGTTACCTTACAATGAACTTCCAAGTATATTGGTACCACCATTACCTACTATCAACATGATGTAGCGTTTCAAATATTCAAGAAAAGTATTTTATTTTAGAGCCAAGCACCAAAAACAGGAATGATTATACATTATCGCTTACCAAAAGAAGCCCTTTAAATGCACTGCGCTACGATACTGACCCGGAATATGGCCATTATTACTTCACCAAAAGAAAGTTATATGTCATGCACATGTGGCATAGTGGCATGCACACAGATGCCTTACGAAAGGTGAACTGGCCCTAGAGCCAATTGAAAAATCACCACATACCACAAAACAGAATTTTCTATGCACCTGTTATTGCCTTGGAAGCAAGAAACCAACAGAAATTTGTTTTTAGCAATCTCCTTTCCAGAAATAAAGCTTGAAATATAACAGTGACACAGTGAAAGCGCAAGTTATGGGGATGTGCGCCATCGAGGATGCATGAAGACAAAATGTACGGGTAGAATTTACAGTAAAAACTTACTACCAAAAAATAAATGGCGAATTTATGCCCAGCAAGTACTCTGGAAAATCGAAGAGGCAAACTAATAGGGCTCCATTGAGAAATAAAAGCCATAAAAAAGAATCGTAACAACCAATTCAACAACCAATCAATAAAAAAATAATAAATGAGAGGTAAATCGATAGGGAGAGTTGATGTAGTCCGACCGAAGTATCATTTTACTTAGAAATGAATGAATTTGGCCTCATTTTAAAGAAAAATATCTCACCAATCCAATGACACCAAAACTTCTATTCCTTACCACATTACATTTGGAGATATTTGCCAAAAAATACCAGCCCTTTTACATGGGAAATGGTACGTGCATGCACTCCAAAGGAACATAATTTACAAAATGAGGTATTTCTAACACTTAGATGTCGTAAAAAAAACTAACAGTGTGTAGTTTATATGTTTTCTCAACTATATTTAAAAATTAAACATATTGTCACCGCAGTAGGTTCTTGGGTATCACAAAAAACCTTCTGTTTTGAAGGTGTTTCAAACGCACCGCGCGAAAAAAATGAGTCAAGCTAAAGGCTTATTTAGGTATTTTCATTTAATTACTTACAGTTTCTGTCATATAAAATTAGTTTATTTCACCAATAATAATGAAATATTTAATTGATGTGTCATATAGCTGGTGTAATCAAAACGTATAATTCGAATATGGTCTCTATTATGACTAGGTAACTATCTCGCTCGGACTACCTTAAAAAAAGAAAACAAATCAATGATCGGAGAAAAATATGACCGGTACGGGGCAGTTAAATAATTAAACCTGGCAATAATCCGGAGGGGAGAGGTGCAGTATTATTCGGATCGATGGCCGCTAGAAAAGAGAATAATTCTCGACTTCTCCATCTTAAATACGCTAACATATTCTTAAAGCTTATCTAACGATTGAGTTTAAGACAACTAAGGAAGATGCGATAGACATGAGGTGCAGTCAGAGAAGTATTGTGGCTGCTCAATCAAACCAAATACCCGAAAAGTAAGCACAATAAAAGCGATTTTATACTTCTTTCGTTGAAAGAAATATAAAATCGCAATTATTGTGTCTAAAATATCAAATAAAAACTTATTAAAGTGGAATTTTTTACTTATTTATACTTATATTAATTATCAGTTGAAGTTATGTTATTGTTAAAGGTATTCGATTCACTTTGCTTACTATTTGTCACCATATTAATGTTAATTTTCTTGGTGCGCTTCAAGAAGTACATTAAGAGGAAGTCTGCCATAAAATTGTTACACCCAAAGCCAATTCAAATAAAAACACCTTTTAAAATAAATCATATAAACAGTGAAAGAAACGTGAATAGGGATAACATACACTCGTAAAGGTATATCGAGAGAAGTAGTTTACCGCTATATATTAGGGGAAAAGAATGTCCCATTTTTATCGTAGAATCATATGCAAATCGAATAAACCGGTATTTCGATTTTTTTTCAAGCGCCTATCTCTAGAACCCCTTCCTCCATTCACGAGTGATTACAATCAAATGCACTATAACGTCGGATTTCCGTGCGCCTGAGTGCATTCGTGCACGAAATACACCGGTAGAGTCTAATTTAGGATAGAATTCAATATCATTCCACATGTGTCAACATGTGTCTCCTCGAGCATTCGAAAATTGATGCATTTTCGCATACCTAAACAAACTCATTTGGAAAACCGAAATAAACTGATTTAAATCGTATTTGGTTATCATGGAAGCTCCGTGAATAGAATCTCAAAATTATGCCTACTAGTAAAAATCAGTTCAAAATTACTGCAGTAATCTAGCTTAGCTTTCAGGTATATGAAAATTCAAGTCACAAAAAAGATTATAGAGAGAACTATTTCTAATTTTCAAATGTATGGAAAAGTTTGCAGTTCACATTAGAAACTAACGGCGAAAGATATAGGATTTATAAATGGATTCCAAATAAAGTGGAAATCATAAAAAACTTCAATATTGAGTCACAAAGTGCTTTAATTTTAATACGTTTGGATTAGAATTGATGGCTACACTTGCTCGTCGCAAGTAGACCAGTGAGATCCGTTAATCATTAGCGCAATTTTTGTATGGCAAGAGTTGTGGAGATTATATAAAAACTCGAAAGAAATGTATGTATTTGACTTGTAGAAGACTAACTCAATTGGCATTACTCGTGTGCTGGAGTATCAAGAATGAAAAAACGGCCAGGGCGAAGCTGGTCGATTCCAATTAGGTTACAACTGTGCTCATGTAACCGAATTAAAGCTTACGCTAATTTAATTAATACTGTGCAACAGAATGCATGTAAGTTTGGACTTCGAAGAGACCAACCTTAACATAATTTAGAGTCAGGGACGCTTCCATGGGTAAACCTATAACGGGGGGTCATTAATTTGCCCATGGCTACCCAAGGAAATTATACCAACAAGGGTAATCAGAATAAATGGTCATGCCAACCAATACGTTCCTACCCTGCTATAGTTACTTTTGGGAGATGAAAGCTCGTGTGTTTTCAAGTTCACTACATTTACGGTAACCGAACACTTACCGAATTGCTGAGTTTTCGTGCCAATCCCATTAATAAAATACATAAAATCAAGGACAACTGGAGTGATTTCATATTTGCCCGAGGTTCGTCGAGTTAGCGTACGGCTTTCGGCACGAGTCTTGACTCATTGTAGCAAGTTTAATAACGTTTTGGTATTTTATAGCCATTATATAGACTTAGTTACAAGTAGTTAAATTTCTTTGTAATTATCAATTTCTATAATAGGCAGTTGATTAAGGTAAATATTGGAACGTGTCATGACTGAAACTAAAATAAAGGAAAGTTACCATCGAGCCAATTACACCGGATGCTGTATCAAAATCGCATTTCTCCCGAAGTATCGTAGTTTGTAATTTATCAATTATTATGGATATACAATATAACAAATTATGCGCACTGTAGATTTTCATATTCTACACTTATGCATCACGAATAAAAGTATGCGACCACGCAGGTGTCTTCAATTACATGTACACGGAACGGACGTAAAAGACAGAGTTTGGCTCATTTTGTAGAGAAAAAGCTATTAAAAGGAAAAGATATATTATTAATATCGAAATATATAACTTAAGAGGTATTACGTACAGAGCAAAATGAACCCCACCAGACCTACTTGCCACTTAATAGTTACGTCACAACCTGTTCTCCGTTTAACAATGCTTTCAAGGAACATTACCATTCACCCACATATGGTGCGAGGTGAGCCGAGCCCAAAGTGTTCGGAGAAACACAATTCACTTCAAATGGTCAAACATGGCACCCTCGGTCGCTGTGCTCAAAATTTTTACTGAAAACAGCGCAGTGCACTCAGGCGAGAACTGTGGACCTAACAAAGCATATTTCGAACACTCGTGTTATTGCGACCTATTATACAATCGAGTAAGCCAGAGGAAGAGATGATTTTAATGCATGTAAACATTTACTTTATGCCTCCACGTTTAATACCTAGGAATTCATTGATCAATAATTTCATTTTCATATGAAATTGAATAATTCATTGCCACCAAACTCCCATCAATTCGCCGCACAAAGTAAGGACACAAAGGCGCTTAAGATGTCACGTTGAAATGATTTAATAAAACTTAATTCTCAGGAAACTACAGAATTCCTTCTTCATTAAATAAAAAAAGAGTCAGCAGAAATATATGAGATAGTTTAACGTGGAGTTTTACGGCAGTATCAATGGAGGACTTTTTTATACTCTCACTCAAGACATTTTTCCTCAAAAAATTTACCTTATTTGGGCTAGCGGAAACCCAATATTCTTTTAAGAAAATCAACTTAGGTCGCTCAGCTTTCATTCTGCAAATGGGAAACGCATTTCGATTTCGGTAGAGTTTTTGTCGCACGTGAAATTGCGCTAAATTTATAAACTAAACAGTAAATATGAATCGTTTGAGCCGTCAGCCAAGATTTTTCAGTATCTTTGGGAAATTATTCCAAGTAAAATTCATATAAATTATTAGCAAAGTTTATGCCACTGAAAAAATATGAAAAACATAACAAGTAAAACAAATTAAATAACGATTAAAATAGAAATTTCACACAATTTGACTGCCGCTCCGATCATTGCAATGATGAACCGACTGCCTTTACTGAATTAATACTATATTTAATAATGTGCAATCTGGAGAGACGCTGCACTTGTTTCATTTACACGAGCAAAGCTTAGTGATTGGTTAAGAGTAGCCATTTTAAGGAAAATTGCAGAGGATTCAATTATTAGAAACTAGTCACCAACCATTTTTTATCTATTGTAAATAAAATAATGGAAAATTTGTCAGCAGAAGTGATGCTTTTCATCATCCTACCCTGGCATACCACTGAGATTCCGCAGTGAGTCAGACAAGCTAGATTTTGGCAAACCATGTACCAAAATAGTCAGTCACCACGTTTTTCAGTTTTACACCAAAAATAAATGCAAAAACCATTTGAAAACAACTTGTGTGATCTTGAACGTCAATATGAATAATTTGGAAGAGATTTTTACCGTTATTGCTAACAATTCAAAGTGCTGGTTAAAGCAAAATAAAATTTTAAGTTCAACATAAGGTACAGATAGGTACAAAAACTCGTTCTTTCCGAGCACAATAAGTGACCACAATAAAAACTGATCTCCTCTAAATGCACTCCCTTAGTACATGTCGCCATTTCACCTCCAAAAATTTTACATCTTTACACGGCTGTTTACCTACCACCCCCTGCCACACGCCCATTCGGCGGCTCGCGGGGTAGTATGTAGATGTAAATGTAGATAAGGAATTAAAATTGAAAAAAATGGTAAAAATGAATGACGGAGATGACAGTAAATGTGGCAGCTACCGTAATCTGTAACGTGTTTTTAGTTCTAACCCAAGATTTCTGCCAAGAAAATACATTTTTGCATCCGAGAAAGATGATCTTGCTAAGCTACACATGAAAAGATTCTCGTATTTTATCGTTAAAGAGTCGCAAAAACTTATCTTTCTATATATCTATATTTTCATTAAAATCCATGAACACAGGTTTCAATGACAAGTGATTGATGACAGCGGCAAGAGTAAGATCTAGATTGAAGACGGAAAGACGTAAGATGGATCTGTTCACGTACCATGCGCTAGGTGGTGTAGTTAAATATTGATTAAGAAAATTATTTTTAGACGAAGGAGAGTGAAGTTGAGTCATCAGGAGTGAAGTTGAGTCATCAAATTCAAGAGTTCTCATTGTTTATTGGTTTAAATTTGACTAATCATCTTTATACGTGACTCTTTGAGTAGCAAACCAGCCGCTTTTAATGCAGCCCATTTGGTCACATTATAGATCCTTTAATCCCCTCAAAAAATTGTCTCTCGTTTCCGTTTTCCATCCCGTGTCACTGTATCTACTTCCTTTAGGTCCTCGTTCGACTACAAATGGGCACATTCCACGAATGCACTTAACCGGGCACATAACTACATCCCTGTGAATTCATGCATCATCATTCATCTCTTCGGTTTCCACTGGGGGACACCGCGTTACTCACGCTCGTAATAGCCCTTCTCTTGGCGCCCTAAATGCACTCCAACAGGGCATAGGCACCTACTTCTCCATCCGAGAGAAACCAGGGCGCATGACGTCATTGAAGCAGGAGGAACCGCTAGATTCCAACGAACTACGCGAAGTGCCGCGGGGAAGTACCTCAAGGCTCTGAAAACTGAATGGTCCACTGAGCGCAACTCATTCATCAGATTTCAGATACACATCCGCTAAACACATTAACATCTGCAGGGGTACCAGCCGCAATCATTAATTCAACTCCCATCGCCATTATCACTGCCTCATCAACAGACCTAGACCTAGATAAGCATGAAGTTTAGAAGATCTTCATTTTAACGGCGGGATTTCTGGAGGCATAAACGTAACATATTTTTACCTCTGCTTTCATCTTCAAATTTAACGATAGCAGTTACCATTATCAGATCGAAAAGAAGACTAGAAATGAGTTAAGAAAAAGAAAAAGTATAATTGCTAAATTCAATATGTATTATATTTTATTTAATATCTACCCACGATTACACGAATGAGCAACTCAATCAATTCCGGATTGCCTTTTGAACATAATCTTCAAATTTACTCGGCACATAATCTTTTTTAGCACGTTTATGATTGTATATTCGTTTAAATTATCATACTTTGGGTTTAACTTTGCTGTTACATCAGGGTATTTTAAAGCATTAAGGCTGAGTTCAATGTATCGTGCAAATTTCCAATGTTAAATCGTGTTCCAAATTTCAGATTTAGGCAAAGCAAAAAAGAGTATGTTTACCGTTCATGTTTTTTACTTTTTTTCCAATTCATTTAACACGCTGTTATTCATGAATTCAAGAATCTACATTCAAAAATATACCAGCGAAGTAACTCTTCTAAGGTACTTGAAATATGAATACACAAAATGTGTCATTAAATTTCTCCAGTTATTCCAATTGTTATCACATGGATAATATTCGTATGTGTTTTTCAAGAACAGAAATCCCATATCGTAAACCGTGCTGAAGTTAGTCAGCGGGGTGAAGATGACAAAAACGAAAATTTCGACTCCGGAAGGAATTGGCGGACTAACGGAAGAGAGAGGCATTAGATAGCGGTTGGTTCACGAGCAGGGCAATTGTTGGCAAAACCAGAGAGGGCTTAAAGTCCGATGCAGAAATTCACCTCCAGGTGGTTACATTTTCTTTGTCATTAATTATATCATGCTATCATTACAAAATGGCCAAACATCCAATTTTATGCCGTCCTGGTGAATAATATCGCCGAGTAAGTATTTTTTTTCTGGCTCAATAAACTAATCGAGGGTAATGATTAGCTGAGAAAACTTGTAGTTTCATGATCATTACATGTTTTTGTCTTTCTAGTTATTTCTTTTCTGGATGCTGCGGACTTACCAAAGAAAACTTGATGGCTGGAGGATAAAAAATAATTCTCCAGAAAACCTTGAGGAGACATTCTAGGCGATCGTCCGCAAAAGGTATTTCGAAGATTGCAAAACACAAATGGATAAGACGCTTACTATGGAAAATCTAATGATCACAGAGAGTTAGCTAGGTATTTCCAAAGTGAGCAAATCTGCCGAAGGTAGTGGTTGCAAAGGCTCACACAGGGTTGTCGAGAGGACAATGAAGGGTTTCCCAGAGCTTTTCCGCGTGGTTCCATTTTCGTGGACGATAGTTTCCGCAGCATTGTGGCTACCTTCTTCAGGTCTGAAGTGAAGATGAAGTTAATAGTATTCGTCTAATGAAGGAATTAACATATTTAGACAGATATGAACTTTCTTTACGAGCATAAACACCTGCATCTTCACTTTAGATCTGAAGAAGATAGCTGTAATGCCTCCGAAACTGTCGTCCACGGAGCCACGAGGAGACCACGAAAACCCTTCACGGTCATCCGCTGATGACGCCCGAGCAATGCGGTAAAATGTTATTTGAAGCCACTAACTACGATAGAATAACTTTGGCGTACACCTTCATCCGGCGGTAAGGGGTTGAGATTCACTTAAAATAAATTTTTTTTCTGAGCTAATAGAGGTTCATACGTGAAAAGATGTTTATAGATTCAGTTCCCCCATGAAAAATTTAACAGAAAAAAGAGAGTTCAGGATACATACAAGCCTCTAAAACTGTACCAGCTTCACCTTGGATAATGGTACTAAAAGGTACCTCTGAAAATTGCTCTTCCACAAATTTTAAGTCTGAAATTTTCATTTACATGATGAGAATGTTGCTCATCGCTCCATATGACATATTTTAATTTACTTCGAAAAAACTTGTAAGGACGATCAGCTCTTAATAATAATTGCAAATAAATTTCATCAAGCCTGTCATTGATAACCTCCTTTAAATAATCAATCAATAACAATAAGAAGCCAAACATCTAACAGTAGCCTGGAAAGAAATTTATATTAACATGATATTTGGAGCAACAAATGTCAAAAATTATGAACTTTTAAGCGATTCACAGCCCGGCAACGGCCAAATAAAATGGATCGAGTAGTTTTACATGACTCACCTCTTAAACCTTAAGTTGACTAGCGTCTAATTGATGACCCATTGCTCAATAAGTGTTTAAAAACCTGGTAAAAACAATAAGGGTCATGAGTATAATTCGTTGTCTCGGGCGTGACTTCATGGAATCGACGTGGAACGTCATCATCTGGCACCAGATGATAACGTGCCATGTCGAAACCTAGGTCGTACATTAAATATTTATGTGGAATTACAAAGTTTCCTTGACTGTTTATTATGAAGGATCATGAGCCCAACATGCAAGTGACACAATATTTGGGTAGGGCGCAAACTAATCTGTTGTCCAGTGCAGCAATTATACTCATCCTCTCTCCTTGCCTATTTTTTTACTTTTGTTTTCTTATGTGCGTTTCTGTTCTTATATTTAAATTTTGTAATGTTTTACTTTTAAGAATAATAAGAAACTCGATGAACAAAACTGTTACAGATGAAAGAGCATTTGCCGTTCCATTGAAAAGAAAGACAGGCTACTCTGTGCAATTCAAACTAATGTCGCCGTGTAAGTACTTATAGTGGAGTAACCCGCTAGAAAACATACAAACAATGAAGTTCACGATTTCGTAATTATTCTCCTGAATTGAGATTTTATTTCATGCCAGAAGTGGTTTGCAGCAGACGAGGGCACCACAGCGACTGTGAGAAGTAATTACAAATAGCTTGAAGTTTCAAAGCTGGAATCCCATTACAATAATTATTTTACCTACTTAAATGACAATTTTTGCAGTCACTTTTGCGTCTTTATGTGACGATATTTACGGAAATTAAGCTCTTTTGAGTGTAGCTTACCGAAAGCGATGGGCGTATAAGTATGGTGGGAAAGTGCCTCCATTCCCTATCATTTCCGTCAAACATTTTCTTTTGATCGCAAAAGGGCAATGACTACTCACGCGATTAAACAAACACCTTCACTACACCAAAATCACTCAAACGCCACATGAATGGGGTGATTCACGCTATGAAATCGGCCGTCAATCTCCCAGAAATGGACGATTCCCACAACTCCAACCTTGAAGCGTTTCAACAACTTCTATCTTTCCGAACGACCGCTGTTGAGGATAATTTTTCTACATGAAAGGATCTTTTGGTTTTTGAAAACCTTAGGGGAGTAATACCAGTTGCCTAGGTATTGACCGGGAAATGGATTTGTTTTTCCATTTCTGCTGAAATCATGATTTACCATCAACTCCAAACCTATTCCCCTCATAAAGAATTCGAGGAGTAAACATTTTTGGTGAATAATTTCTACCGTAAATTTTTATTTAAACCATCCAAATAGAAAGTATCATCTATTTAAGCACATATTTTTCATAGTTTGAAAATCAAATTACAACCATTAAATTCGCGAAAAATTGTCGGAAAAAGGAATTGTTCAATTTTCAAATCACTGAGTCATCTAAGGGGGATTAGTTAATTCATGGACTTTGATCCAATCATGGTAGAGCACAACTCGGGGTAGGCTCATGACACAGTTTTGTGTGACTTACCTTAGTACTTATGACATTAATTTTTTTTAATGATATACCATTAGTATTGCCCTCACAATTTAAAATATATAAAAATAAATAAATGGTAAACAAAGAGCCGTAGCGAAAAAAGGCGTCTGAGTAGCATTACGGAAACTTCAATCTTGGGCGGATAGAAGGGCTGACTGAAGCTTAATCCTTTTCGTCTCTTTTTTTATGCATTATTCTGATTAGTTTTTAAGAAAACATTCCGCGATTTATTTTTGTGTTTTGTAGGTCTCTGTCAGTCTCATTATGTGCCCCTCGAAGAAAATGAGATCAGCGTTTACCATTCTGGACGCCAAAATAAATGACCAATGTTTTTCCGCGCATAAATTTTCACAGATTACAAGCGCGATACCCGGCACTGAATAATCATTAACTCAAGAATTCATTTAACTGCATCAATAGTAAATCTTTCTGTGACAGAATATATCGCTGATCACCAATCGTTTTGATTGGTCACCAAGATTTTACCCAGATGTGCAAAATGGTTGTTTGGGAGACCATTAATCCAATATAAGTTAGCTGAGGCAATAATAGAATGACGCTGGTGTATTGAATGGTAAACGGGTGTGATGTGAATCACTGGAATTGTCACATGCTTTGTTATCTTTAAATTTACACCGTCGATGCATCGCTACTACGGAATTCATCATTCAATGAAATGAATGATCACGCTGCAAAACATCCGTTGTAGGCTGCAGTGGAATCTCTATTCCAAAAATGATTGAAATGAGTCGAAATGTTTCAAGCACAAACCTCTATCCTACCCGCATCAATATTATTCTTATGCATTACTGAATTTCATACGCTGAAGCACGTGTACCAGTATTTGTCCGGAAAAAGCAATTACTGCGTATTGATTTCAGAATGGGAAACACAATGTCGCCAATGTTTCTGAAGAAGCAATTTCTAATGCGCTCTCGAATAAAATGTTTTGCGTAAAATTCATGTGCCAAAATTTTATTAAAACGTGCATCACGCGATGGCAACTTTTTATTTACATATTGAAAGGAAGAAGATTCGATATTTAACCAATTAATTTTGAATAGTATGGTGTTGCACCGGCCGTTCCACTGGAAGAATAAACACCAAGGAAACAAAGAGACTTGTTCCATTATATATGCTATAAATCAGCTCAGATACAATGGAATCATTTTGTCCAAAAATCAGTCTTCATCAATTTGTTCAGCAAATATCCGGGCATGACAGTCACCGGGGGATGCTGAGCTCATAACATAGAGAATATATCCGTAATCAATGAAATTCAGCGTGACATGAGGGTGGAATTTGTTAAATGAACGGAAGCAGTATCTTAGAGGAGGATTTTTGCAAAAATTGGATGAATTGCCCGCAAAAACAACGAAAATGGCCATGAATTCCAAAACATGAAATAGAAGACTTGAGCAAGCAAATTTAAAGAAAAAATTAAAAATATTTTCCATTTCTGTACTCCTTTAATAAGTTTTCGACTCTTCAATCCATTCTCTTTCACTAGCATCGAGCATACTATCTTCAATTCACCTTTCTATTGTTCAAACGGTTGTACTCTCTCTAAAGCTTCAGCTTCAAATTACATTTTCCCAGTTCATAACCACTCCCAAATAATCGTTACCTGGCATTTAGCATGCTCCATTGATGATTTAGCATTATATAATCAACGAATCAAAATCAAGACATAAATTAGAGAACCTCATATGGTTAAAATTATGCATGAAATGCTAATGCTTATTCAAACTTATAACGCAACTGTTGAAGACATTTACCAACGACAAACTTGGCAAGGGAATGCTAATTGACTAGAACATTGTATCATGGAATTGCTGACAAATAAAGAAAATACCGTATTTCTCCGTATCAGATCTCCCGCTCATTTGATAGACCAGCATCCCCAATTTTCAAAGTATTAATTTTGTAAAATGTTTCGAATAATAGCTCGGATATAGTCTCCCCATTAATTTTTCACCGTGCATCTGGAAAAAGTAGGGACTACATTCCGAGCCATAAGGTTTTTCTAATTAAATTGATACAATTAAAATATTGAACTAATCCTTTATCTCAAACTGATTCGTTTCAATTTTGTGAACGTTTAATTAAGTTGACATGATCAATCCCAGAGATAAATTTCAACGCGACGCTCTTATTTAAGCACACTTTCCGCAAGATGGTATTATCTTCCATTCCCTTTTATCCCGCCTCATCTCCCACACCTGGTTATTAAATGGAGGCATAGAAAATCAGAATTATTTTATTCTCGCTGTATCGTTATTGAATTTTAGGATATAATTCGCCAAAGCAAAGAAAGAGCTAATTCCAAGCAAATTGAACAAATATTATTTCTACTTATTTACCCTTTTACTTGAGAAGATAAAAAATACATTAAAGTTGGACTGGAAAAATAATAAAAACGGTCGATTAGCAACAATGTTTGACACTCGCATCCACCCCGACTCTCGATTCTAAAATTAAGAAAGGTGGGTAGGAAGCCCAGTGATTCAAGAAATGACACGGTGAGGAAATATTATAGCCAGTTTTTTCGTGTTTGTGGAAGTAAAATATTTAAAATTATTCCTCATTCACACCCATTTAGGTTCAAGTGAGCGGGGAAAGTGGTAGAAGAAAAACAAGATCGCACCTAACTCAAAATTTCCTCGATCACATGTTGCAATGCCCGCATGATTTCTAAGTCCAGTCAAATGATTATCAAACATATGCAAGAATGTTTACGTTAGCATCGCAAATTACAAAAGCTGATAGGATTCCATCGGATTTGAAAAAGGGGAAACCATCTAGTAATAAAACATATGGATTCAATCACATACAGCTGCGAGATTAAATAGTGGACCGGAAAGCCCCCGGTGTGTATATGATGACATTTATCAGGTAAATAGAAAAGAACAAAAAGGGAGACGGCAAAACCATATCAAAAGACAGTAAAAGGGAAAAAATGCCAGCAGACTTTACACCAGGTAAACTATAGCCCAAAAATCATCACTTCTACACCAAAACTAAGATTCATTACTCCATCTGCGAGAGGCGAGAAGACAAATGTCGATACACCGAATAAATAGGGTTTTTGTTTTCAAAATATAATATTTTAGAGAACTACGGAAAAGGCAAATAGGAGGCGGTTACATTAAAAAACAAGATTTTCATAAAAAATGCATCAAATTCGGATAGATAAACGGTTTCAAAGAAAACAAGATATGAGGTCCCTACAATTCTAATTATTTTCCGTTAAGATATATAGGAGAGGGATTTTGACCCTAAATGTAGAGGAATTATGGGGGAGGTAGCCATAGAGTCAATTTAACATGTTCAACCGCAACTGTGTAACCCAAAACAAATACTATTCTTCATACTTACCATTTGAAATACTTCAAAAATATTACTTTCACTGAAAGCCGTCCTTACCAATTAGTCAAGATTAACATGCAAAAATTAGAACTACTTCACGATGATATTTTAATGAAATTTTTTTTGGTAACAGGAACCGACCGCAAGGTGCCTTTACCAAAGAACTCGTTTATTTTGATTTGTTTATTTGTTTGTTTTAATGAGCCACACACTAAGGTGGATGTGGGCCAATATTATAATACCATTCAATTTCTTTGGTGTATTTGCTTCATCAAACAAATTTTATTTTCAACTCAACACCAAAAGAAGCCTTTAAAGGTTGGATAATTTTATTTCAATCATAATGAGGAGAGGTTTTTGTGTTCGTCACTAGGACATGAATCAAACGGCATTTGCACGTTTTCCCGTGGAACACGCGAAATTTTGTTATATTTAAAGAATAACAGGCGTCAGTTATATTAGTCAGTCAACAAAAGACTTGCATTGGAAACTAAGCGCATTAGATAATTATCGCAAGGAAGATGGCATTTAGATTAATATCTAAGAAATGAATTTTGTCATTATCAGGATTTATTATAAGGTGTATATCAGGAGTTATTATAAGGCTGGGTTGGCCTAAATGTAATGGGGGACATAATGGAGCAAGTAGAAAGGTCTATTTTCTTAGTAATTGATGAAAAAGAGAATAAGAATAGAACTAAGAACGCTTCCAGAATAATTGCGACAGCAAAAATGGAGTCCACAAACCGGAAAGAATTTATGCAAGCGATTGACACTTAACTTTGAGGAAATGTCCAATCCCTAAAATATTTGAAAAATATTCAGTTGTAATTTTTTCCGCACTCATGATTGAATCGCACCGACTATGGTTCTTTCACTTAGCGTAAGTCTCCTTGAAGAAAGAGGTTTTTTCCTCCTACCATTTTCGAGGAAACGGCTGTCTTACGCCGTAGGGCCGGATAATTTGGTTTTGAATGACATAGAAAGACTAGCCCATTGCTCTGTACCCGATCCCCACTTGAGTGTCTTGTGGAGGGCACTTCAAATAAAGTACTCCGTCTGTCGAATGATACGTGAAACCGTGGTCCCCTTGGCGCCTTTAGCTAAGAGCAGACGCCGGGTTTCTATCCACCCTTCCCCCCTAACCTATCCCCTATGGGGCAAATGACCTAGGTTTTCGGTCGCCTCCCCAAAAATCCAATCCATTGCTTTGTGTTGCAACCAAAATGTAAAAGCGATAAGAAAAAGGACTAATGGGATGATGCATCGAAAAACTAAGGGAAAAGTAGACTGGAAAATACGGGCTCCAGCAAAGATATGCTGAGGTCTGAGTAACATGAGTCCCCAATTGTGTTGTGAACTATTGTACCGAGACTAAGAAGATAGCCAATCAAACACTGAAATTAGTACTTCGAAAAAATAAGCGAGGTTAGGGACAATCTACATAAAGCTAGTTAGTGACAAAATGTCAAATATATTTCGTGATATTTTTTGGAATTCTAGTATTCGGAAAAAATAAGACGACCACAGAGCCCTTCGGAAAAAATGATTAAGATTCTGCATAAAAATGATAGATTATGATGAAGAAGCAAAATATCAGACATAAAAGAACAGAGTCGAAAACCAAAATGATCAAAAATTAAAAGCAGTTCAAAAAAAGTATAACTAGGACACAACCTTTTATCACTGTATCTAATACATGATGGGAGAATGAGAGTAAAAGACAAGGTTAACAGAATGATATTTACGGGAGAATATGTTAATATTCACGTTCTTATAGATGATGCTGCAAAGTTAGCAGATATTCTGGAATGGAATTGCAGTTGAAAACAATACAGGGAGTGCTTAAAAAATACGTGAAAGTCAACAGGAAGAAAATCAATAGAACACGGCGCGGAAGTAAGTAAATGCTGGATTACTTAGCGCTTCAAGTAGAGAAGGCAGAGCATGATAAATTAGACCTGCTCAACCTCGCAAACTGTATCATTTTGAATGAAAGAAGAACACTTTTTTTCCCGGAAGATCATTCACAGGGATTGCCACCGTCTATGAATTGGCTATTTAAATTACTAGTAGGCTGAACGAAGAAGAGTTGTAGACTTCAAAAAGCTGGAGAAGTGAGGTTAGTGAAAAATATACTGATAAAATGAAAAATAAGTATACATAAATAAAACACATGGTATCCAAAGAAGGTATTGATAATGATTAAGCAATTCGAAGATTAATGCCAAATTTAGAGTTGAATTATAATATTAATTGAGAAATTGAATTTGTACATAATGAAGAAATAAACGTGCCATATTCCACAAAACTAAAATTTACTTCGGAGTCGATTTTCATGGCTAATAAATACATGGTTAATAACATCAGTTGAAGATGTGAAGAACATGAAGATGATGCATTAACACTAGAAACTAGGTCGGAAGTAAGTGTTAGTTTAGTGAAAATTGTTCGATTTCTTTCTTCATCAAGTTGAAAATTCAAGTCTACTACATAATTTTTCAACCAAGAGTGAATGGAAAACTTGATAAAAACAAATTAAACAATGTACTCAAACAAATTTTCATAAAAATAGTTTCAATTTCGCGCCTGCTCAGTTTACCATGCATCGCTATTCCTCAAGGTAGTTTCCTGAGGAAAATATAGAGAGGTCGGCAGCGTTCCAACCAGGGAACCCGAATCCCACAGGCTCAAAATTCAGGCTAGGGCATGGATGTTGCTCGTGTTCGTCAAGGAATTAGGGTCTAGGGTTAAAAGGTGCAGCTGGCACACCAGGACACCACTCTGGTCCTAAAACCAGTCTCTTTTAGAAAGCCCACTCTCCAAAGACTATTCCAAACCCTTAAGCTTTCTCTCTCAATTTTTTTTAGGACGCTCGTATTTTATTCTTGAAGGTAACTTACCCTATCGTCAGTCTCAATTCCTAAAATCCAATACGACTAGAGAGAGACGAAACCCGCAAGTGCCGAAAAAAAAGTGAAGTTCCCACCCACTTCGCATCGCCATCGCCGTTGACGAACCCCCTGGCGGCGCCACCCAGCGAGGGAGTGGATGGAAGTGCTCACCTGACTCCTCGCCACGAGTGTGGGTGACCTATTCTTTCCACCCCATCTCGGCCACCACCCCTCAACCAAGTTTTCCAACCCCTCTTTCTCTCTCGCCGGTCCCTCTTGCCTTCCCACATGTCTCCAGCCAACTCCACCACACCGCCCGTCACCGCACGTCATCCCACAGAGTAAGAAGTGGTGGAGGAGGAGGCTGAGAGTCCGAAGGGGAAAGAGAGGAGGCCTTTCAATCGATATGTAAGGCATTCGGTTAGAAGGGCAGGAAGCCGGCGCGTCACACGCGCGGGAAATTTTTTTTTCCCGTCTCTGTGATTCCTTGCGTGAAGCTCGGCGACGTGGTCAGTTATACTCGACCAACGAGTCCGTTATCAAATTGTGGGATGAGTTGGTTCAGAGAACGTACTTCAGAAACCTATATTCGGGTAAGGAAGTACTCACAACCTAATTTCAATCAATTGCTACATAGTGCACTGGCAAGACGCAAATTTCTTAAATAAACTTTTAGAAATACCACAGGGTGAAAACAAACAGTTTTGTTAGTTCACTAGAGTTACATTTAATTCAGTAGTATTTATGTTTGTTTAATACATTTGTTAAGCCATGAAATACCACCAAGTTAATGATGACTGAGTTTTATTTTTATGCTAGTGAAGAGGAAGTTCAGCAATGGTAGGTAACAGATAACAGGAAGCTTTTAAAATGTAATATGGAGGAGGATGGTGAAGAATTTTCCTTGGAGAGTAGCAATATACGGAGCAGAGACGTGGACTCTGCGATGGGAAAACGATAAAGCAAGCATTCGAAATGTGGGTGCGGAGGAGGATGAAGAAAGGGCGGGGTGCGCAAAGGAAAACAAATGAGGATGTGTTTGGAATGGTGGGTGAGGAGAGGAAACTTGTAGAGGAGATTAACAGGAGATGGAGTGCGTGGATAGAACATGTAATGAGAGACGAAGGGATGCTAAAGGCCGTAATAGTGGGGGTAAGTGGGGAAGAGGAAGAAAGAGAGCTGGCTTTAAGTGCGCTATGAAGTGGGACAGGACGCACGCTGAGACGAGGAAGAAAATGTTTTGAGGGGGTTGGGGCTTGTGCACGTAAAAATGTAGGGGATTTTTCTCACTTTCACTACATTTATCTTAACCGAGGGAGACCTTATTAATGACTTAACGGAAAACTGCGATAGTCTGCGAAACTAACGAGAAATAAATTGGCGTCATTTACAATCACTGAAATTTTTTCTCTTATCAAAATTTTTCGAACTCATTCATGACTGGCATCAGTTGAATTCTGACACAATATTTTCAACAAACAGAATAATTGATTGAGAGTGCCCCAAATTTAAGATAATGCACGGGTTTAGACACGAATGATATAATATTTTATCCCTAAACTACATATCTAAAATAGATATAAACGAACAAACCAAAGCGGCCGAGAATATTTTTTACAAATATTCCCTCTTCGCATGCAGCATTATTAATTTATAGAGAGAGAGATCGAGACTCTTAGGTAGTCACTCACTCTGCACATATTATCGTACGATTCAATACTGGCTCGAAATAATTGGTGATTCAGGCAGGGTTTAAGCTTAGTAGGATTGAAAGGAACGTTTAAGCCGGGGCTTTCTCATTGACTATTCCTTGTCAGCAGCCTGATGCTACAGTTAGTTCGTGCTGTGTACTACTTGGCTAGGACTGCACCAGTTGTTACTCGAACTTTTCCTCTCCAACGCTGGGGAAAATACTCGTGCGTCAAAAAGCTAAATGAATTTCAAAGACTAAAGACGGATACAATTCCAAACAGTTTCCTTTACGGACGCTTTCTCCAGGGAGAATACATTTTCTCTTTATTAATTTCTGGTATATTTAATCTCGGGCATTCAAACTTTTCGGAGAGGAAATGGGCACCAACTATGTAGATTTCATATTTTTTTGCTTATCACCACCAAGATTTCAGCGCATGTTATTTCTCTCAGTGATAGAATGCAACAGATTATGTTATTTACCGGAGGATGACAGAGGGTGCTAAGTGATCTACGTAGTAAAAAATAGCAAAATATTTAATAGAATCTATATAGCAGAGGATCACTACCCTCCTTGACGAGTCGATCCCACATCGCTACACCTAGTACAGATAATTTTTTTTAAATGTGTTGCTTGAAGATTTATCGCGGTGTTTGACCATGCTGAAACAACACCATCAATAAGATGAAATTTAAAAATCAAGGGACAAGAATGGTGGGTCATTTTGGGAGGTAACCGACAACTGATGTCATTTGCACCACAGTGTATAGGTTGGTTTGGGAAGGATTACTCGAGGAAATTTGGAAGAGTACACAGACACTCGGAGCCGACATTTACTTCATCTTAACGAAAGTCGCCAAAGTGACTACGAGTTAATGTCACATCCTTCAGATGGAGGACTGTACACACACAACGTACCCGAGTAGGGATCGGTATTTAATTGAAAAATCTCCGCCGCTAGAGGGATTCGAACCCGAGTCCTAGGGATGGAATGCCTGTACTCTAACCGCCACTGCATCCTACACCCTTAAGACACAAGAATTAGGACTCATGTTAAGACCACGCTTCATCGGACGCAGAGAATAATCGCATCGGCTAGGTTTTGAAAACACGAATGGTTTCCTAACGAGTTAACGTAATCTTTATCCCGAGGTAGCATGCCGGGAGAAATGCTAAAACGATCGCAGGAGGGAACTTCCTGCTTAGTACTGGCCAACAGGAAGATCATCAAATAGATGCATATGCTACCTCGCATTTGTTACACCAATTCGTTTGGTATACCCCTCAAGTGTTTGTGTACAGAATAGAAATGTTTCATACGTGAAACAAAAATAAAAGGACAGTTGAAAACTCTGCTTAAAAAATTCTTACGAGAGGTCTGAGGTGGTAACACAGTTGGTTGAAAGATTAGGTTGGGAGTCCGATAATCACATGTAATGATAATTTCACTTGATTAGTTTGAAAAGGAAATGAGAGAAGCTAATACATTTTGCACTTCCATTACTGTAATGAGAGAAGCTGATGGATGCATAAGAAGTTTAGCCCGAGTGAGTTGTTGGTGGTGATAGGATTTCTTCGCAAATTTTAAGCTAACCGAGACTAGCCACGGAGTTCCAGTTTTACGGAGTCACCCGCAATGCACAATTGTGCGAAATTGCACGGAGAAAAAAATCATCCGCCTTGACCGGGATTCGAATCCGGATCCCTCTATTTCCGACAGAGTGCTTAAGCCAGTAAAGCTACCGAGGCGTCCACTTCCCCTGTGGATTTTATTTATCGCATTACCTTGTGGATTATATTTCCTTTGCATTACGTTATGTGATGACAATTTCCAGTTTTTATAGCTTCTTATACGAGTTTTGATAATGAGCGCCTGAAGGGCATTTTCAATCATTATTTTTCAAATACGCGGGAAATGTTTTCTTTACACTTGTTTAATCAAGGATAGTGTCCTGGCATCCTCTGCGACATGAACTTGCGGCCGCACAATGGGTGGTATGTAGTTGTAGAGGAAGGAAGGTGTGAGAGCCGAGGGAAAAGGGAGAACAGTGGGAAGAGTGAGAGAGAGAGGACATAGATCGGGGAGAATTCTGGAGGGAGTGAATTCCCTGAGGAGGAGAGGGAGCGAGAAAGAAAGAATCCGGCCAAACCTTTACGACCCTCTCCCCCTCCTCCCTCCTTCCTCCACACGTTTCCCCTCTTCCCTACCCAGCATCCTTCCTCACCATGGAAACCATCGTTTTTTCCCCTCTTCTCCACCCAGACGATCCAAACGACGGAAGACTTCACTCGCAGACCGAGGGGAGGCAGGTCGGCGGGACACTCGTGGTGGTGGGTGGAGAGAGACGGCATGATTGAGACAGGACTTTAAAAACAAATGAAAGAGGAAGCTTGCGGGGACAGGAGTCCATGGGTGGCGGAGGCGTCAATTGTCGTCTCGCCCCCTTCCGCCGCCCCTTTAGGGAGGCGGCAGCGATAGAAACTTTTCCCATAGGAGTCAACTCCTCCCAATGGGGCGAAATAAGATACGTGCGGTGGGATCCAAATCATGTGCAATATTCGGAATCTGAAAAAGTAAACTAAGTCAGAGTTAATAAAACAAACCGTTGGTAGGAGTACTGACTGACCGTTAAGTGGGCGCGAAACCGATCTGACACGAAGCAGAAAAATTAAAAAAAATTAGAAATAAATTGTAGTTTAGAAAATCTTGTTGATTACAAACAAACGGTTTCCCTTTCACGACATTACCTGGAGCAATAGTTTTGAAGCGTAAACGCTATAACAGAAAATATTTAAATGTACTTTCCTCAACGGATATGGTATTTAACTAAGTGTAAAAATCAAGTCTTTGGGCGTAAATGAGTATTATTAACATGCCAATATACAAGACCTCAATTCCGTAAGCAACATTGTCCATTCACGCGGGGAGATATTGTTTGTACAACACGAAGCAATATGCTACATCAATATTGTGGCCGAAGTATTCTGCTCCGTCACTCCTCTTAGTATGATTTCTGTCTTTATTTTATTTGTGTCATCATTGTTTTGCCTTCGAATACCTTAGGTATCAATTCTATTAGCCTGACGAATCTAACTTCAAGCAAACTGTGACGTTATTCTGGCGATTTTCTTGAAAATGTTGAAGGACCATTTAAGTGCTACGACAGAATTTATGGTTGGGAGGGAGATTTGGTACTTTATACATTGGAATAAGAGGGAGTCCTTAACCTTAACTCACATCATCTCACAGCTCACACATAGCATTCTTCAATATCTTGCGCTCAATATACCTTTTGACAACCGATAATGAGCGAAACACCGTTCATAGAAAGAACTGTAAAAGAAAAATATTTGTAATGTCCACTCGGTTATTTATTTGTACAACGCTTTTAGACGCTTAGAGCGTCATCATCAGGTAAAATGATGTACCTGACATCATTATACCTAATGATGACGCTTTGCGCGTCGAAACGCGTTGTAAAGATAAATAGCCTAGTGGACATAACAAAGTTTTTTTTAAATTTACGATGATGTTCCACAATATCTCGCAGGACACGGTTGAATATATGTTCATAGAAAGGTATACACATGCGTGTGCTATCAAAAAGTAGAGGAAGTTTACGAAATATCGAGCAGGGAAAGGGGAATGGTTCATGAAAAAATTACATTATCTACCACAGGAGAGGGTTTGGGGCTAAAAAGGGGGCCAAAATCGTAATTCGCAAATTGATCGCCCCCTGATTCACTTAGGATTTGCAGTCTCCTCGGTTATGAATGTGCATAACTGATACTCGGTTAATGATCCGTAATTGAACTTAAACTCTAAAAACAACTGGCAAATAGGGCAAATTGCTAAATAGGTCAGCGACAAATAGGGCAAATTGCCTAAATAGGAAAATAAATGCTCATTTATCACCTGTAAATGCGCACGGAAGGAACCGAGCCATAAGAAAATTAAACTCTAATAGTGAGTGCTACCTCAGAAATATTAAACTTTATAATAAGCAGTTGAACTTCATCAACGTAAATTTTTAAGAGATCGAAACTACATACGGCATAAAGAAAAAGCTAATTCTTATTTCCGATACTGCTTAATCGTGTTAAAAGTCTCTTTTAATCCAAAGAGCATTTTTTCGAGTTTAATTTTCCCACCACGACTAGAATCTCAAATTGTCACCGCCGTCAATAAAACAGGCCATTAAAATCCTTTTAAAAACTGCAAGAGAAGAAAAAGGATTTAATTTAAAAGTCATCAAAATTAAGTCTCTCCTCGTAACAAAAGGGGATTAATACTGTGTCAGAAAACATGAGCCGATGGAAATTAGTTGCATGAACGTGAAATAATTACCAACAGTATAGTTGTTATCAAACGTACGTTTTAATTGTAATTTAATTCCATGAAAGTAACTCCTAAAATAACTGCCATACGTGAACTTGTACTTTCTAAAATTATTTCACTCAAAGTGAAAATACTCCATCGAAAGTACTCGTAGAGGAGAAAATAATCCTAAGTATTTACGGTGCTACACTTTACGGTATTACACGGTAAATTAAGAGTTCTCCATAGAGATTTCACCTTAACAAGTATGTTCTTCGCCAATTACAATTTATGTTTTAAGGAATAGGATGCATTTGATCGAGAGGCTTAAGACAAGTTTGTTTTTAATTCATAGCCATCTACGCTGCTTACCTATTTAGGGCTGCCTGCTGCAAATAATTTCTTGCTACGCAGCATGACAATTTTTCTTTAATTGCACGCGGGAATGAGAGTCATCATACTCGGGGGAGATTATTAATTACATTGGTTGTTAAATTTAAGTCGGTGAGAAATGGAGGAATGACTCACTATGAGTGAGGTGGAATGGATTCTGAAGAAATAATGAGATTGCAGAAGAAGATACGGCGAGAGGAGAGAAACTCAAGAAGGTGGAACGATTGCCTGCCTCATTCAGAATTTTGAGCGAAAGGAGAGGCAATCGATCCTGGTTATATTTGGAAGAGGACAGGGATTCCGCGAGAATGAAGAAAGAATATAAAGCAGGAAGGTGCGGCTGAGGGAGAGAACGGGGGAAACATACGTTCGTTAATACGCAAATGAGAAGAGCACCTCCAATGAATAATATTCCACTCAGATTGACGGACGCCAGAGTCTGGATCTTGGGAAAGCGCAGAATTCTTGAGGTGCTCGCTTTGAGATACACGGTGGAGCAGTGAACAATTGGTTAAGTCTGAGCACCGGTGCATACCCTCGTGCCAACCGGGGAAAATTCGCCAAAGAATAAGGTCGAGCGACGTCCTCGAGTCCCCCGTCCGGTAATTGGGAGAAATGAAATCAATCCGAGGTTCGTGTTGCCAAATTATACTTTCCATGACGTATCTCAGGGTTCATTCAAGCGTAAACTTGCAAAAAAGCAGGCAACGGCGTTCCGCGTGTCGAGCATGACGGCGTTTATTTGCTCTATAAGAGAATAACAGAGCTCCTTCATTACTGACAAGCATAGCCATCCAATCATTTATGTATTTGGAACGGAAAAATATGCTATACTTATAAACTGAAAACAGTGCATCATCACATATCATCTTACCTTTTGGACAGATTGTTCAAGCCTCTACGGTACGTCTGGGTGTAAAAGAAGTAACAACATAACTCGCTATTTTATTTGTATGTTTGCCATAATTGTGCCATCTGACGCAACGGTGCTTATACATCTACATATTACTCTGCGAGCATGTGCATGGATATGTGGCAGGGAGTGCTAGGATACCAGCCGTGTTAAGATGTAAGGGATATGGTTTTGGGGGGAGAAATGGTGAGAGTTTATTTAGTGGAGTTCGTTTTTTACTGTGGTCGCTCATTGTGCGTGGAAATAACGAGTTTCTGTACCTATCTGATCGGCAATGTATCTCTCTTATTCTATCGAACCTGTCAGACCTAGAGATGTAGTGAGGTGTCATGGCAATATTCTCTGTGTCGCTCTGAGACACATGTTCTGAATTTCTCAAGCTAGCTAAGCCTTGCGTGCAGCCTCCGAATCTCTAGGGACTCCACCCTTAATCCCCATAAAAGTTGTGAAACACTATATGTTTGCTCGTAGCAGTTTTTAACAAAGCGCGCAGCTTTTCTTTGTATTTTATTAGTTTTTTGGTTAAATCTTTATGACCAGGGTCTCAAATGCTCACGGCGTAAATAATAGTATACTGTCGAGTAACTAATTGGGCTGGTCATATTAGTAAAATCAAATACTGCTTTCAAGATATGAGATACGTACAAATCTCATACTGACTCGGAGATAAATTACTGCTTCCAATACAAGCAGTATTTTATTAGATTCCTATTATGAGCGTTTCAGTATTCCTCGTCTCCGCAGAAATTTTTTTCCCTCTCAACAAAAGTAAAAGATGCAGAAAGTGGCATTTATAAAAGGATTCCTATTCAAAATCAAGCGTTGAATAGAAATGGATTTTTCCATTTAAAATTAAGAAAATTTTATTTAATCCACAAATTCCATAGAAAGGGTATTTTCCCATGTTCCGAGGTTTCAGTGCAAAAATTGCATTCCGAGAAAGACTGAAAGAAAAATGATAACTGAACCTATCCATGCCTCACCGACACTCATTTGACTTAATTTACACTTTTAATTACATCCAGCACGCGGAGAACCCAGATATTTTTCAGATGGGATATACGGCCCAATACGGCAGCCTACTTCACATTACCCTTCAAATGAGCACCGCTGGTACAGGCGCGTGGTTTAATCAATTCGTTATTATTCTCCGCCGCGGAATTTCTACTTTACGATCCAGTCGTAAGAATGAAATTCCACCTGAACACCTCAGATTTGATTCCATCCATTATTTTTTCCATTTCTCCGCACACTAAACAATGTGAACTGTCACCAATTTATGAAAGTAAGAATCGAATTTTATGCCTTGTCCATTGGAAACTTGAAATTTAGGGGGAAAATGACAGTATGTTTTATACTATTTCATCCGATTCCGATTGTTAAATATGAGCCGAAAATAATCTGAGAGGGAGTAGATGCCTTGTTCTTTTTTAACCTTTCCTATCTACAACCTTTAGATACATTCCCTTCTCAAGTATCCCGAAGATAGCATAGACTGCTATAGAGATC